>JAUTXW010003254.1:0-554035 GCA_030620095.1 Kuschelorhynchus macadamiae
TTTTTTTTTTTTAACCGGTACCGTATTGCTGTTGCCTATCACGTTATTGGGCGATCCAGCTGACTGCTGTCAATATTTTTATGAGTTATTTTCATATAGGGATGTACTATACGATCCGTAATAATTCTAGGATTATAGAATATCGGTACTTTTGCTACCGATACCACAAACCGATATTTTGTATCGGTATTTTTAAAACAATACGTGCTATGTATCGATACTTATGATTGTACATCGATACCATTCGATTGATAATATTTAGCTAGTATATTAATAGTAGTGTCATCTAGCGTAAAATACAAATTCTTGCCAGGTATTAAAATCTTATATGAAGTTGCAAACTACAGATTTCTATAAGAGTTACGGGTCGGTAAAAAGGACGAAACTTAGGAAAAAGATATATATTTTTTAATTTCAATTATTTCTGTTTATAGATGTGTATTTACAAATAAAAACAAATTTTTAAATTTTTAATTATGTGGTTTAAATCTAAATTAGTTTTTTGAATTTAGGGATAAGTCAGGATACAGCAAGTTGGGGCGAAAGTATTGTAAATGACTTTCTTTTTTCCTCGGAATTTTGTCCCTTATCTCGAAATTTAAAAATCCGTTTTAGGTTTTTCAACAATATTTGTAAAGAATTATCCCATAATCTAAAAAAACAGATTTTATTTAATAGGTCGCATTTAAAAACAGAATATTTTCAATTTAAAAAAAAGTATCTGCATATATTTCCCAGACTTGGTCCTTTTTATTTGCCCTTTATTGTCAAAAAGTACTAATAAATTAATACACTACAAAGTTAGAGGGTGATACATAAATGAAGGCCGTTTTTTCTTTAGGTCCATCAAATCTAAAAAATATTTGAATTGGGCGCGCGCATTTAGTTTTAACACATTCGGCATATGTGGCGTCACCGCTGCTTTCGGTCTGTGCAGTTAACTGTAGAAAAAAAAGTTAAGCATCTCGTAACTTTAGGAACGACCCGAGGGATGACGCTGCATTATATTTCCGATCATATTAGATATGTATAGTCACCCCACCTTTAGCTTTTCTAATTCTACTATTTGAAATAAAAGCTATCATATTAGTAAATAGTCCAAATTTCGATAACACACATTTTTCAATCGTGTGACTGAAAATTAATTTCTTAAATGTCATTTTTATACAAAATGTTTTGTCTGGGGTTGTGTACCGATATATTGAGGAGAAAACCCCTCCCAGAGGAAATTTCTTAGAGCACAACTATCATGGAAACGTGCATACAGGGATGTTACGAAGAGAACCTTAAACCTGTCGGGTAAGATTAAATCAATGCTTATTAAACCTCATATAAAATCATAAACCAAATTATTTTGTGGAAGGTTTTTGAAAGATCTGTTTAAATTAAAAATAGTTACGTTTTTTTTAATTTAGATTCCTGGTCCCATCCAACACTTACAAATTGACGTAATCAGCGGCAAGATCAGTCCACAGCCACTATATGAATAATCGATGTTATTTTATTATAGTAAAAGAAAAATACCTAAACATTTTTATATATTAGTCAAATTGCAAATACAGATTGCTATTTCAGCCTTTATTACCATTTTCTTCTTCACTTTAATACTCTTGGGATTGATAAATGATAAACCTTAACTAAGGTCTTAAAACTGAGAAAAGTTATTTAACAAAAACTTCGGGATGAATTACATATATTCACCATTTTGTCAAGAAATATTTGTTTTGATAAATCTGTCCTTGATATTTAATTTTATTTACTTTAAAAAATATTAATTGAAAATGTATTATTAATGCTTGCAAATCTATGGGTTGAAATTGTCTATTGGCAAAGTTTTCAATGGAATTTCTCATCTCCCTGGTAAAATGAGTGTGGAACCAAGTAATATTCATCTTCCTTAAAAATTGTATATTTACACGCTGTAAACCGTTACATATTATATTTAATTTAGGAAACATTTCCAAACAAAGATGTTGTGTCATATTTGAACTATTCAAATTGCCTCACGTATTCTGATGATCTGAAATTTTATAACGTCGTTTCTCCAGATGTAATATCGAGAGATTGCAAAAAGTTCAGAAGAGATTTACCAAATATTTACTGTTTAAACATCACTTCCCCTGCCAGGATACCCCATATAGTAAAGTAGTAAATTATTACATGGAATGGTTGATTGTATTTCCCTCACGGACTCAGTTTTAAGTCTTCCCCACAAAGAAACACAAGACAACACTACAACTACTACTACAGCATTCATGGGCTGTATCTTACATAACTACAATAGACATTATTATAATTTCGATATTTTTCAATTAAGCTTGACTGCTCTAAAGACCAAGCTACTTGCTCTGTAACTTGTTTCTATTCTAATTGTATTTTTGTAACCCTAATCTTTTCTTTGTTTACTCTGTAATTTTATATACAAATGTTTTGATTCTGTCTTCTGTTTGTAATTTGTTATATATTAGTACCATTTAGAATTATATTCTGTAGTGTGGTTCTTAATAAATAAATCGTAAATGCACGCTTGCTAAAATGTTTGACAGCCTCGGGTATAATCAGTTAAACTGGGTATGCCTTGGCCTCGTAGTTCCAGTACAGCATGGCTTTCACTCTGGAGGATCAACATCTACTAACTTGGTAAAATATATAACTGATATCTTAGAGGCCCTGGAGAGGGTTGTCCAGGTGGGTGCTGTTTAAACACAACTGCTTTAGGCTCTTGATGGGGTTAACTTTGGTTTCTTAATTTTTAAACTTGATACAATTTTTCCACCCAGGCTGTGGAAGCACAACTTTGTCTTGGAATATTCCCAGTGCGTTAAAGTGAAACACTTTTTTCTGAATGTCTTCTAGTCTATTCAGGAATCCCACAGAGCTCTCATTGTGCACCTGTACCATATAGAATAGAATAATAGATTGAAGTATTTAAATTGCAAAAATAATCGGAAATTCGATATCATTTTATTATATTAAAAGAAAAATACTTAAACATATTTTATATAATAGTCAAATTGCATTTCAGCCTTTCTTTATTATTAACATTTCCTTTTTCACTTGATGACTTTTGATATTGATGTAAGATAAACCTAATCCAAGATACAACCAAGTTTGTGTTCCAGTTGGAAAATTGCGCGATAAAAATGGTTACATTAGCCATTCTGTCAAGAAATATAAGTTTTGATAGATCTACCTTTGATATTTAATTTTCTGTGCCATTAGTTATATGACATGTGTAGACTCTTAAAGATGAACTCTTGCAATAAATGCTGTAGGAATTTGCTTCTAAAAAAGACATATTCTAAAGCTGACTTAGTTTCGGTAGCGTTTATGGTAAGAATAAATAAAATCATGTAATAAACGTATATTTCTACATATTTAATATGTGTAGACTGTGATACCACTCTACACTGGGATAGGGATATGGTATGCCATTTTTACACAATTTCTGTCCTATATGAATTAAAAAAAATCATGGTTCTTGGGTTTAGATCATGTCAAATTGGAGTTACTTTCCGACGTTTCGCCTGCGATTTCACGAGGCATTTCACTGCACAAGATCAAAACATACAGTGTTTCGAGTATTATAAGTTGTTTGCTAAGGCAGAAGGGCGGCAGGAAGCGGTTAATCTTTTTGTTATGCATTTCAGGTCGGTTTACAGGGGTTTTAAGGATTTAGTTGCTGACGGTGGTGATCAGGGACAGATAGTGAGTGGTTTTCAGGCAGATGTGAATAAAATCCAGGTTAATTTTGATTGTTTACTTGGGTGTTTTTTGTGTTTAAATGTTAAGAAGAGTGCTGGTCTTGATATGTTGCCAAATAAAATGTTAAGAGAGTGTGCTAAGACACTTTGCAAGCCTCTTTCTTTCTATCTATTGGTGTTTGCCCTAACAAATGGAAGCATTCGTACTTCTCACCTATATTTAAATTCGGAAACAAATGTGATGTAAAACATCACAGACAATTTTGTTTAATAAACTAAAGTTCCTGGGCTTTGGAGAACCGTTTCATACTTACAGAGAAGAACACTGCGGGTTAGACTCATTGACGCTCATCACCCAGGTTTGATGTCGTTTCTGGAGTGTTTTAGAGAAGTTATTTGGGTTCCAGACTGTTTCAGTTGCTTTTAAACGACATAGGGCAACTCTTTGTTTCAAAGTATCTTTTGTTCGCGGATGCGATTTAAAGATTTTTAGAGTTATCGAAAAGTTGCTTCAAAAGGATTTGGATAGTTTCGTAGCATGGTGCCTGCAGAATAACCTGGGACTGAATGTGGCTAAAGGCTCTTATATCGTTTTTGGTCGGAATAGGAGTATGGGGGAATTTGGATACAATATAGGAGGAAATGAATTACAGAGAGTGAAAGATTTGGAAGTATTGCTGGATAGCCAACTTCGTTACACAGATCATTATGAAGCAATTATTAATAATTGTATATTATGATATACAATGATTAATAATTGATATGATAATATCAGACAATATATAATATTGAATGATAATAAGAATATCTAAAGATTTTATAATTGATGTAGCTTGGCTGCGTTGTTTGGATGTTATGTTCGGTCAGTGATAAAATATTGCTATTTAATATGGAATCCTTATGTTGAGGTATACAAGGAGCGTTTCGAGGCTGTACAGCTAAAATTTTTAAAGTACCTCAGATTCAGAATGGCACAGAGTTTTGCTGCTGAGTGTGGATGAGGTAAGGTCATATCAAGGTTTGGCAAGGCTGGAAGAACGCAGAAAGTATTTTGAGTTTTGTTTTTTTTTAAGTAATAAATATCATAATTTGAACTTATTCAGTATTTTAGTGAATGTATTTAGGAATAAATTAAGAAGTCTGATCATGTGATATAATTATGCCATATTTAGTGTTGATATTTAAGAGTTAATTGTATAATGGTGTTACCTTTGAAATGAATAAATAAAAATACCTTTATAAAATAGTCAAGTGTTTTACTATATTCCTTTTTTTTTACAGGAGAACACCAGCATTATAAAGAAAAAATTACATAAAAATAAAAAAAAAATTTGGTATTTTTTGACAGATTTGCGTTGTTCATTTATTTATTCTGATAAAAAAACCTACAGCCTTTACTGATATTTTTTTATATCTCTAAAAATAAAAGCTGAAGGGGAAGGGGGAGCGCGAAAAATCAACAGACACATTGAGTTTATATTATTTGCATGCATTTTGGTTTATTGATTGATTAAACTATTTGGACTGCAAACCAGCATTACCTATTTCATTGTTTTTTGGTCTACCTAAAACATTTATCTAATAAACAAATTTATGGAATTTATTTGAAAGTGAAGAGACGCCAAAAAAGCATTGTTTTATGGTTTCACCAGTGTCGAATTAAGATAAGTTATTTAAGAAGAACGCGCGATCAAGGCAAACTCGTATAACCCTACATAACCTAGTTTGTTTTTCATCTGAAAAATTTCACAATAAAATAATTGCATTCACCATTTTGTCAATAAATATAAGTTTTTGATGAATTTCCCATTGTTATTTAATTAAAAAAGTATTAATTGAAAAGTTATTACTAACGCTAGCAAATACATGGGTTAGAACTAGCCTTGGAAAAAAATTACACAGTGTACAATATGTACTAATTTCGGAGTCTCCAGATTCAAGCGCCCCAGGTATTTGCTCTTTTGCTGGAGCACGCATCCGTTGTATGAAGTTTGCAGACTTTTAAAGATCAACTCTTGACATAAATGCTGCAGGCATTTGATTTTAAAAAAAGACGGCTTCTAAAGCTGACTTAGTTTCGGTAGCGTTTATGGTAAGAATAAGTAAAACCAATCATGTATATTAATCTATATTTCTGTATAATTAATGTGTATAGACTGTGATGCCACTCTACACTGGGAAAGGGATATGGTATTGCGATTTTTACACAATATCTATTGCACTAAAACATAAGTTAAGCACGGTATAATAATCAATTTATAAGTTGGAAAAACTTAACTTCGCAATAAAATATTTACGTTCACCATTTTGTCAATAAATATAAGTTTTTGATGAATTTCCCATTAATTTTTAATTTCATTTAATTAAAAAAGTATTAGTTGAAAAAGTATTACTAATGCTAGCAAATCTATGGGTTAGGAAAAAAATAGTTACTATATAACACCGAGTAATTTCGGAGCCGTCAGATTGAAGCGCCCGAGGTATTTGCCCTTTGACCAGCACTGTCATGAGTTGTATGAATTGTGTAACTTTTGACCAAACGCTCTAGGTATCTGCTTCTAAAGCTGACTCGGTTTCGGTAGTGTTTATGGTAAGAATAAATAAAACCAATCATGTATTTTCAGATATTTCTTTAATCAACCTATATTTCTACATAATTAATGTGTGTAGACTGTGATGCCACTCTACACTGGGAAAGGGATATGGTATTGCCATTTTTACACGATTTCTATTGCACTAAAACATAAATTAAACACGGTATAATGATCAATTTATGAGTTCTGAAAAATTTAAAATTTAGTGGAATTGTCAATAAACTTTATAATTGTCTTTGTTCGCAAAATAAAAAAGTGTAGGTGCAAAAATCGTATAAAGCGACACTGGGTACAATTAAAAGAATTACAAATGTTTTTACCACAATGGTTTATGGCTGCTTATATACAAATCATGAAAGTATCTTTTCTTGGTAAATTAAAAAATCTAATTTCATGATACAGTGCTTTATTAATAAATGTTTGTTACGTAGCCGCTAGTGAAAATATTCAGTAACCTGCTAACGAGTATTATAAGTTGTTTGCTAAAATACATGAAACACAAGACTAGAATAGTTTTCTTTTCTCTTATAAGAAACAAATTTCCTTTTTATATAAATTTATTATACAGACACAACGTGTAGGTAATAATAAGTACATTGAGTTTATTTTATTTGTTTACAGTTTTTGTTTGTTTACACTATTTGGTCAGCAAACCAGTATTGCCGATTTCATTGTTCTTTGGTTTAACTAAAAAGTTTAGGTAACAAAATTTATGGGATTTATTTGAAAGTGCAGAAACGCCAAAAAAAATCATTATTCTTTGGTTTCAACAGTGTCGAATTAAAACAACTTTCTGACGTTTTGCCTTTTTTTTAATCGTTACTGCACGATGAATTGAATAACCTGTAGTCAACAGCTGCGATTTATACAGGGCTGGTCTTTATTTTTTGAGCCACACAAGCAGCAATCTTATATCGAGACGAAGTCGGCGATTGCGGCCTGACGTTAGAATTGGATCTCGTAACGTTGTCTGTAGGACCCGCATTTGTATCTAAATGGTGATTGAAATCCTGTTTATATATACGCGGAATTCTGACTACAAGAACTAATCTGACCAATTAGGTCAGGTCTTTAGGAATTAGTTATAGGAGTGAAATTCAGTTATAGTGACAACGTTATGCCAACGTCTAAAATAGTTAAAACTAATAACGTAGTTTTAATGGAAAGGCAAATAAGGACCAACTAGCCAGTGGCAGCCCAGGTATGTGACGGTGACACTAGTAAGAGGCGAATGCCAGTTGAGTATGTGTAGTGTTTTTTATACTTTTTTTACAAGGTATTAATAAATAAGTGCGAAACACTTCCGGGGGTGATTCTTGGGTTTATTTTAAGAAAAAAACTTCATATGGACGTATTTCCTAAACTTCATAACTTTTAAAGTTTTAAAAATTGTTTTTTATTATTTTTGCGAAACTACTCTACATATTTTGGTAAAACTTGGTATGCTACTTCTATGCATCAAGAGACAGTTTCTGATGTACACCAGTTTTCTTGTTTAAAACCAGTGGCGTTTGTGCGGGGTCTTTACTGAATAATTTTTTATCAGAATTATAAAATGCCTTATCTGAAAATATTTTTGGAATCCGCTCCACTTTTTCTCGTCCGACTTTCGGATTTCCCTTTAAAAAATAAAAACCATTTGTTTGTATGGTAATATCGAATATACCGATAATTCAATATCTGATGTCGATAATTCAATATCTGATATCTTTCGTTTTCAGATAAAGCAGTGGCGTAAAATAATCAAGAAAAATCCCGCACGCACGCCACTGGTAGTAATAAAGAAATCTGGCGCACATCAGAAAAAGCCTCTTGATTCATAGAAGTTGCTTGGCAAGTTTCGCAAAAATTATAAAAAACAATTTTTTAGCTTAAAATTTTACCACCCGGTATCTCGAAAGTTATGAGGTTTAGGACACATGTACATACGAAGTTTTTTTCTTAAAATGAACCCAAGAATTACCCCCGGAACGTTTTTTCAAATTAATTAAATTATATATTATTTTCTGTTGATAAATCTGAAGTTCTAAAGTGGAAATTGGAGTTTCATTAAAAGATGTCGAAATATTTTTTGTAAATTTCGGTAATGTTTTTAGAGCGATCTCAAATTTTTAGCTCCAGGCTCCCAAATCGGTCGGAAAACAGTCCTTATACCGTCACGGCGCCGGCGTCGGAATGCTGCTTGAGAAAGAACACGAAATATTTATACCTAGAAAACAATATCTCGCATAATAAACGACAGAAAGTATTTACAATTCGACGTTCAAATTAAAAGCAAATTATGATTTCTTGATTTCCCAAAACCGCCCTATGCTTTGAATTTTCTTGAGTTTGTCAAATTCCTTAAAAACATATTCTATTAGGATTAACTTGTTTTTGAAAGCAAAAAAGTGTTTTGATATAATATTTTTTGACATGAACATAGTTTTTTTATAGAAATATGTCTTAGTTAAAAATGTTCAAATTTTTAAACGTCTACATGTTTTGCCACTTGACAAATTTATGTTTTTTGTTATTGTCTAGTAATGAGCCATATCGGTAATAAACAGAGATGCTACATATTTCTTATATATCGTTTATTCAAGTTTCTGTTTTACACCCCCCATGGTAAAGATAACGGCAGTGCGCCTGGTGACGTTTGCAATGATACCGTTTTCCAGGAATTTATTTAAATTTATATATAATTAAAAAAATATCGTTTAAAACGTACTGTTTGTGATTTTTTAATTTTCCTCTCGGCATTGTCCTGTCAGAAGCCTGCTATATTTGATAAAAGTTACACTAATAAGAAATATTTAACATTTCCAATGAATAGAGTTCCTGTTAAGTTAGCAAATGTTCGTTTTTTGTGTTATATAAAATTGTTTGCATTTCAATTTTCATGACAACATCTCTTAGGCTTTCAGTGTTTAAGATTAAGAGCTTCAGATTTCAAGAGCATTGGCAACATCACCAGAACTTTTGACATATCGTTTATATTACGAATATCAATAAACAAATACGCCAACCTGGACATCTCTGAACAGGCCTATACTTCGACTATTCGTAAAGATATGAAAAACACTGTACATACAAAATTTGTGGACATTTTTGTGTTTTTGTTTTTAAAATTTTTATAAAAAAACAATTAACTATCGAATTAAGAAATAATTGACTTCACAATAATAAAAAGAATCGTTTTTTTAAATGCAACACTTGATATGATATACTCTTTGATCTTTACGTGTCAGGGTCCCTAGATGCCGAACAACATGTTTTTCTCAATTGCGTCGGTCTGTCTCTCTGTCCGTCCGTCGTCAGTCAGTCTCTTCACGGCATAGCTAAAAAAGTACTAACCCGATTGACTTCAAATTTTGGTCAAAAATTAAGGGTCATATGGAAATGACCTGGTAACATTTTAGTAAAAATTCAAAATGGCAAAACAAAATGGCGGCCTCATGAAATGTTAAAAAAATTATTACTAAAGAACTACTTAACCAATTTCCCTCAAATTTTGCACAAAATAAAGTACTATCTAGGAATTAACTGGTAAAATTTTAGTGTAAATCCAAGACAAGATTAAACATTCTGCCTGAAGAGACTACTTAATGGACTGACTTCAAATTTTGTGCAATACTTAATTGTAGTATAGAGATGAATTAGTATAATTGTGGTACGAAATCAAGATGGCGATGTTTCACTGTAAAAGCTACTTATTCAATTTATTTTAAATTATGCCCAAAAATCAAGTGTGGCATAAAAAGAAGTTTGAAAAATTTTGGTAGGAATTCAAAATATTGGAACCAAATAGCGCCCAATAAAAAAATATGTGTTACTAATTTACTATGAACCGAACTAAATTGGGTCACACTTCTCGATTTCTAATAAAGGGAAAGATTCATAAAGAGAGAAGTTCCGGGTAATTTTTTTCAGATATTTCATTTAAAAATTGACAATTTCCAATTTTGAGAGGCTGTAAAAACGGTTCGAACTAGGACAAAACAAATTGTACAGTTGCCCATAGTTTTTTATAGTCTTTATTATGGCATCACTTTTAACTTTAACATGACATTAAATTTTTTTCGATTTTCTTTCAAAAGCAGGACAACTGTACGTTTCTTTACACCGGAAAATGAATGCCATAAGAAAAACAGTAAAAACTAAGATAAGATTGTGTAATTCGTCTTGCCTTAGACCGAACCGCTTAGATTCAAAATCCCAAATTGTCAATTTTTACATATATTTTATATTTTTATGGGCATAGAGTTTGTTATATCAAGTATTGCCTTTAAATTACTCATTTTTTATAAAATATTTTTTAAATTCGATATTTGTGTTTTAACAAAACTTTTAAAAACATCATACACGTCTTCACAAGCTTTGTATTTAATTTGTTTTTCTTTACCTACGGATAACGGAGATGAAAGGCCTGTTCAAAGATGTCTGGATTGCCCTGTACATTTCAAAAAGATTCAAAGCATACCAAATAATCGAAGGTAGATCAGAAATCTATTTACATGTATCTAATGGGAAAATTTTAGTCTAGCAACTTGGGCGTAACGCTGTGACACATTTTATAATAAGAAATTTGCTTCGAAATTTCTTTACTGTCTGAAGGGGCATCAGGGCTTCAGATTTGAACAACTTCTAAAGGGTATTTTTTTCTCTTGTAAGAACAACTATTATTATTTACTACAGAAACAATAATGAACAAATTTGAAGATGTTTTAAGCAAATTTACTCATGTTTGGGACGATGTAAGCAAAATTACTCATGTTTGGAAAAATATACATTTTAAACTAATCGAAGGCTTTCATTGACTTTTTGATATTTTCAGAGACACAACATTTACCCGTATACGGAGCCTTCGAACTTTTTACCTCCTTACAGCCTCTGAAATATATCGACTTAATCATAACTGACATGTGGTGGTTTGTTTGTAAATTTCAAACTGTCACGTGGGATTTCCGAGGGACGTATGTTCGAGCAAATATCGACAATAGGGAAAAGTAGTCTCTTGACATTTGTTTTTTTTTGTTTATTTCGGTAACTTAAAAAATAGTTTTAAAGTTGCAGGACTTGATTTGAGGCAATGCATTTCACCAAAATGTTTTTGCGCCTTTCACTAAAATGGTATTGTCCATCACTTTTACTTCTCTCGCAAGAGGGAAATATATATATATATATATAAACGCTCTACTTGGGGTTCCCAGTCGCCATTCATCTCTGTCTAGACAGAGATTATTGTCCATTCCTCTTTCTCTCATCTCGTTGTCGATTTCCTCTCTCCAATCCCTTCTGGGTCTTTCACTTTTTCTTCTTCCTGGTGGGACCTTGTTCCACCGATGGACATATATTCTGTTTTTGCTAGGTTTACCTCTAGGCCCCATTTAGTATATTCTTCGATTAATTTTCTTGTCATATATTGTAGATCATCATAGTCTTGGTCCAGTACTACTTGACCATCTGCGAAATATAATGTATAAAGAGACGTTTTGTTGAGTGGCCCAACTTCCTGCATTTCCTTTTCCAATGCCCATATTCCTGCATTTCCTTTTCCAATGTTTTAATCCTCGTTCCGAGTATATTTTAAACAACTTTGGTGAAAGACAGCAACCCTATGTGATTATATTGACATTAAATTCTTCCGATATTGTTTGTCTAACTTTTATCTTTGTAGTGTTATCTGTGTAAAGGTTTTTAATTGTTTTAAGTAAGTTGGTGTTGATATTTGGTAGTTCTACTTTTTGCCAGAGTTTGCTTTGTGGGATATTGTAATACGCCTTCTTAAGGTCTACGTATAGTATGCAATTCTTGATTGTATGACACTTTCTTCTCTATAATTTGTGTAAGGCAAAAAACACTGTAGATCTTCCAGCCCTGAATCCTGCTTGCTCCTTTGCTTCAAAGTTGCTGGATTCACCCTCTATTTTTTTGGTATATATTTTGTTGTACATTCTCGATATTGAAATTAAAACTGAGATTTCCCGGTCGTTGTCGCAATTGTTTTTGCTTCCTTTTTTATGTGTTGTGGGCATATAGGACGTCCTTCATTCCTCTGGAATTTCCATGCCGTTTAAACCGTTCTGAAAGAGTACCGTGAGGTATCCAAATAGCTTTTCTGTAAGTACCATATTTGATAAGTTCTGGTGGTACATTTCCGGGTCCAGGAGATTTTCCATTTTTACGGGACCGGCAAATCTTTTTACTTCGGTGTTATTTATATTTAGTGAGAACGCAGTTTATTATGTTTCTGGAGTTCTGTTCTTGGAATTAGGACTTATTTTCTGTAAGGAGGTTTTTAAAGTATATATCTCAATTTTGTAAAGTTATAGATGATATTAACTGTTTTGTTTTTTTCTTGCATTAGAGGCCCAAGTATGCTCCTGTGCTCCTACTCCTCCTAAATATGTATTCATTCTGGAGCAGTTTCTGTCCCAAAATTCGTTTTTCTTATGAGTTGTCATGCTTCGGATTTATGCTATCTTTATATTTATTTTTGTCTTCGTCCAATCCGATTTCGTATGTGTATGAAATTTCCTCTTTTCGTTTATAGAAAACTGACGCATATTAATATTTATACAAAGTATACAAAATAGCTAGATGCATATATTTGTGTCTTGGAGTCCGTTACGAGGGAAGTCTCGGATAAAAGCCAGTGTACCGATTTTTTTTTTTTTGGTAATAAAAATAATGGTGTGCGATATTTGTATACCTAAAATGTCGGCAAAGAATTTAGCTTTTAAATAATCAAAGAATTATTAAAATTCGTCGACTAGCTTAGAAGATATACCTAAGTCAAACATGAGTTAAATTCTGCTTGAGTCTTTTCACGTGTTCATCAGTGTACTTTATAATTGAAAAGATACTTTGAAACTATACAAGTGGTGTGAAAACTCAAACAAATCTAAATAAAAATAATGAATCTACCACCAAGCACAACTGATTTACCACTAAACTAGATGAATTCGAAACGGATTCATCGCCTGTAATGTGTCACCTGAAATTCTGAGAAAAGAACTCCATAAATGACATCAGCTTATTTTTCAAATAATAATTGTTTAAATAAATTGTTTCCTTTCTAATTCAGTGTGGGTTGAACCTAAATATTTTACATTCCATGTATGATTTTGAAATTCAACCTATTGGTTTAAATATTGGTAAGTATAAGTAATACACTGACATGCAAAAAAATGACGAGCTAAATATTCAGGTATATTTTGAAGGGCTATATCTTTTGAACGCCTTATCGTATTTTGTTGCGCTTTACATCATTCGAAAGGAAATTTAATAGACAGTAATTCTGCATTTCTGTTTTTGTCAACTTATTTCGTTGTTTTTATATACAGGGTGTAATATGAGACAATATTTTTTTTGCAAATTTTTGGAACACCTTTTAGAATGATGTAACTACAGAAAAATAGTAAATCGTAGTTTATTTGACAGTTCAACATGGCGCTGACTAAACCGCCAAATATCGAGCTCGTCGAAAAAGTTCGTTTTTCTTGTTGTAAAAATAAGTTAAATAGTACAGTTACTTGTGTAATATGTGGGAAAGTGTACCACAAATCTTGTATACAAAGAGATTGGGTCGGAAAAGTCCGTATTTTGGGAGAAACTCTTCTCAAATGTGAACATCATCAAGATGATGAAATGCCGCCATCATGCCCAGAAAAAGACATAGAAATCGCATATTTGAAGATATTGGTTGAAGACTTAAATGGAAAAATCAAGTGATAGAAGAAAACAATTGTCTCTTACGAGAAAAATTAAAATTATTGGAAGAAAACTTGGTGAAAACTCGGGAAAATAACAAAAGTCGGGTTAGTGTGCTTCCTCCGCCTAACCCCTCTACTTCCCTCAAGGCTGCCTCCTCCACCGTAAAAGAGATTCCCGCATCAATAAAAGTTTCAATAGATGGCACTGAACAAAATAATGGCTATGAAGTGAGTAATGAAACGAGTGGCGTAAAGTCACCAATTCCATTTACCCGAAACAATGAAACGTCAGATATTTCTGTCGAACGTTTAACGAAAACGTTGGCTAACTTCAAAGCGGATCTGACTTTGACAGATCAACAAATACAAAATAACCTAAATATTCCAGGCGAAAATCAGCATGACATAACAAAACAAACAAACAATAATAACGACGATGAAGTTTGGCAGACCGTCAATAGAAAACCAAAAAAGTTAAAACGCCCAGAACCTACTAGAGGAGAAAATACAGCTTCATCTCTTCTTACAGTGGCCAAAAAGAGAGATCTAATTTGGATGTTTATTTCAGGTTTTGATCCAAAAACCGACCCGCAAAACATTCTGGACTTTTTGATGGAAAATGGATTGGAGGGCGAGTTTCAGTGTTACAAAATGAAAACCCAGAAAGATAAAGTCAAAAGCTCATTTAAATTAGCAGTTCCGTTGCATTTGAAGAGTGATGTAATGACAGCAAAGCTTTGGCCAGCTGGTATTATTTTTAACCATTTTTTGAACCTGGAGAGCCGAGTACCTGTAACAAAAGGTGCAACGGGGTCGATTTAATGCAGTCATGCATAATTCATCATAATGTCCAGTTAATAGGAAACAGCTTAGATAAATTAAATATACTACTGAAAGATCATGATAACTGTATTGGACCTGCTTTGACGGAGCACTGGAAAAATCAAGAACAGTTGAGTCTCTATGGAATTGAAGATTTTCAGTTGGCATCATGTTTCTGTAGGGGAGAGGGACAGCATGGCGGTGCTGCAGTATATGTCCGTGAAGGTCTGAAGTGGAATGCTAGGATGGATCTATCTAATAGCTCAGTGGAACACATATTTGAATGTGCTGCGGTGGAACATTTTAATTTCAGGTATTAAAATTGTATTATTGTCAGTGTATCGTCCACCTAATGGTAATGTAGACCAATTTTTTATGTATATTGAAAGTGTTTTAATGAGACTTTTAAATGAGAATGTTTTAATATTTTTGGCAGGAGACTTTAACATAGATATTTTGACTAATGACAGAGACTCAGTGAATTTTCTTTCAATTTTAAGCTCTTTTAATTTACAACCGTCAATATTAAAATGTACACGCACTTCTTCGGCCAGTAAAAGTTGTATTGATAACATCTATACCAATTGTATTAATTATAAATCGGAAGTACTGCACACGCATATCTCAGATTACACTGGTCAGAGGCTTTCATTTGAGATCACCAAAGCAAATGTGTCAGAGCACCTTGAGCGTAGAATTTTTAATCAGCTGAGTAAACAGCGCTTTAAACAAATGTTGATTGACCAGAGCTGGCAATTGATATATGATCAACCCCAGGATGACTTAGATGCTCAGTGGGGCAGTTTTATGCCTGTCCTAATGCCTTTGTTCGAGCTTTGTTTTCCTGTACGCAAATGCAGAAAAAATATCAGAAAGAACACGCGTCATATAAATAATCCCGATATAACGGAAACAAAAAATTTACTTGATCTTCTTCTGGTACTGAGTCAGAATGATGATGGGTATAGGATTGCATATGGAGCTGTAAAACGAAGATATAATAAATTACTACAAGATGCCAGAAAAAGTCAGTATGAGTATAGAATCACAAACAGCGATAATAAGTCTAAATGCACATGGCAAATTGTAAGTGAAATAAAAAATTCTAGCTCTGTTGGGAGAGAGGTGGGTATAGAAGGTGAGCCTGAGACTGTGTGAAATGAACTAAATAATTATTTTGTGAATGCAGCTTTAAATTTAATAAAGCTTTTGCCTGCCACGCAATCTAATAACAAAATTCCTTATAACAGGAATTCAATGTTTCTGTATCCAGTAACCGTTGCAGAGACTTTTAATATTATTACTGGTCTAAAAAACAAACATAGTCATGGTTTTGACGGGATATCTTCTGATCTCTTAAGGTTTTGTGCTGGCGAGTTATGTGGACCCCTATCCTATATTATTAATAATTCACTGTCGCATGGTGTTTTCCCCCAGGCCTTAAAATTGGCAATTGTTAAGCCACTCTTTAAAAAAGGAGACCCCACTTCAATTGAAAATTACAGACCGATTAGTCTTTTGTCTTCCTTCTCAAAAATCTTTGAGAAAGCAATGTGCTCACGCCTGTTTAGTTTCTTTGTTTCAGAGCGACTCATTAGCGATAATCAGCATGGTTTTATCACGGGTAAGAACATCACTACTGCAATTTACGACTTCTTGGAAAATATTTTTGATTGTCTGGAGGCAGGAGGTGTGGCTATGGGTGCCTTTCTGGACCTTTCAAAGGCCTTTGATAGCATAGACCACTATTCTCTACTCGAGAAATTGGAGAAGTATGGAGTTAGAGGGCCCACTTTAGATTGGGTGAAATCTTACCTGTCAGAACGAGGTCAGAGGGTTTCAATTTGCATTCAGAGGCTTGATTTAGGAGTACCCCAGGGAAGTGTGATAGGACCCCTCCTATTTGTTTTCTATATTAATGACTTAAGTCTGGAACTGCAAGCCGAAAGCACATCTGTTGTCAATTATGCAGATGATACTAATATCCTAATTGTTGCAAATGCCTTTGAGGAAGCCCTAGAAACCGGAAGAACATGCCTGGATACAGCGGAGCAGTGGTTCTCAAGAAACAAACTGGTATTAAATACGCAAAAATCTAGCTTTGTAGTGTTCAGAACTAAACAATCACGTGTTGAGGTGCCTGAACAGGCCGAACTGCTGTCCTCCAATGTTTTCTGAGAATGCCAAATTTCTTGGAGTTTTCATGGACTTTTCCTTATCCTGGGAGAAGGAAATTGATTATGTTGCGGCCAAATTAAACACTGTATGTTACACTCTTCGTATACTGAAAGGTTACCTCAACACTGAAACACTTTTAACAATCTACCATGCAAATTTCTTGTCAATACTTAGGTTTGGTGTCATATTCTGGGGAAATAGCGTCCAGGTTTGGAAGATCTTTAAGACCCAAAAGAGGTCAGTGAGGATATTACTAGGTCTAAATAGGTTGCAGTCTTGTTCAGGCAACTTCAGCTGTTGACTTTGCCGGCAGTGTACATTTATGAGTGTGTAGTATTTTTGTTTAAGCACAGAGAGAAATTTTCTCAGCATTTACCTCAACATGAACATTTTACAAGAACCTTAAATTTTAACATTCCTATACATCGTTTAACATTAACTACACGTGGCCCAGCATACGCGTGTATAAAGCTGTTTAACCATCTCCCAATAGAAATTAAAACTGTAACAACATTAAAGTTATTCAAAAAAGTCATTTAAATACCTAATGGGCATAGAACCATACACAGTTGCTGAGTATATGTCATGGTCCTAAGTGGATTTTTATTCTGCCATAATTAAGATTTTAAAGTTTGATTGTTAGTATTATTATTGTTTTTAAGTTGTGATTTCAGATTTTTATTGTCTTTAAGTTGTGATTTTAGATTTTTATGTAGTAGTTTTATAATTTTAATCTTATATGTAAGTTTTAAAAATATTTCGTTACTCATTTTGACGCCATTCAACCAATTTTGTAAAATTTTTTTCTGAATAAAGAGATTTTGTATTTGTATTTGTATTTGTATAATGTAGACCTATCTTTTAGGATTATTTTGGCTCTTTCATTGCTCTATCTCTATTTTTAAAGGAGATAAGATACATTGTTTAACGTGAAACATTGCATTTTTATCATATTATCCATAAAGACTCAAAAGTCTTCAAAAAGATCTAGTAGCCTTGAAAATTAAAACTGTTAGAAGTCCATTTGCGTTTTGTTAGCGTATCTCGAAATGTCAAATAGAAGTCAAATTATTAAATAATAAAATCCGCTCCATTCAAACTTATATCCAATAGTCATAATGGCTAGACAAGTAACTCCAGAGAATGTAGCCAAAATTATTGCTATAGTAGATAAAAGCAACAGTGTTAGTTATGTTACCAGAAAAATGGCTATATCAGAAGCGACAGCCAGAAGAGCAAGACAACAAGAAGGATCAACAAATATCGATGACAGATTTATTGTCCTTCAAGCAACCAGGAATCGACTTCAGAGAGCGTCGATGACCAATAGACGCCTACAAGAAGTACGTAGTACTGTCATAAGTGACTATACCACCCGTCGAAGGTTGAAAGAAGTAGGGTTGAAAGCAAGGATTCCAGCGACCGGTCCACAATTGCTTCGCGAACATCGAAGGACTCGCATAAATCACGCTAATGAGCAGGTACAGTGGGATGAGGAGCGGTGGTCCGAGGTTTTATTTTCTGAAGAAACGCGCTTCTTTTTTGAAATCATCTGATGGAAGACAGAAAGTTTGCAGACGGCCTGGGGAAAGATACGAACAAGAAATGTTTATAGAAAAAGAAAAAAATGGGGGTGGTTCAGAAGTGGTATGAGAAGGGTATAGATCACGGTACGGAACTTTGTGTGCTATCAAGACATTTTTTAAATGCTCAGGGATATACCGAGCACTAGAACAATATGTTATTCTGTTTGCCTACCTTTAGGCTAACACTTTATTTTTATGCATGACAATGAGCTACCCCACATTGCACGTATTGTATATTTGGATAATGGTATAGAACGTTTACCATGCCCTGCGAGAAGCCCCGACTTAAACCCAATAGAATATTTATGGGACCAATTGGGGCAATTCTTAAGGAAACGACCTCGTGTGCCACAGAATTTAGAAGAACTTGGAATAGCGCTTGTTGAAGGTTGGAACAATATTCCACAAGAGGCTTTTGTACGATTAATAAGAAGTATGCCAAGGCGTGGAGAATCAGTAAGCTAGAGGTGGAAGTACCATATATCAGTTATTTATTTTTTAGTCCCAAGCTGGGATTTGTAATTAATCTTTATTTATTTGCTTTTAGATAAAAAGTTACATTTTTGTAAAAAACAATGATCATTTAAGAGACCTAGATTTTTTTGAACTCTGTTTAACATTTGACGACAAGCTAACAAAACACAAAGGCCTTCGACAGTTTTCATTTCCAAGGCTACTAGATCGTTTTGAAGACTTGTGAGTCTATATGGATAATATGCTAAAAATACAATGTTTTACGTTAAACATTGTATCTCCTGTAAAAATAGAGTTAGAGCAACGAATCAAAAGCCATAAAAAATAGGACTAAATTCTAAAATACGATTCACTACTTTTTTGAAAATATGTTATTCTACAGGGCGTTCCAAAAATTTGCAAAAAAAAAACATTGTTTTATATTACACCCTGTATATAAGAACACTGAAACAAGTTGACAAAAACAGAAATGCAGAATTAATGAAATTTTCTTTCGACAAACAAAATATACCTAAATATTTAGCCCGTCGCTTTTTTTGCATGTCAGTGTATTTCATATTTTCAGTTTCAGTGGCATTCTCTTTACGCCAGATAATTTTATTTGTAGAAAAATCAGCTACAAAATATCTCAGATCTTTTTTAGTACAATAGAAAGCCACGATATGCAATATTAGCTTTGTCCACATAAACATATTAAAATATGTGTGTATTTACAGTCCCCTTCAGAGTAAAGATATTTTTTTTGGTTGACTAGATCTATACAATTAATAAATTAAACTTTTAAGGCATTCTCGTGATCTCAGATTTGTTTGTCACGAATATACAGGATATCGTCTAAAAATGATACATTTAATTGGGTATAAGTAGCATCTAACTTTGGTGCTCCTATTTTTTTTTGGAAACTAAAAAGCGGATGATTTCCTAGAAGTTACGAATAATTACAACATTTCATAGCAAAAAGTGTTCCCAACAATCCTAGGTATTATATAAATACTTCTGTTGTCGATTATATACATAGATTTTTAACAGTTCTATATAATGTTCTATCACTGTCACATATTTAACACAATCTATTAATGAAAAGTCACTGATAGCTTAAAATTATTTTAGGGTCAGGTCAATAATTTACAAGTGAAGTGAAACTCAGAGGCAAAATTTACCGAGGATTAATATTGTATATCACCAAAAAAATATATACCGATACGAGCTATCTTTTATAAAATTAGCCTTGAATCTTTCCAACCATAACATATTTTATTTTTTATTGTCCTCAGTATAAAAACCAATCTCAAATTTCAATATATATCTTTATACAGGGTGTTTCAAAAGTACTTTGACAAAGTTCGGGAGGTAATTCCTGACTATATTTTAGAATAGGAAGTTCTATTGAACTATGGCCCCTGGTCGCTTCCCTACCGAGATACAGTGGGTTGAAATTTAATAAAAAAAATTATAATTTTTAAATAACTCCTGAACGCGTTAAGATTTTTTCATGCAATTTGGTACATGAAATAAGCATTCAGAGGCACTTATTTTAAAAATATAACACGTCCTTGAATTTAACCAGTGGCGGCGATACAACATGTTGTAATTTTTGTGTAAAAACTATACTGCGCCACTGACATTTTATTAAACCTTTTTTTTATGAATCCCTATTTCATTTAGAACAAAAAATATCATATGTGTTATTTTGATATCACGGATCACCGGTAAATGATTGTTTTTTCAGGTGAATAAAAATAAAATCAAAAAGCATTGAAAACTCATTTTAAATTGATGCCGATCTTGAGTAACGGTTTTCGGCCCTTGGCCTTTGTTTGACCGATTCCTAGAGTATACAGAACGATAAGGACAGCCACAGGACTCCATCGCAACCGTCTTATATAAGGTGTTATATAAGACACTGCCATTTTTTGAAAAATTTATTCGACCAGAACTCTTACTGTAAAAGATTTCTTTTTCTCTTTGTGCAAACAAAATAATCTAGAGCTAGGTACTTAAAAACAATTTTTAGCTGTTTTGATTTTTTTCTTCCTTTCCGACATACAGGGTTTTTTAGAAATTTTGGTCTGCTGAACAAAGCCCACTTATGGCAATCAGAATCAGTATGGTCAGTATCAGATTATGACCAGGGTTGACACCCTTAACTATTCTACCATGAATATTGTATACAGGGTGCACCAAAAACTCTACCGATTCTAAGCTTTAACAATGTTGAATTTCGGCTCCGCAAGGTAGATAGTATTCCAGATCTTTGCTACCCACTGTATTATTGGGACATATTCTCAATTAATTCGAAATGATGGGTAAACATTTTAAGTAAGTCTGTATTAACAAAAATAACACGTGAAACTGTTTTTTATTTGAAAATAAAAAGAATTATATCAATGATAAAAGGCGATTTTTTATTTTTTATTAAAAAAATCTGTTTTAAATTAAAAGCAATATCTGAAAGAACTAGAGCAAATTTCAAATATAAAAAAAAACTGTTTCGATAAAAATATCCAAACCCAATAAATCACTATTTAACTTTCACCTCTTAGTTTTTGGTGAACCCTGTATACAATATTCTTAAAACTTAAGGGTGTCAAGCTTGTTTATAATCTGATAGAAATACCTTTGATTACCACAAGTGGGCTTTGTACAGCAGATTATTTTGAAAAATCAATATTTCGATAAAACCTCGTATGTCGGAAACCAAGAAAAAAATTCAAAATCGCTAGAAATTGTTTTTTCGTACTTAGCTCTAGATTATTTTGGTTGCGCAAAGGGAAAAAGAAATCTTCCACAGTAAGAGTTCTGGTCGAATAAACTTAAAAAAAATACAGGGTCTTATATAAGCCCTTGTATAAGACGGTTGCTTGATGTCCTGAGGCTGCCCTTACCGAGCTATGGATAATGATCAAACAAAAGCCGAAAACCGCAACTCAAAATCTTCATCCGTATTAAAAATATATCATTTTGAATTTCCATCAAAAATTTCCTTGGTGCACATCGAAGTTTCAGCAGTTTAGTTTGTATATGTCAAATAAAATAATTATTTACTACTAAACCGTCTCTCGTATCAAAAAATACAAATGATCTTTTTTGTCCTAAATAAAATATGGATTAATAAAAAAAGGTAAAATAGAATTTGTCAGTGGTGTAGCACAGTTTTCACAAAAAAAAAATTAAAGCAAAATATAGTACCAACGCCACTGGTTTATATTTTAAGAATAAGTGTCCCTGGATACTTATTTCATGTACCAAATTTCATGAAAACATCTTAATCCGTTCAGGAGTTATTTAAAAATTATGATTTTTTAATAAATTTCAACACCTTGTATCTCGGACCATAGTTTACTAAAACTCCCTGTCCTAAATATTTTCGGGAATTATCTACAGAAGTTTGTCAAAGTGCTTTTGGAACACCCTGTACATGCGGCAATAATTTTGTAAAGTAAGAGCAAGGTCTACATATTATATGATACAATTTTGATATCTGGATCTTCCTATAAGCTCATATTAATTCTATGATTATTTCCACAAAGTTCAAGGTCTTCACACATTTCTGGCCCTATCCAGCAAAATATTACTTTTAATAATAGAAAATCCTGTTTTGAATGGCTGTTTAAAGAAGAATAGGTAAATAAATTTTCCCACTTATTCTGATGTTTAAAAATGTTACATATAGTATTTAATTTATTTAAGAGGATTCTCTCATTTATGGTATAAAATCCACGACTCAAATCCTAGAACAGTCAACATGTAAAGAGAGTGTAATGAATAGTCAGACGTAGTTGAATTAGTTGATTTGGTATGAACAAATTCCCTATAAGTAATTTTTCAGGGGTCGAAAAGTTTCGCTGCTGTTTATGAAAAATTACAATTTGTTCATACCAAATCAACTAATTCAACTACCTCTGACTGTTTTGGATTCATCATACTCTCTTTACATGTTGACTGTTCTAGGATTTGAGTCGTGAATTTTATACGATAAATGAGAGAATCCTTTTAAATAAATTATGTACTGTAAGTGTACATAGCTAAGCCAAATCTTTTTACTAATGTAAAACTTTGTACAGGGCCAATTAAGGGTCTATATTTGGGTCTTTTTATGTCAATTTCTTATAAGCCAAGATAGGAAAGGTACTTGTAACAGGGCGTGTAAAAGACTTTTGCAGATTGTGAATCACATTATTTCAACATTCATAATTCAGCGATTTTGCTTTAAATATCAAAATATAAATACTTTTTTTAACAAATGATATACCGCTAGGGAGGCCAGAGTCTTTTAATAGCTATGTTAAAATTTATAACATACCAAAAGCTCATAAGATATACGTGAACTCCTTTGTGAATATACAGAAATATACTACAGATTCGACGTACTTCATGTTTTCCCTCTGAGTTTTTTTATTATACAATAATTATTTTAGTTATTAACTAAAATTATCGGCTTGAACCTTTGAAATATTTCCTAAGCTTGTTCAGCAACTCAAAAATTCAAATATTAAGTAAACAGAACTAACAAACTTTGGCTCTGACAGTTAACATACTTAAAATAGCACCCGGAAAAAGCAAAAGGCATCGTTAAAACTAATGCCCATAAGACTAAAAATTCAAATTTACTGCCAAATTCAGTCCAAAAGAAGTCAAAAAGATGCAAACCTGCGTTTTATGTGATATCCTAAGTAACGGCACACTGTATATATAATATTTCAAAAATATTGTTCAACATAAAGTGTTTCAAATATTATTATCCCATGTAACAACTTTATTTTATCTGAAAGGTAGTTTTTTGGAAAATATTTGGATTTAGGTATATAGAAATTTTATAGGATTTTATATATATATATATATATATATATATATATATATATATATATATATATATATATATATATATATATATCAATATATATAGGCCTCCCTGTTTAATAAATTCTATCTATTTACCAGTCGAGCAACTTTGGCCCTTAACATTTTTTTTTTATTTTGAATGGTTTAAAAGATGAGTGAGTCTCTTGTTCTTGACTAGCCATGTATATTTACGGTTTTTATTTATAGTTTTGAATAAGCTCATGTCTGTGATCAACATAGTTGTAAAATATGGGTCGCTCATTTAATATGTAAACGGGGATACCAAAGATTGATAACTCCGGTTATTTTAAAAAATCTTTTAATAATATCAATTCCTGATCAGCTGTTAGAAGCAGAGTGTTATTTCAAAGTTTCATCCTATTCTGGATATACAAGGTGCGTCAATAAGATGTTCACTTTCGATATTGCTCAAACCAAAAGAGATACAAAAAAGTTAGGATAGGATTTAATAAGGCATATAACCTAAAAATATTTTTTAATAACCAAGTTGTTCCAAAAAATATATAATAAATAACACGTACTTTTTTTGAATAATTTTTGAATATATTTTTTCTCCATTTTATTCAGCAAAAAGTAAGCTTTGCAGTGATATTTAGTTTTCTTAAATTTAAGTGCCGCATTGCCAAACAGTTGATTTTTTAGTGATATTTTGGGAACTAGGAACTTGCATAAAAATTAAATTCTTTATTCTTAAAAAATAAAAAGCTGTGCTTTTTATTTTTTTCCTAGCTCAATTATTACGAAAGTTTCACAAGGTTTTATATATATATATATATATATATATATATATATATATATATATGTGTTGATTTTTACTCCTTCACGGATGGAAAAATACAATGTGTTTTCATTCCGGGTGTACATCCGTTCACTACTGTCGTTATGAAGAGAACAGTTTTGCTGACGTTTCACCAAAATCACATTTGGCATTTTCGAAGCTTTCTTTCTCGAATAGAGACTTTATTAGACTCTATTCGGACGCGAGAAAGATATATATATATATATATATATATATATATATATATATATATATATATATATACTACTATCGAGTGATGTCACAGTATGACGTCATGAGCACTTTTCAAAACGTTATATCTCCGATGATTTTTGAGGTATGACAAAAAGAAAAAATACGTGCCTATTTATTTTCCACCCACTATGCAAGTTCTCCATAAGAGACTCGTTAAAAAAACAACTTAGGTTCACGTAATTTTGATTGTAGGTACCTTTTAGTACCTAGTCACTTATGGTACCATTTTGATAATTTACTATACAGGGTGTTAGTAATAGCGTGGTGAATTCAGCCGATTTAAATATGCATTATTTCAATTTTTTAATGGGACACCCTGTATTTTTCATTTTTTCAAATTTCGGTTAATATTTCAAATTCCTTTGTTTTTGTTACTTTAAAATAGGTATTTTAAATTTGATCTTGAACTACGAGAAAAAAAAAGTAGATGGTTAATTAAAGTAGATAATTTACTATATTGTATTTGTTTTAATTATTCTGGTTAACCTTTTAAATACCTTTGTTTTACTTCCCTCGTAAAAGGGAAGTATTGTAATCATGAAAAACTCACCCTTCGAGATTTTTTTCAGATCTTTGCGTTTCAGGGTTTCTAGATGCCGAAAAACATGTTTTCTCAATTCCGTCGGTCTCTATGTTCGCTTTATAGCTAAAAAACTACTTACCCGATTAACATCAAATTTTGCAGGAAAATCAAGTGCTTTAAAGGAATAAACTGGTAACATTTTGGTATGAATCCAAGATAGCAAAACAAAATGACGGCCTAATAAAATGTTTAAAAAATCATCCTGAAAAAACTACTTAAAGGATTAATTTCAAATTGTCTGCCAAAACTAATTGTGATATAGGGATCAGCTAGTAAAATTGTGGTACGAATTCAAGATCGCAAAAAAATATTTAAAAAAGCAATGTCAAAAATCATGTTATTCATCGACTTTTAAGTTTTGCACAAAAATTAAATGTGATACAGAGATAAACTGGTATGAATTCAACATGACGAAACTTGCGACAAGTAAGTTTTATTTTAATCCAGACTGCCATGAATACAAATAGATTAATGGGCCTAATAAAGTCCCACTAATCTATTTGTTAAGCTAACCAGAATAATCAAAAAATACAGGGTGTCCTATTTATAAAAATTGAAATAATGCATATTTAAAACAGCCGAATTCGTCACGCTATCACGAATACCCTGTATAGCAAATTATCAAAATGGTATGTACAGGTACCGAAAAGGGTAACTATGGTCAAAATTATGTGAACCTCAGTTAACTCAATGGTTTTTTAATTCCCAAAATATCACTAAAAAAACAATTGCTTGGCAACTCGGCAATTAAATTTGAAAAACCAAATATCACGTAAAACTTTCTTTTTGCTGAATAAAATGGTGAAAATATATACAGGGTTTTATATATTATATATTTTTTTGGAACATCTAGGTTGTTAAAAAATATTTTTACGTTATACAACTTTAAATTCTATAACTTTTTAATAAAACTGGTTTTTGTATCTGTTTTGGTTTGGACGATATAGAAAACGAACACCTATTGACGCACCCGGTATAACGAAATATATTTATTTTGTACATTATTATGCAATCTGTATGCCTTATCGACGGTTTTATTTGTGCTAAAATATACTTTTTAGATTTTTTTACCAAAATATAGCAATATTGATGTACAATTACAATTGATATACAACCAAATTATACAGTTTCGCGTAGCATTTTATTTTCTTTTAAATCATTCATATTTGACCTTTTGACCTGTGGATAGGTTTAAAGTTTCATCACAGATCAAAATTAAGACTTTGCATCTTTAAAATGGCTAAAGTATTCATAAAGTAACAAATTCCTAATCAACTACTGTAATAATACTACCGTAAAAATTAACTAAACTATAAGGCTTTACTAAGTAAATTCTTATTCAATAAATACATTAATTACTTTTTACAGCAAGTTATGGCAAAATCAACAGAAAATAGTTATATACATTTAATACACGTTTTTTTGACTAGAAAACAAAACACCAAAATAAAAAATGAGGTACATTTGTATCAGAAACAGCCAAAATGGAAATAAACAGCCAATCTTGGAATGCCATACACCTATAAACTAAAATAAATAAATACTACAGTCGTTTCACAAAATCTAAACTTCACCTAATTTTCAAATTATGAGCTGCTAAAGATTAGGTTTCTGAATTTTGTCTTTAAATTAAGGAAACGAATAAATTAATGGTATCTATTGTTCAAATTAATCTGTTCCAAAATGATTAGGTAATTTAAGAATTTTGCTCCAACTTTAGAGTAAAGTATTTTTTTGTTAAAGACTTGTTGAATAATGCTACACAGCGGCTCAAATAATGTAGGTAACAATAATAATTACATAGGTTTATATAAAGTATTTTTAAAACATTTGAGTTACAGCTTTTTCGTCTTAAATTGTCAGTATAACATCTACACTGTAACTCCATCCAAACTGTAAAAAAATGGAAATATGGAATATTTGTAATGAGCTTTCTTTTTGCGTCTATAGGCTACAGGGCAAATTTAATCTTGTCCTGTGGCTTTCTTTGACCCATTTTTATCTGTTCCACTTGTTAAAGCAAATTAAATTTTCTTTTGGGCTTTAAGTTGCATTTTTTTTAATAAGTACAGCGTTCGGTCAAAATTCAGAAGTTTGAGTGGAACCGTTTACGTCATCAATATACGGCAAGAACATTCAACATCTTGAATACACGTTGCTCACAGATGTATGAATTGTAGGGGAGAATACATTTATTTAACACATAATACATTCATTAGCAACATTGTTAGGGTTTATGTGTTGGTAATTTTACCAATGATGAAATATTTATATCCAATTTTGAAAGGAAAAATTACATATACAGAGTTGTTCAAAAGAAACGCACAAAATTCATATCATTTGTATGAGTCATTTTTCACAAAAACGCTGGAGCACGTGAAGTGGTTTAAATGGTTGTTGTTTTTTTTGTAATAGTTTCAGCCCCCTGTGTGTGTGCGGGACCAGATGGAATATTCCCGGCGCTTCTTCAGAAGGGTCAGGAACTACTGATCTCACATCTTTTCCGCCTCTTTCGGGCCTGCCTGGCTTTGGGATATATTCCCGAATGCTGGCGCAGGGTTCGGGTAGCGTTTATTCCTAAACCGGGTCGTAATTGCTACGAAACTGCTAAGGACTTTAGGCCCATCAGTCTGTCCTCTTTTCTTTTGAAAACCATGGAGAAGATCGTGGATGCTTATATAAGAAACAGCGCACTGGGTAGAAATCCTATGCACCCATTCCAGCACGCTTACAGGACGGCCATGTCGACGGAGACGGCGCTTCATAGTCTAGTCAGTAGACTGGAGGTGGGGGTCTACTCCAAGGAGATGGCTCTGGGTGTGTTCTTGGATATCGAGGGAGCATTTAACAACACCACTTTTGACTCCATTAGTGAGGCTGCTGAGAGTTTTGGCGTGGATAGGGCTGTAATTAGGTGGGTTCGCGTCATGCTTGAAAGCAGAATCATAACATCTTCTCTTGGGAGCGTAACAGTATGCTCGTCCGTGGTCAAAGGATGTCCGCAGGGCGGAGTTCTTTCTCCGCTCTTGTGGTGTCTGGTTGTGGATGGGCTGCTTCATACTCTCAACGAGAGCGGAGTTTATGCTCAAAGCTACGCTGATGATCTTGCCATTATAGTAATGGCAAGTTTCCAAACACCATTATAAAGCTCATGCAGAGGGCTTTGGCCACGGTGGAAAAGTGGTGCCAAAAACACGGTCTGTCTGTTAATCCGGATAAGACCGAAATGGTACCATTTACCCATATGAGAAAAGTGGACCTTCATAGGCCCACCCTCTTTGGGAACGAGTTGAGACCTTCCGAGTCGGTAAAATACCTGGGTGTCTCAATAGACTCCCGACTGACCTGGAGGGATCATATTGAAAGGATCACAAATAGGACCACAACATGTCTATGGGCGTGCAGACGGTCCTTCGGATCAACTTGGGGTTTAAAACCTCGTATTGTGCATTGGCTTTACACGTCAGTGATAAGGCCAATGATCACTTATGGCGCTCTTGTGTGGTGGCCCGCCACTCGCAAGACCACATACAGAAGGATGCTTGACAAGCTCCAGAGACTGGCGTGTCTGGGCATAACTGGAGCCATAGGAAACACACCGACCCGATCTATAGAGGCTATTCTGGGGCTATTCTGCTCAATTGCCTCTAAAAGGTTTTGTGTAATTGTTCCTGAGAGAGAACAATGGAGGGATTCCTCCCCATCCTTCCTCAAACCGGAGGGCCTTGTCTGGTTTACAGATGGCTCTCTAATGAAGGAGGGATCTGAGGCGGGAATTTATGGGGAGAGTCCCAGGGCAAGAATTAGTCTTGCTCTTGGACGGTATGCGACTGTATATCAGGCTGAGATTACAGCAATCTTGGACTGCGTACAGGAAAACCTTTCCAGAGGATACCACGACAAGCATATCGATATATGCTGTGATAGTCAAGCCGCGATTAAAGCTCTGTCCTCGAACAGGGTCAATTCGCTGCTAACACTTGAATCTTCATATCAGGCCCTTATAGCCGTTCTGAGTCTAATAGACTTCTAAATCTAAACAGAAGTCAACTTAGAACTATTACCGGGGTCCTAACTGGACACTGGCTAGTGAAATATTACCTGCATTAGATTGGACTCGACAACGATCCATACTGCAGGTTTTGTGCTGAGGTAGATGAAACTACTGAGCATCTAGTCTGTCGATGTGACGCTTTAGTCAACGTCAGACTGCTTTGCTTGGGTGACACCTACGTGGAACCCGAGCTTGTGGAACGTGCGCGACCAGAAAGGGTCCTTTCCTTTCTAAAAAGGAGTGGGCTCTTGGCCTGACACGCCTACTTGGGAGGATAGTACAATGGACCCCAGTGAGCCTAAGTGCTGCCCTTGTCGGGCTTCCCATCTATGTGTATGTCTATGTTTCAGCCCCCTCCCTGTTACCGTTTAATTTGTAGGCACCCCAATTTTTTTTTCAAAAGGCCATCTAGGTCATGTGGGGCTCTATGAGAAGGTCTTCTAAAACTGAATCCACTAGCTGATAGTATTTACCACAGACTCGGTGCATGTTAATTAGAAGGCGGAGATCACTTTCAGCATTTGTTACATTAGCCGAATCAGGTGACTGCTAAGGATCCCCCTCGAATATCAATTTTAACTAAAAAATTTATCTGGATTTGTTTTACTGTAACGAAATGAGCAGACCTCTAATTTGTTAGTAGTATCAGATTCAGTTTTAGAAGACCTTCTCATAGAACCCTCACATGACCTAGGTTGCCATTTGAAAAAAAGTTAGGGTGCCTACAAATTAAGGGATTTCAGTGAGGGGGCTGAAAATATTATAAAAAGACGAACAACCAGTTAAACCACTTCATATGTATCAGTGTTTTTGTGAAAAATGACTCATACAGAAGATATGAATTTTGTACGTTTCTTTTAAACAACTCTGTATTATACTTATTATGCTCTTATACTGAAGATATTTCGAATATGGATATAAAGATACCTGGAACAATGAATGGACATTTCAAACGTCACGAAATTGTTGATTCAGGTGCTCTAGAAGTAACTTATAGAAGATGGAGGAAGAATGACAAATTTAATAATAATTAATTCACATTTAAAGAAAGTAAGGGTAAGCATGTTTATTATTTTTTCTGGTGTCGGCAAAATTTTAGACCTACTTGAATATAAAAGTCTAAGTTATCCACTTCTGGATATACGTATTTTCTTCATAATAATCTGGCCTTTCATCTTGGACAAACTGATATCATTTTAAACAAGTCTTTCTTAATTTTTCATATGTGATATAATTTAGGCAACTATCTCCAGTCAAACCTTTTGGTTGTAATGGCATGAGAGAAGTTATGATATCAGATCTGGGGGGGCTAAAAGCCGACCCTAATATGAAAAGACGTATATATATTTTATTCGTTTTTTAGTGTATGTATCAAGTTTGAATATTTTCTCCCATGTGTAATGGTAAAATGTTTAGGATACTTAATAGATACAACACTGTGGAAAGGAAAATGCCCATGCTTATGGTCTAGCTTGCAGACAGAAATTTGTATAAGAGTTAATGTAATTTAAATGATAGATGGTATATAAATATTTATTTTGTCTTTTAAGAATTTATGATAATTTTTAGTCCATATTGTTCTGGAATAATTTCATTTTAAAATTAAAATACAGTGCTCCTCAGAAATGAAACTGAAATTGTTTTCTAATTTTTCAAGTTTCATTTTTTTATGGTCACTTAATTTGATATTCGCACACAGTATTTGTAACATTTTTTTTTCAAATTTGTAGGCCCTGTTTATTTTTTTTTAATCATGCTTTTTTATATTTTGTTTGTTTGCATTTGATATAATACCCAAACATTGCCAGTTCTGTTACCGAAAGGGTACACATTGATTACACTAACTAAAAATATTAAAATAAAGAAGTCAACAAAACCCCATTTTAGCATTCTAAAGCTTTTATAGATACAAAATAACTTATATATTTTCTTAATATGGCAATGAAAAATTAAAATATAAATTCATGTTTTGTTAGAAACAGCAAAAATAATAATCTCTTAGTTCAGGAAAATCTATAAAGGGCAGATACAGGACGACTTATGAAAAATAAGGATTTATTCTATAGACAGGAAGTAAAATTGAAGTTATTTGAAATTATTTTACAAAATGTCGAACTTTTCTGTCAATAGAGGAATATTTTTTAAAATTTGGCAAGGCATTTTTGGCAACCCATTATCGAATTAATTGTTTTGTAAAAAAGCCTAATAATTGTTGAAATTAATTTTTTTTACCTAAATCTTCCCTACGATAATATACAGGGTGGTCCAATAATAGAGGATGTCGGCAGTAGCTGCGGGAACCGTTAATGACGGAACTTAAGGAAAGACATATTTGTAGGTAAACTGGCCAAGAGAAACGGCTGTAAATTATTTTCAAATTCGAAAGTTGGCCGCCAGGGGGAGTAACAGCAACACAAAAGTGTAAATGTCAATTTTCTCTTAAATTTCCAGAATTGAGGTATGTTTGAAAATACAAGCATTGTATTCTTCAACCAATTACCCACTTTTTGCTTGAGACCATTTTTGTCTTTTCAAAAATAAAGTGGTGGGGGAAGGTAAAATATTTTTATTTTCAAATGTAGATATCTTTGTTTTGGATGAACCGATTTTATTCAAATTGGTGTCGAAAAAAAGTGCGTTTTTTGCTCTACTCATGGAGCCATAAACTGTATCATAATGACTTTGTTGGTGGTCACTAGATGGCGTTGTTTCGGAATTCTCCAAATAATGCTGATTTTTTCAAAAAAATCAAACGGCTCACTATGGCATTTATATCACAGTTTATTTGGTAGGTATGAAGGGCATTGAATAGTAAAAGAAAAAAATCCAAATCCGCCTTTAAATTAAGAAAGTTGATGATGGTCTCTCGAATTCGAAACGTTGGATTGGAAAATTAACCTTGCCTTTTTATAGCTCAGAAAAGTGACAATGGCAAAGTGCAAATTATTTTCATCTCCCATTTCAATTATTCAAATCCTAAAATATTAGGAAAACGATAAAACTGGACAAAAACAAGTCTCCAAGTAGTCTTGCATAACAGTAAAGGACAAAACTTAACAAAGGAACAGAACAAAAAATAATAAAACTCATCTCATAATCACATAATCTTCGCAATAAAATAGCTAAAGCTAGAGCGAGGCAGGACAGGACTCGGTTTGGACAGAAAGATTAAATCGAGTTTTACCTTGCTTCAGTGAAACAACAAAAGAAAAATCGATGAAATGAACTAACAACAAATATATTTAAAATTACTGAAAACTACTTACGGTAAAAAAAATTAGTATATGCGACTGCGTATTAGAAATGTCATTAAAATATTTCTATAGCAGAAGTGGAGGCTGCAGTCCAATCGACACAGGAAAGATTGTAATTTTGAATTGACAATGACGGCCGGTATTTTGAGCTTTTGCGAAAGTAGTTTTCAGTAATTATAAATATATTTGTACTTAGTTTATTGCTGGTTGTTAGTACATTTCGTCGTTTTTCTTTTGTTGTTTCATTGAAGCAAGGTAGAACTCAGTTTAATCTTTTTGCCCAAAGCGAGTCCTGCCCTGCGTCACCCTAGCTTTAGCTATTTTATTACGAAGCTTAGGTGATTATGAGATTGAATTTTAGTATTTTTTATTTTGTTCCTTTGTTAAGTTTTATTCTTTACAGTTATGCAAGATTACTAAAGTTTCTACTGAAGCCTCGTTTTTTTCAGTTTTCGGGTTTTCCTAAAATTTTAGGATTATCTGAAATGAGAGATGAAAATAATTTCCACTTTGCCATTGTCACTTTTTCTCCTCTACAAAACTGTAAAATAAATTATGGAAATTTAAGAGAAAATTAGCACTTACACTTTTGTGTTGCTGTTACGTCCCCCCGCGGCCAACTTTCGAACTTAAAAATAATTTACAGCAATTTCTCTTGGCCGACTTACCTAAACATATTTTTGTCCTTAAGTTCTGTCATATTATCGTAAACGACAGTTTATTCCAATAAAATATTAATAAAGTCTCATTGATATCGTTAAGTGTCAATGTGTTACCGACAGATAATCGTCAAAGCCGTCGCTTACGATATTCAAACAAATATTCCATTACAGTTAATTATTTAAGGATTTATTTATTATGCTTGTAGTAGTTTTTCCTTCCTTAATCTATATTTTACTCTGATCTTATTATAAATCTCGTTGTTATGATGTTTAGTGTGATAAAATTCCCGAACTATGCACAAAATCTTGTACGCAATCGACATTGCTACAGAACAATCAATTCCTCCACAGAAACTGATGATGTATTAAACAATTTTCGCGAAAACTAATAAGAAATTGTATCTCTCATTTTTAGTAACATTCGTTATAATATAAGAAGTAAGAAACATTGTTAATAAAAGAAAGTTTACTGTTTCCGAAATGTAACTGAACAATAGATATACTAATCATCAAGATTTGAAAGTAAAATAGAATCACCTCCGTCGTATCACAAGGTTGCGAAACTATAAAAATAACTGTAAAATACTTTTGTACTGATGGTGATTCAAATATAAATACAAAAACTTATATATATATATGAATACAAAAGTTTTGAAATAAGCGCATAAATAAGTCGATATAAAAACCTAGGTAACTAAAATCTAAACATACAAAATTATGACTTAGAAAATATGGCATCTATTACAACTGGATCGTTGTAATAAAGTATTTATCAATAGAACAGGTGATGTGTACCAATTTAATACATTTTGTGGTACTAGCAAAACAATCAAAGACAGATATGCAGGGTCATAATAGCACGTTAGTGGGTTTAAAATACCACTATTTTGAGCGAAAAACCACAATGAAATCTCTTGAGGAATATTTTTCTGGCAACTTGGAGACCTTTTTCCTACTAACAGTAAAATCTGAAAATGAAGCGTTTTATAAGTCAAGTTTAGGTTTACAATTTTGTTTACTTGTTTTGTTTAATTACAAAAAATGTAATAATTCTTGCACAAAAAGAAATACATCAATATGAACATTATTTTTTTACTTTAGTGCACACATTCATAATAAATTTCAAAGGATGTGCATCTCATACAGAATTTTCAAAAAAAATCATACACACACACCTGTAGTTAAATACATGACAAAAGATAATGATAATGCAATTGAAAAAAATAATATACTATGTACAGTATGTACAGGGTGGTCGACTTTTTTGCCTCAGACCATTTTTGTCCTTTTTCAAAGATAAAGTGGTGGGGGAAGGTCAAACATTTTTACTTTCAAATGTAGGTTTTGGATAAGCCGATTTTATTCAACTAGGTGTCGAAAAGAAGTTCTTTTTTTGCTCTACTCGTGGAGCCATAAACTGTACCCTAATAGCTTTATTAGTGGTCACTACATGGCGTTGTTTCGGAATTCTCCAAATAATGCTGATTTTTTCAAAAAAATCAAACGGCTCACTATGGCATTTATATCACAGTTTATTTGGTAGGTATGAAGGGCATTGAATAGTAAAAGAAAAAAATCCAAATCCGCCTTTAAATTAAGAAAGTTGATGATGGTCTCTCGAATCCGAAACGTCGTATTAGAACATTAACCTTGCCTTTTTGTAGAGGATAAAAAGGGACAATGACAAAGTAGAAATTATTTTTATCTCTCATTTCAATTAACCATAAAACATTACGAAAACCAAAATACTGGAAAAAACAAGGCTCCAAGTAATCTTGCATAACTGTAAAGACCAAAACTTAACAAAGGAATAAAACAAAAAATACTAAAACTTAGTCTCTCAATCACATAAGCTTCGCAATAAAATAACCAAAACTAGGGCGAGGCGAGGCAGGACTCGGTTTGGGCAAAAATATTAAACCGAGTTCTACCTTACTTCAGTGATAGAACAAAAAAATCGACGAAATGAACTAACAATAAAATAACAACAAATATCTTTAAAATTACTGAAAACTACTTAAGGTAAAAAGATTTAGTATATGCGACTTGACCTACTACAGGAAACCATATGGTGAACTATATTAGGAATGCCATCCAAAGTGTCTCTATAGCAGAAGTGGAGGTTGCAGTCCAATCGCACAGGAAATATTGCAAATTTGTATTGACAATGACGACTGGCATTTTGAGCGATTGCCAAAGTAGTTTTCAGTAATTTTAAATATATTTCTTGTTAGTTCATTTCGTCTGTTTGCCTTTGTTGTTTCACTGAAGCAAGGTAGAACTTGATTTAATCTTTTTGCCCAAACGGAGTCCTGCCCTGCCTCGCCCTAGCTTTAGCTACTACATACTACACCACCGTCGGATCAGTATACTCATGACTTCAGATTCATATGAAGTAAATACAGGGTTTATAAAAGTCACCCAGACTACGAAGGAAAATCATTTAGAGCTATAATGTGAACATAACAGTCGTGGATGTATGTTAGGTACTATATGATATTATTTTTTTATTAGTTACGTTGTCAGTATTTTTGTGCAAAGCTGTATTATATGTATTAGTATTGTACTTTCAGTTATACAGGGTGTTTTAAAATTGAGTACAAATATTTTAGAAGCAGGTTCATTCTGAAAATAACAAAAAAGTTCATATGAACATTGGTCCAGAAATGCTTCGTTTCCAAGATACAGAGTGTTAAAGTTTTTTATTTTTGTTTAGTCTTTTTAATGCACCTTGTACATTTCTTAAGATAATTTATTTAAATTTGATACACAAGGTCCTGTAATCATTTTCTACGAAATTTACAGGGTGTTATTTTTTTGGGGGTCATGATCCCTTAAGACCCTCCCAACTTTTTACCACCGCGCCACTGACTTCTCCACTGATATTGTTCATTCCATTCCATAACTTTTTGGTCTCTTACACAATTTCAATATTTTCTTCTGTTTAAAAGTTATTTAGCAAAATGTCCTTTCAGACATAACCAATAAGGTAGAAGGATAAACATCATCAAAAATGTTTGATCATGTTTATCCTTCTACCTTATTGGTTATGTCTAAATGCTAAATAACTTCACGAAAGAAAATATCGAAATTTTGTAAGAGACAAAACATTTAGAGAATAGAATGAAGAATATTTTTTCGAAATAAGATCATGACTCCCTAAAAAGTAACACCCTGTATATTTTTCTAAAACCTATTATAGCCAGTTCGTAGAGAATGATTACAGGACCATGTGTACCAAATTTAAATTTAAAAAATGTACAAGGTGCATTAAAAGTTGAGGGGGTCTTAAGAGATCCTGATCCCCTAAAAAGTAACACCCCGTATTTTTAAAATCTATTATAGCCTTTTCGTAGAGAATGATTACAGGACCCTGTGTATCAAATTTAAATAACATATCTTAAGAAATGTACAAGGTGCATTAAAAAGACTAAAAAAAACTCTTTAACAACCTGTATCTTGAAAACAAAGCATTTCCAGATCTATGTTCATAGGAACTTTTTTTCATGAAAGGAACCTGCTCCTATAATATTTATACTGAATTTTGAATCACCCTGTATAGGCAAAAATTACTAAAACCATAAAAATGGATTGTAAGCCTAAGTTTAACTAAAAAAAAAAACGGCTAAATGGGAAAATGGTCTTCAAGTCGCCGGAAAACATAAGCCTCAAGAATTTTTTTGCTGTTTTTTCGTTCAATATAAGGTAAAGTACCTCACCGTGATAGTTATCTTTTATACATCATATATTTATATTACAAAATAATAGTGGATATTTAGGTATCAGTCTAATGGAGCGTTTATTATATTAAATATTTTATTAAGTTTATGTTTATGTAATAAAAATAAATAATAATTATTAAAGATAATGCAATGTTAATGAGTTCCGATTAAGTGGCTCGGGAATCAATAACAGGATTTGAAGTTACGTAAATAATGCTTCGCAGTTGATGCGTTAACTAACACTGCTTTAAACGCTTCTAATATAACAGATATTGCAAATCGTTATCAGGACAAGTAGAGGAAAGGTAATTATTTTGGAAATTATTATTATTAATTAAATTCCTTACCTTCACATCTTAACAAGATTGTTGTCGGTCTGCTACATTTGTACTGCAAATAATAAAAAATTTAATACAAAATGAAAAGCTCCATAGAATTCAGACCAATAATATTCACTAAAGCAAATATCACAATATGAATAAGATAGCAAATTTGACTTTTTTTGGTAGGACCAAACCCCAAGATTTTGGTCACAAATAAGTTTCAATCTCGTGAAAATATCCGAATTGAATATTTAAAAGATTACTTTTTAATGTTTTATGTGAATTCGAGAACAAATATTTTTTTCGTTGCCTAATCCGTTTCTACGACCAGTTTTTGAAATGCATCGGCTCCAAAATTGCACATCCAATATTTAAAAATTGGCAGTAAAAGTAATTCAAAGTATATTGACTATCACTTTCTGAGAATTTCAAATTGAATAGTTTAAGTCGCCTTTAATATATATGTTATTTTCAGCCTTCTGCATTCAAAAAGGCTGCTGTTTCACATGAATAAACTCCTTTTTGTCAGTTTGAAATTTAACTGGCATGAAAATAAATATAATAAAACAGAAGCTTCAAAAGAGATACAAACATATTGCAAATAATTTTTCTTGTGTAATATTTGTTTACACAAATATTTCGATATCTGCAACTACATCGGGTTGTTGACTGTTATGTTATATAAGATCAGAAATTTGTGGCAAAACTTTAAACTCCGAAATTCGAGCAACTAGATAAATAAATAAATATAAATAACAAAATATTTACCAAAATTGAAGAGTTATCACATTCATTATAACAGAATAATTTTCAAATTCCTCTCTACACACAAACCTAATTTTAACTAAACTTGTCCAGTACTCGAAGTACTTTTTTTTTCGTATCTAACTCGGTGTAGCTTTGTTAATTTTAATCACGTTTTAGAAAGTTTTATTTCCACTTGTTCCACATTTTATCTAGTTTTTAAATTTGTATACATTTTTGTTTATATAATTTGGGTGATAACTAATATTAAAACCAAATTCCAAAATAAAAGCTACCCTCAAAATCCCAAAAATTATTTTAGAATTATTTTAAATGCATATTCTACATGTAATTCTTATGATGCCATAAACAAAATATTCATAACCTTCATCCTTACTGACATACGGAGATATTAAAAAAAAATAATTTTCTTAGTTTCCTGCAACTTATGTGAAAATGGGAACTGATTCCTATAAGGTTTTGTCTGGCATCCAGTAGCGGGTACAGATATTACTTGGGCGTCACTGTGACTAATGATACAATATAAGGGTATCGCATTTAAAAAACAAGTAGGGATTATATCTCCGAGCATTCCAGAAAAGAATCTGTATCATCCACCACTGGAATAAATCTGAAAAATCTATAATAATCGGCTTTGATCTTTCTTATAAGCAGAAGGGTAATAAAGATACGAGGTGTGCTTAAAAATATTTTTTACTAGATACTACCTACCAGTATTGTGAAATTTAATGAAACCAATGACATTTTCCTTTAGAGGTCATTAAACGGAACTATATGACCAGGTTTAGATAGAACCTATTTAATTTACTAATTTATTTAAAATTAATAATGTTTACATTATTTTATCTTAGTTAAGATTGCGTTAATCAAAAAACTACAGCTGTATTATACAGGGTGTCATACAATTTTTGTATCAGTAACATTAAAAAACTTTTTGCAATTTTTTTAAAGATCTTTATCAATATAAGTTAAGGGAGAACTGCACGCAAAAAGTGAAAAATGAGTGACAAGGTCTAGTCAAGTTCAAAGTAAGATGAAATGATACCTATTTATTACAAAAAACTTCCTGCGCGTCCGACTTCAAAAAAATGTGTTATGTATAACCAATTTAAATTACATTTCGGTTAAAAATGGGTTCAAAAGGGTTCACGCGCTGCAGAAATACAAAGACATGAGTACGATTTACCATTTCAAATTTTGCAGTCACGTAGACAATGGATCAATGCAAGGCGGTAAAGAGCCATTTTGTGGATAAAACAATTATATGTGATGACATTTGTGTCAAAAAGTGGTCAAAAAATGGTCAAAAATGGACAAATCGGCTTCTGTTTTATAATTCTAGTTTTAATTATTTCATAAAAAATTGTATTTAGCGGCCAACTATACATATTTCCCTAATTAAATCACCTTGAAGCTAATAAATATCTCTTACAGCTTTAACATAATATTGCATCCGCGGAAGGCTTGCAAATGATTCATAATACTGCGTGCAGTTCCCCCTTAAGCTAATTTTCAGAGACCTAAGAAAGAACTGGCATTGACGCTGATACTTTTTTTATAAACTATACAGATAACATATTTGCACGATTTTATATAATACCCTATATAGTATGCAGAGGACCATTTTGATGAACCGAGGCAGCGTTGACCAATTCTAGATAGGCAGAGCCTTTAAAAATCGAAAACCGCATCCCTGTAACTTTTTTAGTTTTTGAAAAATTCCGCTTTAAATTTTGGTAAAACTTTTGAGATGTGCAAAGCAAATGGCTAGCAGTTTATAACGAAAACAAGGTTTTATTTTTAACATACATTGCAGGAAACCGAGAGACGACATGTGCCTAAAATTACAATTTTTTTATGTCACTTTGTATATTAGAAACGGAAAGCGTTAGGTTAGATTTTTTTTACGACTTTATAAGTTTTACAAAAATATTGCCATGTAGTACTAACCCCAAGATGGGAAAATTCAGACATTCTTATTTCGAATTTGTAACTCCCTGTTTACGCAATATGTCCCTAACTCTCTTTTTTTTAAGGATATAATGCGTTTTTTAGTTTAGTGGTATTAAAAATCATTGTAGTCATACTTTTTGAAAAAAGTCATATAGAAAAATCCGAAATGATTGTTGAAGATCCTGGTAAACGGAATATGCATGGTGTTTGTTTAAACTGCAAAAAAGTAACTGTAATTTGTTTGAACTTGGTTAAAACTTAAGTTGTCACCCTGTATATGGTAAACAAACAATCGTCTAAGTTGAAACGTATGAAATAAAATTAACAAAGTAATACGGAGTTAAATTTTCGTAAGAAAAGGAAGTGACCGGTTTAGTAATTTAACTGCTTTAGTTCTACTTATGATTTGTTATTTATTGAAAGTAATTTTTTAAAATACCTTAGCTTTCAAAAGCTAGACGTAGTAGTTGATGGCTTGCGTGAAACGTCATACCAAATTTGGGGCATATAGGACGATGCTTATTCCTTACAATATTTTCGGTTACTTTTGCAATTGTAGAAATTTAAAATAGAACTAATGTTCTTGTGTCAGCAAGATACGATTTCTATAAACAAATATCAGTGGAATTGTCTAGAACTGATTATTGTCAAAAATTATTTTACAACAAGTGAAAAATTATAGTAATTTAGAAATCTGGATATCCTTCGTCCTGAATCTATGGTGGTTTGGTTTACTACTCTGTAATATATCAAGATAGGTAATAATACTTCAGGGTTGGGTTTATCGTTCTATCATGCCGAATATATCAGATTGGATATAAAATGACATTTTTGTACAGTCAAAAGTCTGTTTAACGTAATGTGCAAAAGATTGTCATAATATTTGGAGGCAAATTCGCAAAATAATATTAACGGGAGTAATAAACACGTCTTTAAAAATGTTTGAAAGGTCAAATACACAATTAAAATTTGGTGAATCTACACATCTGACCCGATAATACGCTGCCTCACTAGCGATTTAGTGTCACAGCATCAGAAGGTGACGCTCCCGCAACGCATGTCACAAGACATCCTCGTGATCATCCATATCATTGTCCATATCTCCATCGTGATCTAAATCGTCCGTATCCATCCCTGGGGACATTTGTTGGTGGATAATCGCTGAAGCTGACTTTGGATCTTCGTCTTTCCATTTGTCCATTGATCTCCTTCGCGCATTCATGAAGAAGTTTCCCACGGTAGTGGGTTCCAGGCCTAACTGTCGGGCGATGGTTACCTGCATTTCCTTCGATGGCCTTTTCGTTTCCTAAAATAAAACATTGGTATTTAATACATTCTAATCATGATAATTTCATTTTATAGTTTGATTCTTGCTGTGTACATGATTGTAATTTTTAATTAAGAGTTTTGTTTAAATAGAAATGGGAAAGATCGAAAAACTAAAAAAAAACACTTAAATTTATTATATCATGGTATCCCTTTGTAGAATTTTTGATTTTTAGTCAAGATGCCTCAAAGAAAAACAGGTGGGAGCATTTTAGGCTAAAACCAGAAGAGCATATTCTGCCCTGCTAAGGCAAGTCCTGCAAAATCGCCTTTTTTCATCGCATAATAAATAATTACATTGTGTTAACTTAACTCACGAATTATAGCTCCTCGCTTTAAAAAAATCACAAAATGGGATAGATTGAAAAACTGAAAAACCACTCAAATTTATTATATCATGGTATCCCTCTCTTCTTTTTTCCTAAAAGGAAAGTATTTTAATCGTAAGAAAAATCGCCCTTCCCCTAGGTTTTTGCATATTATTGCGTTTTAGAATCCCTAAATTCTGAAAAACATGATTTCATATTTTTGTCGGTGTGTCTGTCTGCCCGCAGCAAAGCTCAAAAACTACTTACCTGATTACCTTCGAATTTTGCTCAAAAGTCAACGGTCATATAGGAATGAAATTTTTCTGAGAATCGAATATGGCGGAACAAAACGGCGGCGTGATAATGTTTAAAAATATTATTATTAAAAAACTACCAACCCAAATGAACCCAAGTTTTGCAAAAAAAATCAAGAGTGTTATATACAGATTGTTTCAAACGACTTGAACATACTAACATTTAACGGAAGATTCTTTGTACGAACATAAGACGATAAGTTCATATGAACATGGGTCCGCAGATGTTTGGTATTTAGTTAGGGTGTCAAAATTTAAAAAAAAATACGATTTTTTTAGTAATTCCGAAACATAGGTACTTTGACTTTGAAGGCTATATTTTGACAAAAACTGTTATATCGGATACCTGTACCACTGAAAAGCATTTTTTGAGACCTTTAAGACAAGGGGGTTGTCAATTAAGATTATTTAGTTGGGGTGGCTGGTGGTGAGAGCGTAAGTGAAAACAGGTTAGTTATTACATAATTTTAGTTCCCCCTCCTTTTTTATATTTTTTCTTGGTTCTACAGATATAGCTATTGTAAGTTTAAGTGTCACCCGGTATGTGTTGCTAAATGACTATATGCTGAACTACATTGGGCCACACTTCACTATTACTAATAAAAGAACAGATTCATAAAGAGTGAATTACCGATTGTTTTATACTATAAACAAGTTTAGCGCCAAGTTTCAACTATTACGAAACACTTGTAGTGATGTAATAATTTAACATATTTCAAAGCGCGCCGCCGCCAAGGGTCCCATTAGCTGACCTTGCGAGTGAGTGTTGACTCATGCATATCCTTATAATACTTATATCATATTGAAATATAAGCTATTACAAAACTTTGCAGTTTTTTGTTATGAGCTCTTGGGCTATTAGAGGGGAGGTTACGATGCCCCTCGACATGGGGTGACACTAAATAAATTGCAAAATGGCCATTAGCTCCTAAAAAGTCGAGTATTTAGGTATACTAGCGGTTTTATGACCGGAAAATTAACCTAGTTTTTTTCAAGGAAATTAGCAAATTGGTTTTAAAATGTTTAAGTGACACGAATTCCCAGTTCAATCGAAAGATAAACGATATGAACGTGAGTTACCGACACGCACCGGATTATTTCACCGTTCGTTAAAAGGGTAGAATCAGTTTGATGTCACGCACGCCACTATACAGAGTGTCCCATTCTCTACCCTGTTGCGGTGTATCTCCATTAAAAGAATGCGGTTTTCACAATGCTGTGCTCTTTTTTTTATCTACTATACGGTGTCGTAATCAAAGTTTTCATCTTTGTCTTTGAAATAAAGGGCGAAATTGAAAATGTTGCATTTTGGGACCACCCTCGTATCTCGTATATGGCTTTGTCTTTAAGAATCCAGTGGCGTAGTAATATTTTTAACATGACGTATCAATTTTGACATATCACACAATTTGACACATTTTTTAAATGCAACTAACTTTGTTAAATTTAAAAAATAATTTAAACAAGCTTTTATTAACTTCACTTGTATGTAACCACCTAACCATGTATCTAAACAAATCTGGAAGTACCAAATGGTACCATCGAGTATACCCCTCGAGCTTAAACTCATTTGGTCTGTTTTGACGAATCCGTTACATTAACAGTAATATGTTAAAGATATTTTAAGGCTAAAAAGTAAAAAATAAATTATAGTTTAAAAAAATCGGTAGATTTCCTTTACCCGGAACTTCCCTCGTTATAAGTCGTGCCTTTTATTAGGAATAGTAAAGTGTGACCCTATTTAGTTCAATACATAATCATTTAGTAATACATATATACTATCTTTTTAAACATTTTGGATTCCTCTCAGTATTTCTACCTATGCAACACTTGATTTCTGTGCATCATTTTAAACAAATTCAATAAGAAGTTTTCATATTGACACACACCGCCATTTTGTTACGTCATGTTGAATTCATGGCAGTATATCCCTATATCACATTTAATTGTCCTGTAAAATCTGAAGTCAATTGAATAAGATTTTTAACTTTGATTAAAAAAAATTATTTGGCCGCCATTTGTTCCGCCATCTTGAAGAATTTGTACCATAACTTTATTAGTTTATCTCTATATCACACTTAATGCTTGCACAAAATTTCAAATTAATTAATCTAATCTTTTTTAACAGGCCAGTTTTTTAAATATTCTATTAGGAAGCCATTTTGTTTTGGTATTTTGTATCCACACCAGAATGTTACCAGTTCATTTCTATGTAAAAATATAAAATCACTTTCCGAGAGTTTTTCAGCTCTTTACGTTTGTTGTTTTACTGTCTGTTTGTCGGTTTGTCTATTCGCGGCATAGCAAAAAAACTAGTAACTCGATTAATTTCAAATTTTGGTAAAAATGTAAGGGTCATATGGGGATGACCTGGTAACATTTTGGTAAAAATGTTAAAAAAATTATTACTAAAAAACTACTTTAATTTACCTTAAATTTTGCACAAAATTAAGTATAGTGAGAAAATTAACTGGTAAAATTTTGGTACGAATTCAAGATGGCGTAACAAAATGGCGGCTGAATAAAATGTTCAAAAATTCAACATGAAAAATCTTCTTAATGGACTGATTTCAACTTTTGTGCAGAAAATATTTATAATATAGAGATGTACTGGTGACATTGTGGTATGAATTCAAGATGGCGGCGAAATAAAACATTTTTAATCGTGAAAAAATCACCTGGTTTTACATATTTTCACGTTTTAGCGTCCTTAGATGGCAAAAAAAATTATAGGTTTTTTACCAATTCGGTCGGCCGGTCTGTCAGTCTGTTTGTCGGTCTGTCAGTTCACTGCATAGCTTAAAAACTACTTACTAGGTTGGTCAAAATGTAATATAAGAATGTCCTGGTAATATTTTGGTAAAAATTTAGTATGGCGGAACAAGATGGCGGTCTAGTGAAAAACAAATTAAACAACTAATTATTTATTAGATTAATTTCAAATTTTGTGGAAACATTAAGTGTGATACAGAGATTAACTCGTAAACTTGTGGTACGAATTTAAGATGGCGAAACAAGAGGGTGCGAGGCGGCCAAATAAAATGTTTAAAAAATTAATGTAAAAAAAATGTTTTTATTCAATTGCCTTTAATTTTTGCAGAAAAATTAAATGTGATATAGGGATAAACTGGTACGAAATCAACATGACGGAACAAAATGGCGGTGTGTGCCAATGTAAAACCTACTTATTCAATTTATTTTAAATTATATCCAAAAGTGTGACATAAGTAGAAAGTGGTAAAATATTGGTACGATTCTGATATGATGGAGCAAAACGGTGTCCAATATAAATGTCTGAGAAGACAGCATATGTGTTACTAAATGACTATGTACCGAACAAAATTGGGTCACTATTCCTAATAAAAAGAAATATTCGTAAAGAGGGTAAAAGAAATTTACCCAATTTTTTAATCTATACGCAGACCACGAAGGCCGAAGACCCAAGAGTACAAGGTACCATGGTTGCTTTAAGTGAAGAGAGGGAATGTTTATTGACGCGGAATTTAAAGACACATTAGGAGAAGAATTATTGATGCCAGTAAATAGGACGTCGTAGAAGCGTTGAACCATTTTCTCTATGTCAGGTTCAGATGATAAAAAAGACTGTTAATAAAAAAGATTCAGTTTGTAGAAACTTTCCCGATTAAACTCATAAACACTCACCCGATTGTAGTTTTTTTATTAAAGGGATATATTGAAGTTTACAATTTATTTGAATATGGATCCATATTTCCAAGGAAAGTTAGAAGATGAAACCAACGCATAGAGGAAGTCATCAGCAAACATTAAATATAGAATTCTGCCCATGTATTTCGGTAAGTAATTCATTTGTTGTAGCTCAAGATAACTCATTGAATATTTTGGAACCAGAATATCATCTTCATCTTCAATTTATGGTTTTCAAACCTGTTTCTTAGATATTCTCTTCGCAAGTATCGCATAAAGAATGATAGTATTCTTAGTTGGAATTTGATGGAAAATATACATATCCGAGGAGTACCATATTTATCTTGCCTACTGTCATAAGAACCTAAACATCATCGTACTGAAGATTAGGGATATCAATGATGGATGCCTAAAACAAGCTAGAAATGGCGATAAACACGATACCGTCGCGATGATTTTAATATTATAGAAAATGTCCGATTTAAATATGGACGTTCAGTTAATTTTTTATGCAAATAAATTAAAGCAAAATTCTACCTCTTTATTAAGACGAGTTTCAAGCTCGACACTATAAATTTGAGATCAAGCACTGTCTGATCTCGCCGCCTCCTGACTACGGCCCTGCGTAACTTCTAGAGAAGCAGTTAGATACTTGAATATATTGGCTGATAAATAAGTGGCTGTTAAAAAGCTACAAAGGCTAGAACTTTTCCCGCCATCAATAGAAAATCAATATTTACGTTTCATTCCCACCCGCAAGTTGGCGCTCCCTACACTCAAACGCATTTCCAAGGCATCTGACGATGAAACCAAGTAAATATAAATATATATCTGGGAATTTTCCCTGTATTGTATTTTGTAAACAAGTTGACGGATATGCTTTATTTTTCAGCAGTTCTTTGTTTTATTGTTTCCCTTCAAAAACAGTCGTATTTTGTGTTACGTTCCAATGAATCTACTTAATTGTTTTGCTTTAAAGGACACTAACAAGGAACATTCTAATAATTAAATGTTTGACACATTTTTCATTACGTAATAAATAAAGGATGTTCTTAAATATTTAAGGGGGTATTTTCTTATGTAATTTTAAGCAATAAGACGCATACAATGTGTACGTACAGCTTTTATATTTGCTTTAATTCTGTAGCATTTAATTTACATTCGATATATACATCCTCTTATTAGCGACGTAAGTGAATTCTACAGAACAGAAAATAGTTATTTATGATATAAGTGCTAAAAGTAACTTTTTGTTTTGTGAGAAAGGAAGTTTGGAACACGACGCCGAAAGCAGAAGGTCCCATCCCTTCGAACAAAATAAAAGCACTTTTAGCATACACTATTTTTTCTACAAACACCATGAAAAGCCTAAATGAAAGCATTTTTTAAGTTAATAAATATCCTAGAGATTATCATTTTTAAATCTAATTCCATTTAATTTATTCATGAAATACGTTGTTGAGGTGAAAAAATCGGGAAATTTTCTTTCGTTGTAATCAAGACGATTTTGTGTTTTGTAACTGATCAAAATGTCTTGATATCTCGGAAACTAATGAATTTAGGCATACCGTATGGTTAATAAAAAATGTTCTAAATTGACTGGACGATCAAAATAAGTATTAATATAACGTGTGTTCCTTTTAAATAAAATATAATTATTATGACATATATTTTGCTCCTGTATCTTTAGAAAAAATCGACCGTTATGGTAATTTCTCCTAACCCTGTATGTGTTACTAAATGACTATGTGCGGAACTAAATCTGGTCATCATCACTATTCCTAAAAAAGAAAATATTCGTAACAAGGGAAGTTCCGGGTAACAGAAATTTACTTATTTTTTTATGATGTAACTATCATAAGTAGGCTTACCTTAAAAATAGCCTGTAGGGTACGCCTCTGTAGGTCTGTAAAAACCAATCGAGGTTTCTTGGGCGTAGGCATCTGGTCCGTATTGCCCGTAGGGTCCTCTTTCCGTTTGCAACCTGTTTCATCAAAAAGGAAAACAACGCCATTAAAATATATACAGTACGACCAAGAAAATAGAAACAGGTCAATCTTTTTTGCATTGAAGTTTCTTTCATGAAAAAAAATGGTATAAAAGTTGAATTCATTTTCAAAAAGTATCTCCATTTCAATACGTCTAAATATATTAAAACGGCATACAACATACAATAAGCGTAATAATCAACGAAATAAGAATAATTTAATACTCGATTTATGATCATATTTTATAAAAGTTGGGAAAATGATAACTGTATTTTTATCTAAGATACTAAATAATTATATTACATCCCTAAAAGTAGTTTTTAAAAACGATTGCCTTTAACTTAACATTTGAGTTACAGGTACTTACTGCCTCGTTGGGGTATCTGAGCAGCTGAAACAAAAATACATATATTAGAAAACACATTTTGTATTATCCTAATAATAAATAAGTTCATGCCCTTTATACCTTAGCTTACTTTTAGATTATTCATAGAACGTTGACAGTTCTCTTCGTTTTATTTATATATCGGGCCGTTCCCTTCACTTTATCGTAAGCGACAAAAAGTATTTTTACTTCCTTCGTAAAGGGAAGTATTGTAATCGTAAGAAAAATCACCCTCCGAAATTTTTTTCAAATATTTTCGTTTCAGGGTCCCTACTATAAGCACAAAACATGTTTCTCGATTCTGCCGTTTTGTCTGTTTGTCTGTTTGCGGCAAAGCTGAAAACTAATAATTTCGATTGACTAAAAATGTTTGACAAAAATTAAGGGTCATATAGGGATGACCCGGTAACATTTGGTAAAAATCCAATAGGGCGAAACAAAAAAATGGCGGCCTAGTGAAATGTTAAAAAAAATAATAATAATAAAAAACTGCTTATCTAATTTACTTTAAATTGAGCACAAAATCATGTATTATGTGGCAAACAACTGGTAAAATCTTGGTACGAATCCAAGATAGCGAAATAAGATGGCGGCTGAATAAGATATTTAAAAATTCAATTGAAAATATACTTAATGGGCTGATCTCAAATTTTGTGCAATAATTAAATATGGTATATAATGAAATGAAGGAAGAAAATGGTAAAATGTTAGTAGGACTCCAAGAGGATGTCAAAAAATATATGGTTTATCAATTCCGTCGGTCTTTCTATCGGTCTGGCTGTCTGTTTGTCGGCCCGTCGCGTCAGTTCGCGACATAGCTTAAAAACTACTTACCCGATTGACTTTAAATTTGGGTCAAAGATTAAGGGTCATATGGGGATGATCTGGTAATGTTTCGGTAAAAATTTATTATGGTGGAACAAGATGGCGGTCTCTAGAATATGACAAAAGTGATCGACATTGGAACAATATGAATTTGTTCCCATAGGAGACTTTTCAAAAAAAAACAATAACCGTGAAATTCATATAGACATGCATTATCTTTTTCGGAGTTTAATAAATCAACCATTCTGCAACGTAATTATAGCTTGTATTAGATTTTTAAAAGGGGGAATGACTAAGCTGTATGATTTTTAAGAAATATACAGGGTGTTTCATTTAAAATAACAAAGTTGCTCTATATCTGAAATTCAGCCATTTTCTTTTCGGTACTTCCGGTTGTAAAAATAAAATGACATATGCTTCAAACAAAACTTTCGGCAAATTGAAAATATTTAGCGAAAATTGCACCTCGATAATTTTGTTCGTTTCAGAACTATAACTATTTTAGTCCAAAACGGGTCAAAATATGGCTGTATTTAAAAAATCAGTCTGAAAAAACTACTTATTAGATTAATTTCGATTTTGTGCAAGCATTAACTGTGATATTGAGATAACTCTAAAGTTGTGGTACGAATTCAAGATGGCAAAACAAAATGGCGAGAAAATAAATGTAAAAAATTCTCTTATTCAATTGATTTTAAATTCTGCAGAAAAATTAAATGTCATATATGAAATAAACTGGTAGGAATTCAATATGACGGAACAAAATGGCGGTGTGTCTGTCAATGTACAAAATACTTATTCGATTTATTTTAATTTATACCCAACAATCAAGTGTGGCACAAGAAGAAACTTTAGTAGAAATTAACCAATTTTTTATAAGAAAAGTTTCTTACAGTAATAGAAGTTTAATTAAAAAGTTTCTGTCGAACATAAATTGCTAACACGATAAAATGCTTGACCTTAAAATTCCAATCAATAAAACTGACGTGGATTATCCGTGCGATTGTAATAAGTTCGCCCTCTCTTGTTTTTATCATTGTAGTAAATATACACTCTATATTTAAAGTTAAGCAATACTAGTTGGGTGTTTATTGAGGCTAAATCTTTAGACCATAAAAATTTTAAAAAATATCGTTCGAAAAGAGTTGCTTTTAGAGAAAGTACTGCTATATTTTCTACGTTCCCGAAAATTTTCCCTGACTGATTAAAGTTACACAAATCCATTTTTTATGATTTTTATACAGGGAAGTAAAAGTACTTTTATGCTGTTATCTTTTGGTGTTTCATCAAGATGCCGGTAATTGAGTAAAATAATTTGTTAATATTCAAATTTTATGCATTTTGAATGCAAATGCCATAATTTTCAATGTGGAAGTTCCAAAGCTTATTTGTCTGACGGTTTAAACTGGTTTTAGAATATCATTATTTTATTTGCAAGGTATAGGTGTTGGTGAATATTTTGTAGTATAGAGGACTTACTTTGGCGTAGTATATTCAATATTCTTTATATAAAGGACATAGCAAAAAGTCAAGCTGATGTCATCAAGTAATTTATTATTAGTTTTAAAATAATCTACCCTGACTATGATCCTAAAAACCGTACATGAATTTTACTATAAGGAGGGAAAGCGCCAGGGACGTAGCCGTAAAAATATTTTGATATAGGCATGCTTCTTCCTACTTTTCCTAAGATTTGACTGTTGGCCCCCCCCCACTCAACAGTCAAATCGCAGAATTTCTGGTTTGTAGTATTTTATGCCGCGAACAGACAGACCGACGGAATTGAGAAAACGTGTTTTTCGGCATCTAGGGACCCTGAAACGTAAATATCTGAAAAAAATCTCGGAGGGTGATTTTTTCACGATTATAATACTTCCCTGAAGGTGTTATATAGAGATAGACGATTAAAATTATGGTACTCATTCAAGATGACGGAACAAAACGACGGCTAAATAAAATGTTTAAAAAATCAACTTAAAAAATGTTTATTCAGTTGACTTCAAATTTTGGACAAAAATTTAGTGAAATAGGGATAAACTGGTACGAATTCAATATGACGGATCGAAATGGCGGTCTTAAAAAAATCAGTGAAAAAACTACTAATTTGGTTTATTTTACATTTCGCCCAAAAATCAAGTGTGGCAGTGGTAGAAACTGGTAAAATATTGGTACGAATCCAATAGGGGGGAACAAAATCGCGCCCAATAAAAATGTTTGAAAAGACAGTATATGTATGTGTGTTACTAAATGATTATGTGCGAAACTAACTTGGGTCATACTTCGGTATTGATAATAAAAGGAAAGATTCACAACGAGGAAAGTTCCGGGTACAGAAAGGAAATTTACCGATTTTCCAGGCTAGTAGTTTGAATTTTATATCCGACCACATATTTTAAAACTTCACTTAACTAAACGACAGTTTGCGATTACAACGCTAGACCGGACGACGCTAAACGTCCTTTATGTAAGTTTTATCTAAGCCTTGACATTTCCTTATTTTGACTGGTGACATTACAGAGGACATTTACTGCATACTGACCTATTACAATACCTCTTATAAAGGTGGCGTAAGTACCAACCTGTCCCAATTTTTAGGGCTTGGTATATATCTTTATCTCTTATTAGACTTTGTGGCCGTATTTCCCATAAAATCAAGGAATTAAAAAAAACTATCTATCTAATGTTGTTTAAAATTCAAAATACTTAAAAACGAACATTTTAAACAAATATTATTTTAAGAATTTAAGCCGCAATTTCCTATCTGGCGGAAGAAACCTTCCCTCATTACCAAAACCATTGTATCAATTGCAAATTGCATGACAAATCGTAACAAAAAAATCATTTCAATGTGTTGGAATCATAAAATGAAGATTATAGCAAGGGAAAATAAATTTTAGTTAGCTAATGTTATTTATTACCTATGCCATGGATAATAGGCATCATAACTGTGAGAAATGATTTCATTACACACGGGCTGCAACCAATCACAAAACACTTCTATCGTTTAACTCTTTGTATTGCACAATACAGCATCTAAAGGCGGACTTAAACAAATAAATGTGCATTTGGCAAGATGCTCGATCAAACTAATCGTGTATTTGACTAATATTTGAACGCATTTACACATCACCCTTTGACTTGTGCCATATTTACCGACAACCCATGGCAAATAAACAAATACCGACTATTTGTACACGTAGACCATGCACCCGACATGACAAGTATTGACAACTGACGATTATTTGTCAAGTACACTAGTCGTTTGAATCCGCCTTAATATCGCAGTTAATACGATTCATCGTGAATGCCATGAAAAAATATTATTAAAGCAGCTAAAACCACTTCGGACGATAATACGAGAAATTTCAAGGGAAAAGTATGAAATTTTGTATAAACTATTTATGGAGTGTGTAAGTCAAAAGAATGTTAATTCATTTTCAGAAAATGTCCTTCTCACCTGTTTTGGAGAGTTGTCAGAAAAATATAAATCCTTCTGATTTTGGGCACATTATTCGATGTTAAAGAGTACCCTTGCTATTAAAGAAGATGTTAGTATTGCAACCTGAACGGTTACAGAGCAAAAAAGTATAAAACGTTCACCCCAATGGAAATTAACAGATTTATAAAAGAAGCACTGGATAATGTTTACCTGACAACAAAGGTAAGATATTTAGAAATTTTATAAATGTACTTACTTAGTTATTTGAAAATTTAATAAGTAAAAAGTAAAATACTTCCCTTTTACGAGAAAGTAAAAAACTAAAGATATCCTATGTGTGGATGGTATTGGCATTTTAGGTGAAGGTGGACTTTATAAAACCACAATTTTTACCCATTTTAATATTCCTTTGGACGATTATTTTTAAAAACAATTAACCTTAGAAAAGTCAATTTTGATAAAAAATCACTACAAAATTTGTTTTATTCTCCCTCTTCAGACATGATTCTTAACGCTGTTTGCGGAAGTTTAAGCTTGTATGATGTTACTAATAACTAAAATACGTAATTCTCAGTAATCTTTATTAATAATAAATGTTTTTCTCCTATCCTTCATAGCAGCAAATTTATTTATAACATCCTCATAAAATGAATGAGTTGCCCTAATCTCCTCCAGAAATTCCTTTTGAATTGAAATATTGCCAAGAGAAGTAAGTCTTTCTTGAGATATTGTATTTCTTAAATAAGTTTTTACACATTTGAAGCAAGAAAAACTTCTTTCCACTGAAGCACTTGTCGACGGTATTGTCAAAATAAGGGAAAACAATTTAGCTTCGGTAAAAATATATTTGTTTTTATTAATTTTTTCACTCATTTCACTCTCATTGGGAAAAATAAGACCAAGCTCATTTTTAAGTCGTTGACTTTTTGAAAATATTTCCCCATATAACTGTAACACATTTTCAAATGGGGCAGTCGGAAAATTTAAACTATATTCGGAAAATTTAGCAGAACCTGCCAAACATGAAAATGTTAATGAAAATGTTTTCAACAGTCTTCAAATCTTAGTGTCAGTTCCATTAAAATATGGTCCAATATTTCATAAAAAAGGGTTCTATAGTTAGCCCTAATTTCTTCAGGTGAAAGCTTAGCAAGCTCACGTTTTTTACAGAAAGCCTCACGATAGCGTTTTATATTGGAAATGCAAAAATGAATGTCAAGCGATTTTTTTTGAAGAACGTCAAATAGTATGTCTGCGATTGAGAAAATGTCATTAACCACTAATGCCAGAAACGTGAATTCAAAATCGTTCATCTCACCTAAAAATCCTTTCGCAAGGCGGATTGATTTTTCATCAGATTTGTCACAATTTGTAATAAACTCAAACACGTCTTTTAATTTATTCCAGTCTTGAACAATCACATTTACTAACTTCGAATTTGAAGTTGTAACAACACCATAAAAAGAACTTAGGGTGTAGTATACTGCGCCTGCAATTCACCGAGAGCTTGTATGGCGCTGGGCTCGACGTCATCACATACGCGTTGTCATGGCAACATAGTATAAAAATCATAAACTAAACATAGCACTTCCAGCAAAGTCAAAGCGGTTTGCTCCACTGTTATAGTTGTTATAATAAAGTTCGATTGAAAGTTTTAAAAAGACATGCCACCAACGGTCAAGTAAAATATTTATTCGAGATGTACAGCTTATTTTTTACCAATTAGGTGAATAAACGAATGTAAAAACTAAAATTTTAAGAGATATATAATAAATATAGTTAGATGTTTGCTTGTTTATTTTTCCTGGTGAATTAGCACTTCACCTACTTCATCTGAACAGTTTCTATATTTATATAATTATTTGGTAATACATTTATAGTTATGAAAAGATAAAATAAATCATGCATAAAGTTAGTACCAAATAATAATTACTATTCATATATTTTTAGCAAAATTAAGTAACTCTTTGTTTAAAATATGTTGTACAATTAATTGTTTAACAGTGTTAACGCCATTTTACATAATTTCGACTTTTTATCCCAAAAAAAAAGCTGAGCAAATTTTTTCATCGACTCTTGCCATTTAAAGTATTAACTATGCAGATTATAAAATTATTAGTTAAAAATTTGCATAAGATACTAATTCTTTACCTATGATTTTTGTCAATGTAGATGCGAAACAACATAGTCTCTTAAATATTTGAACATAAATCTAAAGCAGTTTCTGACAATGCATTTTAAGCAAATAAAAGATAATCCATCCACAGACAAATAAAAAAATGCTTTAGATTTTTTATTAGGATGCGATAAGACAAACATGCAAATATAGAACGATTAACATCAAGTGACAAATAGAACTCACAAGCATGATGCGGAAGAAGATGGTTTCCTTCGTTTGCTGTTGACTACCCTCACGTTTACATTGCGCGTCTGGCAGTCTGCAATGAAACAAGAGAGTAGTCAACAACATAAAAAGATTATAAATAAACACGAACAAATATAAAACGAAATAAATATATTAGATAAATATACAAGATAAAAAATTGAGGCATAAATAATGCTCCATAAAAAATGCAGTACTAAAATTGTACAAGGTGAACTATCTAGGCAAACCGGGTTTCCTCGCTATGGGTGTCTTGATTTGGATAAACAAAATAACCATTTATTATTTTTCTTCTCGTGAAATCCGAAAATGACGAGTGAAAAGCAACTGAACATAATAAAATTGCTACTGCCCATTTTGATATTTTTTCAAATGGAATACCATATTTTTTCTGTGATTTTTGGTATATTTTTTGGTCTAAAGGGATATATTTTATTTTAATAAAGTCGATTTTTGACACTTCTAAATTGGAAAAATGTTCGTCTACTGTGATAATATTTTCCATTAATGCCTGAGATTGGCATTAGTACCTGTTCAATCTTTGGCGTTACTTAAATGTAATTATGACAAAGAGAAAATCAGACTTGGAAGTTTTTTATTTATTTACCAAAATATACCAGCAATCGAAAAATCACATAAAAGTAAAAATAACGAAATGAACGATAGCAGTTTTATTTGACCTTTCACTCATCATTTTCGGATTCCCCGGGAAAAAAATATAATAAATTACTATTTTGATTATCAAAATCAAGTCACCCATGGCGAAGAAAACCGTCTCGTCTAGTCCCCGTTAGATCGTCCTGTTAAATTATGCAAGGCTATTCAAAATACATAAATTAATTTTTTGCAATTTTTTAAAATTACTATAATAGAGATACACCCAATTAATTATCATTCTGGTTTGACAGTTAAAAAAACAGAGCTCTATAGTATTTATAATAACACTTGTAGTTACTAGAGCATTAGAAAATGTCGCCCTGTATAATAATGACTTATTAGTGAAGTTTTATCGTATTATTTAAAAAGGCATAATTATATTAAAGTTTGTGAAACCTAATGTTACATTAGTCGCATAGTTTGTCTATAATTTTATGAGCCACATTATATATTTTTATTCACGATAGTTATATTCATATGCTATATTTACTGACAAGGTTCGTTCTATAATTAATTCCTGTCACTTTTACTGGCTACATATATAGAGGACGAAAACGTTGGAATAAAAATCAGATATTTTTTTCTCAAAAAAAACTCGAATTAATCAATTTTTAATTTTAATTGCCGTTTTTTTAAATATAATTTTATTTATACAGGGTGATCCAAAAGCAAGTTATGGCAGGTAACTTATTTTTTTTAAATGGAATGTCTCATTTTTTATTTTCCTTTCGGATTCTACTGAAAATTTTGATCACATCTCATGTATCATAATCTACATATGTCTAAATTAAGTTAAAAAAACAATTTTATTAAAAAAGGCTTAACTTTAAATAAGATAAGGTGGCTAAAACACATAGTTTGCAAAACATTGTGCACTACTTGAGCTATCAATCTAATTTCCTGTCCTATTCGGTCTTTAAGGTCATCAGTATTGTTGGATCTGTTAACATACACTGTAGATTTTAGGTAACCCCACAGATAATAATCTAACGGGGTCAAAACAGGGAATCAGGCAGGCCCATTCTATCGGACCCCGTCTACCAAGGGAAAACAGTATCTAAATATTCACGGACGTAAAATATATAACAGGTAACAATGTTATATTTATGTTAACGCTTTCGGTATATTTGAGTTTGCTTAATTCTTAATATGAACTGCGTTCAGATATGAGGGGTACCTAGTGCTAAATTTTGAAACTTTTAGATAAAAAAATATTTAAGACAGCGCAAAAAATAGGTGCTATTTAAACAAAATCCTAAGCATATGTAATGAAAAATTAATAAAAAGTAATTTAATGTTTGTTTAATTGCGAAATAGTAATATGAAGAAATAAAAAGTTCCAGTTGCACCAATTTCCTCTGCTATGCTTTGCTTGTTACACCTGTTTCAAGAGTTTGACCAACGTTTTTTGCTCTTTCTTAAATATTTTTATTACCCAAAAATTAAAAGCCCATTATACTCTCCAATATTTAGATAATGTTTTCCCTGGTAGGTGGATTGGTAGACGGGGTCCGATAGAATGGCCTGCCAGATCCCCTGACTTGACCCCGTCAGATTACTATCTGTGGGGTTACCTAAAATGTACAGTGTATGTTAACAGACCCAACAATATAGATAACCTTACAGTCCGAATAAGACAGGAAATTAGACTGATAGAAGCTCAAGTAGTGCACAATATTTTGCAAGAATTTGAAGATCGCCTAGGATATTGTCAGGATGTTGCTGGTGATCAACTTCAACAATTTTTAAATTAATATTGCATAATTTTGTCATCTCGACATTTATTATTTAAATTTAAGCATTTTTTTAAATAAAATTGATTTTTTATACAACTTAATTTAGACGTACGTAGATTATAATACATGAATTGTGTATTCTAAGCAATTGACTTATTTGAAGAACAAGCAAAATTTCAACTTTGACGCCCTGTATATCAAAAATTAGCCGCAGGATTGAGTTCTGCTTGTAAAAGCATTTGATCAGGATGTCGAGAACTGTAACTTCGCAAATTTTCAAGAAAATTGGTTGAAAGCCATTTCCTATAAGGATTGTGCGGGGTCCTTTTTCAGGTGCAACAAATCTTGGACACAGTAGTCGGTCAAAAGACATACTTTTTTCCCATTTTTCAAATAGTTTGAGACTCTTACTTCTGTAAATTAATCAGTTAATAACTCATTGCTTAATAAAGTGCGTAAAATGCCGGGAGCTACATTTTTTATTCGGAAGGCCTTTTGTCTGTATACATCTGTATTTCGCATTATTTCCACTTGAATACGCCTCAAAAGTGGAACTGAAACAAAGAATTTTCCAGCGTATGGCTGTTCAAATGGCGGAAAATAATGGCTCACATAATGTACTTTATTTTGGCCATTAATAGGGACTACCGATGACGTTAATTCCAGTTTTTAGAGCGAAGCAGGCTAACGTCGAAATGGTTGGTTTGTAAAGAAGCCACTACAGTGCATTTCATTTAAAGGGGGAAATAGATATTAACTCAGAAAGTGTTGATCGTCAGTTACATTACAAGGAATGGAAGGATCGGTCGAAATGTAATGTAACTTTTTAGAAAAAAATCTGCACAGTATGTGTTTTGGACAGTAGTTTTATAAGAAAATATGTTCAACTAAATTTCTGTCCATCTCATCCGCATAAAGCAAAATCTTTGTCCAAATGTAAAGTTACATATCTGGGAAAGAAATAAAGATATCTTAAATGTGGTTGTCAAGGTATTAAGGGCACTTTCTTTTAGATTAGCCGAAATATATATAACTTCAGCGGTTTTGATATACCGTGTAGTATAAAAAGTATATAGTGCATTTTTCACAAAATTTCGTCTAAATGACGACAATCGCGGAAAAAATTAATTAATTTTTATTTCGCTCTACTTAGTTATTTGAAAGGTAAAATGTAAAAACTCATTATGCCCCCTAAATTTCAAGATATGATTTTTTACGAATATGTTTTTTTATATTTTAGCCTGTAAGTTTATTGCTTTACATCAAATGATGTTTCTTTGTGCTCATAAATGTGTTTAACAACGCATCTCTACAGTATATGTTATTCAAAATTTATACAAAGTGCAAAAAAACTTAAACATTTTCATAAAAAAAAGGTTTTTATAGAAAATTGTTCAAAAAGTCCAATTTATCGGCTCTCAGAAACTTTGATTTCGTTCCTTTTATACTTCCCTAGTAAAAGGGAAGTAGTATAATCGTGTAAAAATCTCCCAGGTTTTTACAGATCTTTCACAATTCCTTTGGCCTGTCAGTACGCGGCATAGCTCAAAAACTACTTATCCGATTGACTTTAAATTTTGGTTAAAAATCAAGGGTCATAAGGGGATGAAATTGTTAGATTTTGCTAAAAATCCAATAAGGCCTAGCCGCCTAACAAAATGTTAAACAAATTTATTACTAATAAGCGAAAATAGCGAAACAAAATGGCGGTCTAGTGAAAAAAATTATTACTAAAAAAACTGCTTATCCAATTTACCAAATATTTTGCACAAGAATTAATTATTACATAGAAATCAACTAGTAAAATGTTGGTATAAATCCAACATGTCGAAAGAAAATGGCGGCTTAATAAAGTATTTAAAAAATGAGCATGAAAAACTACTTACTAGTTTGATTTCAAATTTTGTGCAAGAATTAAGTGTCATATAGAGATGAATAAAACTGTGATACGAATTCAAGATGGCGGAAAAAAACGGCCGAACAAATAAAGTCTTTGTAATCGTGAAAATAATCCCCACATGGTTTTACATAGCTTCAAGTTTTAGCGTTTCTAGATGCCCAAAATAATATTTTCTCAATAACGTTAGTCTGTGCATGTGTGTCATAGGTAGAAACTAGTAAAATATTGGTAGGAATCCAATATGTTGAACAACACGGTGCCCAATATAATTGTTTGAAAAGACAGTATATTAGGGGGACCAATCAAAACGAAACAATGCCGATATTTCACATACCGTTCGTTTAAAAAAAAAATCGCTCGGATCCGTTGATATTTATTTTCCACTCAGCCAATTTAACCTCAAGCCGAGGTAAGCTGCAACCCTTAATATATTAAATGGGATTAAGTGCCAAGTGAAACCTCATTTCAAATTCTCTTTTCAAGGCCTAGCAATTTTTAAAAATTAAGTAGTTAGTTAAGTAGTTAATAAGTCAACACTGATAAAACTATAAATTTGTATCGATCTTTACGTTAACTTTATGTAATGATATTATTTTTCTTGAAAAAATATTTTTTTTGAGCTTAGCATTACGGTATGGATATGGTTTAGGTTTACAAAGAAAGATGAGACACAAGATATAAATTTTGTTTATTCATTGTTCATGATAATAAGTACTGCTTCCTGCATCCATACAATAATAGAGATTTTGTTCAAAACGGTCCCGGACATTAAGAGGCATTTCTGGTCTAATGGCCCGACATTCATCAATGAACCGCTGTCGTAAATCATTTAATGACTGTGGCTGAGTTTTATAAATCTTACTTTTTAAGTGACCCCATAAAAAAAATCTAAGGGGGTTAAGTCAGGTGATATTGCGGGCCATTCCGATTTAAATGTTCACGAACAGCAAGGGCATAATTAGGAGGTGCACTATCTTGTTGAAATGTTAACGTATTGGCAATTACAATGCCAATAAGTTGAAATTTCAACATGATAGATAAAATATTATTTTCAAGCGTTTCTGTCAATTCAGGATCGATAGTGTATTCTAATAAATGCAGATACATTTCTCCATTTAGATTTCCTGGGAGAAAAAAGGACCATTGAAATAATGGCCATAAATTTCAATCCAGACGTTTAATTTCTAAGGATGTTGATTATAATAGATAGATATTAATAGATGTGGATTTTCGTCAGACCTATATCGACAATTGTGGCGATTAACAGTCCCATTTAGAAAAAACGAACATTCATCGGAAAAACAAATGTTGAACACTAAATTCGGATTATTTATTATTCGTTCACTCATAATCTTCCACAATTCCAAACATCTGTCAAAGTCATTTGTAGGGATGAAATTTAGGTGTCTTTAAAATTCTGCGAATACTCGTACGAGATATGCCACACACTAAAGGTAGTTGCCTGGTGCTTAATGTAGGGTCTATATTGACGTGGCCAAAAACAGCAAGTTCCACTGGTTCGTTTCCCACTATCATTCGATTTGGAGAGATTGGTTTTCGGTTTGCCACTGATCCTGTCTCCCTAAACTTTGCTATCAGTTCAATTAAGTATTTTCGGTGAACATGTTGATCTGGATTAATTTAATGAAATACCTGTGCTGCAATATTAGCACATCTACAATTTTCATAATAGAGTTCAATCAGTGATACTCTTTTTGCAGTAGAATAAACAATTTTAGATCAAAATAAAGTTATAAATAGTCACAGACAAAACCCTACGAGATACTAAATTTAAATAAATTAAATGTAAATTATCTTTAGCCTCCACTCCTAAGGAAGATAAACAACTGCAATATTTATAAATTTTTTAGACAAGCCTAGAATTCCACAGCAGAAAAAATTATTAAGATTTGGTTAATTGCGAAAAGGCTAGTACTCACTACTTTTTTCTTCAAACATTAAAATTGGAATTTTATTAAAGTGTAAAACAGATTTCCTTATTTTTATGTTCGATCTGTTGAAAAGAGAATTTGATGACCATTAAAATGAGGTATCACATGAAGTTTAATCCCTTTTAATTTAAGGGTTGAAGCTCATCCCTGCGGGGGGTTGAAGTCAGGTGGAAAATAGGTATAAAGACTTCGTTTTCGAGATCAGAACCAATGAATTTCAACATTTCGTTCATCGAGCAATAACAATGAGAAATCGTATTTTTTTCTTTTCATTGTTCTTGAAAAAGTAAGATGCGTGGAAAAGAGAATTTAATTACCTTTAAAATAAGTAGCAGTCGATCCTTATTCCCATTTAAGATGTTAGGGTTAGAGCTCACCCTTGCGAGGGGGTTGAAGTGACAAAGCTGATGATATGCGCAAAACCTTTCCCCCGGGAAACGGTATATGAAATATCGGCCTTGTTTCGTTTTGATTGGCCCACCCTGTATGTGTCACTAAATGACTATGTACTAAACTAAATTGGGTCACTATTCCTATTAAAAGGAAATATTCATAACGAGGGAAGAAGATAAAGGAAATTCCAGATATGTCTAGAAGCTCTTAAACAAGAGCAGAAGGTACAGGTTGATAATAATATTAACGATAGTGATTTCAGGTCCTTTCCATTGCCCTTGTCGAAAGGAAATATTCGGTGGCGTTATGTATTTATTAACTGTGATCTAAGATTATTAATTTGATACTTAAATATGTATGTTAATTATTACATCAAAGAAATGACTCTGAAGACGATATAGTTCTATATCTATACTACTAAAAAATGGGGCTGTGTTACATCATTAAATATTGAAATAGAGAAAAAAATTGTAATTGTTTTTCTTTCTCGATCCATAGCAATAACGAATTTACGTTCAACTAAAAGAAAACTGGTTCCAACCCTCCTTTCGTCACAAAAACTGCTATTATCAAACGAACGAATGGCTAGCCTTGAAAGTAATAAAACAAGGTAAGTTCAGGATATTAGGGATATGTTTTATTTAGTGGTAGCAAGTTTTGCAAGGTTGGTTTTATAATTAATTTATCTAGTAATGCTGTTATTTCAGATACAGAGATTATTTAAATTTTCTTTTGTTAGAGTGAAATATGTAATACAAAATATTTAAGTTAAGTTGCAGACAAATTTTTTTTTACCATATTTCGTCAGGTGGTCTCTCGATATGTTTATTCGCAGTTTGGCTCAAATAAAAAATTTATGAAAAAAATTAAACCGACTTAAAAAAAAATGCACTAGAAAGTGAAAAATAATATTTTATTCCTTGAAAATTTTACTTCCTAAAGTCGGCGCCAAACTAATAAAGACAGTAAGACCTTATACGCGTAGTACTAGACATCAAAACACCGAATTGACTGAAAACATGGTTATATTTTTACGATTAAATAATTAAGATTAAGTTTAGCGCGGGCTTGACGGAGTTAAATTTTTAAGGTGGAATAAAATATTATTTTTCACATTTTAGTGCATTTTTTTGAAGTCCCTTTCATTTTTTTTATAAAAATGTTTATTTCATCCTTTTTAGTTTTATCTCTACGAGTTTTATTGTAAAAATTAGGTTTAATAAATGATCCACTGCATATTATGTTTTTCCTGATATAATGGTGAACGCGTAAAATAGGGACGCCAGAGTAGAATATTAAAAAACTTCTTGCAATATATCTTGACGCAAAAAAATAAAATGGCGCTATTCCGCCATTTTTAACATTTTTTTTAATATCCTTGCCATGGGACCACTCCGACAATATCCTGAATATGCCCTGAAAATTTCATCCAAATTGGTCAAACCATCGCGGAGTAATCGATGTACAAACATCAAAAAATACATAGGGTCAAACTGATAATTTTTTTTTAAGTTAAAAATTGCAATGAGGGTAGTCGATTAATAACGTTTTATGCATTTCGAATATTAATTTTTAGAAAAGTCAAGTAAAATACTAGATTTTGAGGTTGCACATTTTCACGGTCACCCTGTATACATAAAATTACATAACGGGATAGCAAAAGCGACACCTTTTACGAAATGGGAATGTATGTCTATTACACACCTCAACGCTTTAGTTTAAAAAAGGGCATTGAAAAACCACTAGAAAAACTTCCTCTACAATTTGACGTTTGACTTATCAAAATCGGCCAAGCCAAAGAGACAATATGAGCGAACAAACATAAAAATAAAATACAAACAAGTCGAATTGAGAACCTCCTCCTTTTTTGATGTCGGTTAAAAATACTTATCCAACTGGCTTTAAATTTCATATATTTTAATACAAATGTACTACGACCGATGAAACATGGTTGAAACAGTAAAATGTTTAAAAATGGGGAAAGACCCTCTCCTAAATGAATCCTTCTTTAAAGGTAACAGGTTATTTCAAAGAGGAGCTAGAAGATATTTTGCCGCCCAAATCAAGGAAAATATATGAAGGGCAATATCAGACATTTGTAAGATGGTACTGTGAGCGAAACGTGGAATGTGCTACTTGGGTTTTTCACGGAGAAATCTAGGACTTCATCACCTTCGACGCTTTGGGAACATTATTCTATGCTGAAGACTATGCTCAACTTTAAAAATAATATCTACATTAGCAAATTTCACAAGCTAATTACCCTGCTGAAAAAAAGAAACGAATGATATAAGTCAAAAAAAGCCAAGATCCTGACTGGTGACCAGGTTGATGAATTTTTAGTGGATGCCCCAGACAACCACTTTTTAATGATCATTTTTGGTGTAGCAGATGTAACTAATTCGGATCACTCAATTATGATTAATATTAAAAATACCAAAAACAAAGTTGATTTCTTTGTTAAAAATTCAGGTAGCAATCTGCCGCAAGCATATGACTTTAAGAAAAGCTGAGACTTCCTCATTTGCGATTTTTGGTTCCTTACCAAAACTATCAATGTACTATGCAGCCAGCTGGTAAAAATACGTTTGGAAAACTACCCCAGAATGTAGAAGCATTCTTAAATCTACCAAATCCGTCATTATATACTGAACATTGATTTCAACGAACATCTGCCTCTTTATTAGCTGACGCTGGTGCATCTGTGGTTGTTTTGAAAAGACATGGAGGATGGAAATCGGCAACCAACGCCAAGAGGTACGTCGAAAACTCCACAAATAATAAAAAACTATGGTCGAAAAAAATTTTGGACATGGTGATGTGAATACATTCCAAATTGGAGCTTCAAGAAACCGTTCAAAAACAAGGTTCTAACGAAGTATCTAGAACTGTCGCATATACTTTTACAAGTAGTGTTATTGAACATATCGTCGACGAAACAAATCTATTATTTAATATTGTAAATTGTACTAATGTAAATATTCATTTAAATATAATTAAATAAATTTGTTCAATTTAACCCTTTTCTAATTATGGGTTGGTAAAATACATTTTAGTCCCTATTAGGCTGGATTAAAGGACATACTTTAGTTCCGAAAGTACAAAAAATAATATTTTTTACTTTTTAGTGTTTTTAAGTCTGTTTTATTTTTTTACTCCCTCGTAAAGGGAAGTATTTTAATCAAGGTGATTTTTTAGATCTTTATGTTTCAGAGTCCCTAGATGCCGAAAACATTTTTTGTTTAAAACAAATATTTATTTCAATAAGTTTACATCATGATACAGTGCTAATAGAAATTCTCGAGGTATGGGTTTAAGCACTGGTAGTGAGAATGGTTACTAAGTACAACTACAACGCTTAATTCTAAAAGATTAACAGGTACTAAACATTTTGCGTATTTTCTAAGTGAATCTTTAACATCTTAATAAACTTATTTATCATTGTATCATAGTAATGAAACTAGAAGACTATTGTAATCACTGGAAGCACTTGACATGGGATTATTTAAACCTTCCTTGGTATTTACATTACCCTGATAAATATTTATTTGCGAGCTGGGATTGTAATCGTGTTTTTCATTTATAAATATAATTTTTGTATTACATTTTTTCGTTTTATTTAATACTTTGTGAATAAATTTACATTGCTCTAATTGTAAAATCTGGGTCAATTGGTAGATCCTCAGCCTCTCGTATAGATCTCGTGTATGTAGAAGTCAATCAGTCATAAATAACATTTTAAGTATTTTATTTTGTACAGTCTGAATCCTACTACTATGACTACTTCCAGATCCACTTCGTTATTTCTTTAATATAATAATACTGTGTTATCTACATAGGTTAAGTATCTACAATTTAGATTGGCATTTCTTAACCTTAGTACATGTAATGAATATAGAAAGGGCCCAAGAATCGATTCCTGGAGGACCTCACTGAAATTTGTTAAACATTCACTCTTAATATTATTAACATATTACTGACTACTAACCAAATATGATTTTAACAGGTCAACTATCCTGCCCCCAAATCTCATGCGTTCAAGCTTTCGCAACAAGATATCAAAATCAACCATATCAAATGCCTGACTACAAATATTCCGTTGGTCTGTCTGTCTGTTCGCGGAATAGCTAAAAAACTACTTATCTGACTTCAAATTTTAGTCAAAAATTAAGGGTTATATGGGGATGCCCTGGTAACATTTTGGTAAAAATCCAATATCGCGAAACAAAATGGAGGCGTAGTAAAATGTTAAAAAAATTATTACTAATAAATTGGTTATCCAATTTACCTCAAGTTTTGCACAAAAATCAAGTATTAAGTGGAAATCAACTGGTACAATTTTGGTGGGAATCAAAGGTGGAAAAAATAATGGATTGATTGATTTCAAATTTTATGCAATAATTAATTATGGTACAGAGATGAACTGGTAAAATTGTGGTACGAATTCAAGATGGCGAAACAAAATGGCGGCCAAATAAATAAAATGTTTCTAATCGCAAAAAAATCACCAGGTTTTACATATGTTCACGTTTTAGGGACCCTAGATGATAACCTGGTCATATTTTAGTAAAAATCTAGTATGACTGAACAAGATGGCGGCCTAATGAAATATTAAAGAATTATTACTAAAAAACTAATTAACAGTTTACCTCAAATTTTGCACAGAAGCAAGTGTTACATATGAATGAACTGGTAACATTTTGTGCAAGCATTACGTGTAATAGAGAGATAAACTGGTAAAGTTGTAGTACGAATTCAAGATGACGAAACAAAATTGGGGCAAAATAAAATTTTTGTTTTTGTTGGTGGTATGTGTCAATGTAAAAACTACTTATTCAATTTATTTTAATTTATGTTCAAAAATCAAAAAAGTATGGCATATGTAGAAACTGGCAAAATATTGGTAGGTATCTAATATGGCGGAACAAAATGGTGCCCAATATAAATGTTTGAAAAGATAGTATGTATATTTTACTAAATGACAGCAATTGTTTACTAGAATACATACAAACTACAAGTTACGAGACTGATTATATTAATGTGGTTCTACATACAAAATTATAACTTTATTAAGTAAATAGGCTATTCGTATGCAAAAGAAAGATCCCCTAAACAAACTATTCTTTAAGCTCAACTAAGCTTTCAAAAGCTGCTCGTTCCGCGTGAAGGTGAATCATCCCACAGCTATCGATTTTTCCATACCTACTATTATTCAGCACAGAGAGGCAATGTTGCCGAATATTACTTAAGAAGCGTGTTTGCTACCTTTGTTATTTTCCAGTTATTATATATTACAGCCCATATTTCCGAGATTTTGTAGTAATATCAATAATTAATCTTTCTTTTGTCAATATTTGTTGTAACCTGATGGATCAGAAAAAATGATATTTACACTCGCTAATAATAATGCTGATAGGTTAAGTGGGTCAATCTAATTTTTAATGTAATATTTTGAGATACAGATTTAAAACTTTCGTTGATTCAAATAATGTATCCAAAAATCATTTGTCAAAGTTTTAAAAATACTCTAGTTAGTCAACATTTGAAAGTCCAAAATGGGGGCGACAACATGGCTGAAAAATTATGTTATTTGTGCAAATTGGACTAATCATTCGTATTCGAAGTGTTTCCCAATTTTTTAATTATTGACATTTAAAAATTTAATATGGCACCAAACTTAAAAATTCTTTGTCTACGTCCGTGAGTTAAGAAGCTCTTAACCCACACATTTTGCGTGAGTTAAGAGCTTCATTACCGCACTTCTTTTTATTACCTCACGTATTTTCACTCATTCATTTTTTTAATTTGAAATTTGTAATATAGAAAAAGCGAAGAAGATTTTTATAAATTATTTTATTAAAAACTATAGAACATGAAAAATTATTTATTACAAATATTAATAGTACAATCTTTGCAATCTTTCAAATAAATTCCTGACGAAGCAGCCACGTTTGCTAAATTGAAGTCAATACATTGTTTTCATTATTTAAACTGGTCGTCTGATGGCTTTGTTTCATTTTTTTTTCAGGTCTCGTTCAAAATTTCTCCAGTTTCTTTTCTGCAGAATTTTCAATGTAGCTTTCTGCAACCGTGTTGAATCGCCAGCCACCATGACGTTTTACTGTTAGAATATCAGCTCCTGAATCTGCCAATAGGGACGTAGATGATCTTCGGAAGCAATGCCCCGTATATTCTTCTGGATGTTCAAGCTTGAGATACAAAGCAATTTGTTTTGGCAAGGATCCAAAATAATTAAGTTGCTTAATACACACACTATTTCGAAATTGGATGAAAAACCTACCATGCTCTATGTTACATGGTCGAAGATTAATGTATTTTCGAACTAGTTGAACCATGTCTATCTCTTGAATATTTCCAGATGTTACATAGAATTCCCTGGCTATTCGTTTTCGTTGTCTGTAAAAACATGAAAACATCGCCCTTCATCCTTGACATTTTCCAACAACAAATTTGTTAACTCCTCTCGCCTGCAAGCTCCTGCAAGCCCAATAATCAATGCTACTTTCATAAATAAGTATTTTTTATCATCCGCTTCTAGAAAATTTCCTGATATCAATAAGGAGTTCAAATTTTGGTCAAAAATCAAGAGTCATAAGGGGATGAAATGGATACATTTTTGTAAAAATCCAATATGGCCGAACAAGATGGCGGCCTAGTTAAATGTTATTACTAAAAAACTACTAATCCAATTTACCTGAAATTTTGTACAAAGATCAAGTATTAGGTAGAAATCATCTGATACTATTGTGGTACGAATCAAACATTGAGAAACAAAATGGCGGGCTGGTGAAATGTTGAAAAAATTATTACTAAAGTCTACTCTAATTTGTCTGAAATTTTGCACAAAAATTAAGTATTACGTAGAAATCAACTGGTAAGATTTTGGTAAGGATCCAAGATGGCGAAACAAAATGGCGGCTTAATAAAATATTTAAAAATTCAGTCTGAAAAAAAACTACTTAAGGGGGACTGATTTTAAATGTGTATGTAATAATTAATTATGGTACAGAGATAAACTGGTAAAATTGTGGTACGAATTCAATATGGCGGAATAAAATGTTTGTAATCGTGAAAAAATTCTCCTTCAAGGTTTAACATAGCTTCAGGTTTTAGCGATGCCCAAAACATGTCAGGTCTATCTAAGAAATCATGGTTCTTGGGAATAGACCGTGTCAAAATGGAATCACTTTCCGACGTTTCGCATTCGATTGCACGAGGCATCTTCAGGGATATTCACTTCACGAGATCATAACACTGAATGAGCTCGGACAGACCCAGGCCGAATATTTATAGTCGACCTGTGTTTACCGAAGTGTGGCTCGGTGTAACGATCGGTTTGCACGTATGATGTAGACTGAAGCCCGTATCTCTATTAAAATTGTTAGGATGCTTATAAATTTCAATAGATTCTCTAATTTTGCGTTTATAGAGTCCCGAAAAGTTAAATTGGGTCACGCTTCACTATTCCTAAGAAAAGAAATGATTCATAACTAGGGAAGTTCCGGATAAAGGAAATTTACTGATTTTTTTCGCTGTATTTTTTTCGTGGTGAAAAACTCTGCCTAAATTGTTTAAAATTTTCAATTACATAAACACCAAATAGTCTTTTTTGATCTTGTATTTTACCTGTGATGCCCCAAAACACGTAGGCTACCCTTGCCCTTTCTAGAGTCTCAGCACGAGCCTGATTGAGATTATGGATTCGTCGTCACTGTTTAAAGTACTGGTACTAGTACTAGGTTTAGTCAAAGGCAACGTGAGAAACTGATGACCAGGGCCCAGGTTCAAGTGACAAGCTCGTGCGTGATTAAAAATAGGAAAGGCTGTTGGCGAAGCCCGGTCTATCTTAAACCTAGGATGTTCTTAACAATTTTTCCAAAATAAATTTTCTCGTCAGGTTATTTTAGTTATTGCAAACCTTAATGAATGCTGAAAATATTAAATAACTTTTTTGTGTCAATAAATGAAGTGTATTGCAGTGCCTAGGTGGTCCCATAGAGAAAAAAAATTATGTTTGCTCTATTTATGTTTAAGACATTGCCCACAATTTCACGGATACCTTGTAGATACCAGTAGCTTATGTAAGGAAGTTTTGGGAGGTAACCCCCCCCCCCTTCCCCGAGCAATGACCTTTTTTTGGTTGTCCATATTTTTTACGCTCAAAAAGTCCACTTATCTAGGAATTTAGAACCTTTTTTTTTCATCGTTTCAAACCACCCACCCTCCAGAAGCAAAGTCTAGTAGGTACGATTTATTAGTTTGATTCATGTTGAAAATTTTATATATTACGATCTCATATATCCACCATTTTACAGTGAAACGAATTTGAGTTCATATGCCTCTGTTTGATAAAATGTACCAGAAATTAATTTAGATTCATGAGGTAGAAAATATTGTTCACAAACTTGGGACTATAATTAATTTGTGTTTCTGACCACCCCCTTAGCGTAAACTCTAACTCGAGTCCCCAGGGAACACGAAGTAAACTATGAGTTTAAAATGCTTTATTTATGCCCATGTATTATTAAAATATACCGGGCTTTTACGTGCCTTACGGGCGGAAAATTTAATTAATTTTTTGTTTTTATTGTGGACATTAGTAGGTTATTATTTTCCTGAAATTTAAATTTTATAAATATAAATGTGTTGCCGTTAATAAAAAAAAATTTACCCTATGAAATACAAACCCTATTATTAAGGTATTTTGTGTCTTCTCTGTGGCTTTTTTATTACTGGTATTTTATACGGTATTTTTCCATACTTAAAATTCACAGATTTCGCAATTTTTGCAATCAGCGGATACATTGGAAATGATAATAGACAATAGACAATAGTTTATTTGTGGTCATACAAATTAAATTTGTTTACATACGTCAATAACATAATTCAAAAACATTAAGTATATAAGTATTACATATGTCAAGATAATTAAAATATTTTAAATACATTAAAGATATAAATACAAAATACATATAATGTGACAAACATACATTTACAGTTAAAATTTAAAATTCAAAAATTCCTCAATACTGTAGAAAGCATTTGAGATGAGCAGTTGTTTTACTTCAGACTTAAAATTCTTCTCAGATAGTAGTTTTATTTTTTGTGGCAATTTGTTAAATAATTTGACTGCCATAAATTCAGGACGACTTTGGCTCTTGCTCAGTCTACAATAGTTGACTACTAGATCCTCTGTTCCCCTAGTGTTGTGGGTATGCATGTCTCCGTGCCTTGTAAAGGAATGTTTATTCTTTTCTACGTAAAGCAGACATTCGAGAATAAACTGAGATGGAAAAGTAAGTATTTTTAATTGCTTGAATGCTGCCCTACAGTCCTGCCTCCAAGGCAGACCACCCAGAATCCTAACTACCTTCCTTGGCAGTCCAAAGATTCTATCTGTCTGCACTGCACATCCCCAAGCTAGTACTCCATAGGTCATCATAGAGTGAAATATGGCAAAATATATCATTCTCAATGTGGCATCTGATACACATCCACGCAGACTACGGATAACAAACACACTACCACGAAGCTTTTTTGCTATTGTAGCTATATGCACATCCCACTTTAACTTTGAATCAAGATGCAGTCCCAGAAAACGCACATCATTCTTGTTCTCATTCTCTCTATCATTTTCTCTTAATGTAAAAACCATCTTACCTGTCTTATTGTTGTTCAGAAGGAGACTGTTTGCGCTGAACCATTCAGTTGCCCTTAACCGTGCCTCGCACAGTCTCTGCTTCACATCGCCTATTGATTTTCCGACAACAGACAGTGTCGTGTCATCGGCAAAGAGAGTGAACTCCGCACCTGACTCACCCATAGGCAAGTCATTTACGAAGATCAGGAAGAGCAATGGACCAGGATCGAGCCCTAGGGAACCCCAATATCCAAAGTGTTTTCACCCGACAACACTCCATCAACCGACACCCTCTGATGTCTGTCGGAAAGATATGATGTGATCATTTTCACCGCATCGTTACTGAAATTGTAATATTACAATTTTTGGAGCAATAGTTCATGCGAGACACAGTCAAACCCTTTGCTGAGATCACAGAAAAGTACAGCATTATATTGAAGACTCTCGAAAGAGTCTCTGATTCCCGATAGGAGATGAAGAAGAATAGCCATGACCGTACTTCGCCCAGCCCTAAAGCCAAACTGACAGTCAGAGAACATACCATTCGCTTCCAGAAAAGATACAACTTGGACAGCCATACATTTTTCCAACACCTTTGAGATAATAGGGAACAGCGAAATAGGACGGTAATTAGAAATACCGTTAGCATCACCCTTTTTATAGATTGGGACAACTAGGGCCTTCTTTAGAGCAGATGGGAAAAGGTTCTCTTTCAGGCAAAGATTTATTAGCTTTGTTAGAGGTATAATTAAAACATTTTTGACATGTTTAATAAGCCTAATACTCAGACCATAAATATCAGATGAATTTTTATTTTTGATGTTGTCAATAATATTTCTAACTTCATTAAAAGAAACTTCTGTAAAGTTGAAAGTCTCACATTGAAAAGTCTGCTTGCGCAGTTCTGTTAAAGGATTAAATTGAGTGGGCGGTATGTTATTTATTAAAGTATGTGCAATATTTGTAAAAAAGTTATTGAATTCATCTGGTAAGATTCTAATATTATTTTCATTTTTGGTTGTGTTTTTCCCTCTTTGAATGTTAACAATATTCCAAGCACTTTTGATTGGATTATTTGATGTGTTTATTATTTTATCATTATTTCTTTTTTTTTTGCCTCCTTAATACTATGTTTATATTGTTTTCTAAAAGAACAGTATTCCTCCCTATCTGCTGGTCTGTTAAATTGTTTACTTACCTCAAAGAGAAAATTCAGGTGTTCTCTCATAGCTCTCAAGTTTTCATCAAACCAATCCACTACTCCGGATTGGGTTGACTTAACAGTATACGCTTTCTCTGGAAACGACAGCCTGTAGGAGTCCTCAAGAACACCCATCAGATTCTGGAACTTCAATTCTGTATTTAAGTTGTTATCCAATATAAAATCCCATGCACAGTTCTCTATAAGATTAAAGAACTTGCATAGACCTCGTTTAGTTATAGGCCGAAAAGAATTTCTCTGAAGGGTCTTCCTTTCTACCTCCACACAAAACTGCAGCTTCTGACCCAAATGATCCGACAGACTCAAGTTTACATTACCAGTGACACACTGAAGCATATCATAATTAACAAAAATATTATCAATACAAGCATTGTCTCTTGTTGGTTCATTAATCATCTGCGTCATGCCGTAGGTTCCAAGCAGATCATTTAAAAGCATACACTCTCCTCGATTAGTCCCAAATTGAACATTGAAATCTCCCAAAAGGACAACCCTCTTTGATACCCCAGTCGTTTCCATGACAGTCTCCATTGTATCCAAGAAAGTGCCAAAGTCGCCCGAAGGTGCTCTGTAAACGACAATAAAATTGATTTGTGTTGAAAATAAGTCAATACAAGTACTGCTCAACTCAATGCTTCCCTCGATATTGAGGTCAATTAAATTATTTACTCATTTAAAATTAAAACAATTTTTTATTAAGATGCAACTACCCCCCTCCCCCAACCTGTAGGCTTCTGGTCGAGAAGGCTGCCATTCTGTATCCATGAAAATTAAAGTTATAATAATAAGTTAACGTAACATATAAACCCTATAAAACATAAAGTGACAGTATTTAATGCGTATTTAGATGTAATAGTAAGCTAGCCTAGATAAAAGATTTAGTGCATTTAAAACCGTTTATTCAACTTTTCAATTCTACATCCTCCGATATTGGTTAAATTAAATGACTCAGAAATTCTCTCAACTAGCAACTGAGCTAATTCAGATAAAATTATTATTGTATAATGTATAACAAGATAAAAAAACGTGAATTCGCAAACTATATATATTTTTTTTAAATTAATATTGTTAAGTAGTATACCAAAACTGTGTTCCGCATTCCAATTATTTCTTGTTTTTCCTGTAACCTCAGCTCAATCATTTTCAAAATTGAAATTAATTAAAAATGTCCTTAGGTCGGCTATGACTCTAAGTCGTCTTGGTTCTCTAGCTCTTATCTCAATAGAGCACGAAAGGGCTAGAGAAGTAAATATTGACGAACTAGTTGATACGTATTTATCTAGTCTATACAAAAACAAATTAGTCTAGTCTACTGCCAATGGGAACGATTCTTGTACTCTTTGTTTTTTTATTATTTTTTAGTTTTGCTTGAACCAGAATATAGTTAAGTCCTAACACTGGAACCTGTGGTGGAAGATAGATCAAAATACAAGAGTTCTAATCACACTACACCACAACTTGTTACGTTCTGGACGCGCGTTTCGCTAACCAAGTTAGCATCATCAGCAGATGATATAAACTAAAGTAACTTATCCTAACCGAGACTATTTATAGGTAAATGTGGTCACACTTGGTTGCACCCGACTGCACCGTTGTCAAGTAAACAATAGAGGGGACTATAGGGAATAGGCCCTCTGTCTTTATTTAGTGCTTTCTTACCACATTTAACTATTTCTATACTCTCAAATGCATCCAATAATCTATTATTAGATACATTTTTAATCAACTTTACAACAAGATTATTTATTCCTATTCGGTGATTGTTTTCCAAAGCATGTTGGGCAACGCTTGACTTTTCTGTTCTTCCGTATCTTAAATGTGCCATGTGTTCTTTAAAACGAATGTTTATGGAGCGTTTAGTTTGCCCAACATATTTTAGATCGCAGTCATTACAGAACGTAACAAGTTGTGGTGTAGTGTGGTTAGAACTCTTGTATTTTGATCTATCTTCCACCACAGGTTCCAGTGTTAGGACTTAACATGGCTTCACGGTCAACGGTCAACAAAACCTTTATTGTAAGTACTGTACTAAGATTAGGTTAATAGCAGGAGATATTTGGTTTCTAAAATCATGCAAGTCTTTTTCAGTTTTCCCTAAATTCATTTCAGTCAAGATCACTAAACAATCACCCGTTACTGGGAAGGTTGAATCTTTTGCCAAACAAAAGTGGCTAGATTTAGAAATTAAAAATCTGTATAGCAAACGAAGTATGCTTGAAATTGAAGCATACGGATTATTTAAAAAACTCACTTATAAGCTTAGTAATTTAGAATTTGAACAGTGGTTAGATTTCCAAAGAAAAATGTTCGTAGTTATCGATGCCAAATTTTTGAAGAAAATGTGTTCACTTAAAAACAAACTGACAAAGTTGAAACCACAAAAACAAATTTCTTCGGAAGTCGAGAACATTGTAGAAAATCTTTCTTCTCAGTCTTTTGATAATAGAGAAATCGCCCTTTTGAATAAAGGTTTGAATTTTGCAGAGCCTCCAGTAAAAAATAGTTTACCAACTATTATAGGGAATATCGAAAGTTCCATTCAATACGTGCCAGAGTCAACTAAGGGATTCATTAGAGAGGCTTGCAGAAATCAAATCTCAAAAAACGTTGTTAACAACAAGTCAAAATATGTTTCTCGTAAAAACACTGAAGTTATCCAGGGACTGAAGAAAAAGGAATGTTTTTATTTAAAAGCTGACAAAGGAAATAAGGTTGTTATACTAGACAAAACAGATTATTTTGAAAGAGTAGACAATTTGATTCAAACTGGTCCTTATGATTTAATTGAGAAAAACCCGTTTTCAAAAATGATAACAGAAGTAAAAAGTACTTTAAAACAGTGTAAAAACCTTGTAAACTAAAATTCAAACTAACACATAGTAACCCACAGTTATCTAAACTGTATTGCCTTCCCAAAATGCATAAACCTGGGAAGTCCATGAGACCTATTGTTTCAGCTGTTGGATCACCAACGTACAATATTTCAAAATGGTTAGTAGAAGAATTCGGCAAATTAAATATCTCGTATGATAACTTTGAGGTTACTAACTCGTTAGAATTCTTAGATAAAATTAAGAATGTTCCCTTAAAAGAAGGTGAAATTTTAATATCTTTTGATGTAAGCTCATTGTTTCCTAGTGTACCCATACCACTAGCTTTAGAGTACCTAAAGGAACTACTTGAAACCAATAATTTGAAGAAAGAAATTATTGATGAGTATTTACTTCTCACAAAATTATGTATGAATCAAAATTTTTTTCAGTACAACAATAAATATTATAAACAACTAGAGGGAACTGCGATGGGCAATTGCTTATCTCCGTTCCTTGCAAATTTGTTTATGGGCAGATTAGAAACCCAATTCAAAAAAGAACTCAAGTATTTCCCAAGGGTGTGGTATAGATACGTAGACGATATTTTTGCTTCCATTAATTTTACGTACGAAAAGGAGAACAATGGGCAATTACCTTTTCTCGACACGTTAGTTATTAGAAATAACGATAAATTAGAATTTGATATTTATAGGAAATTTACTAATACTGATAGATATATAACATCCGACTCATTTCATTGCCGTCAACACAAAATGGCAGCATTCCATTTCTTAACTCACAGGTTAGTCAATTTTCTACTAAGTAAAGAACGTTTTAACAATGAAATGAATCGGATTAAAAATATAGCTTAAAAGTAATGGATATAATGATAATTTTGTACATAAACTAGTAAATAGACATAAGCATAAGAAAATGTTAAAAGATGCCACTACTCTTCAAATACCTGAGGCTTCCAATAAATTCATAGTAATCCCATATGATCCCAGATATACGAGAGGTCTAGAAAAAGTATTTAAAAACGTAGGTTTTAGAGTAGCCTACAAAACGGAGAATAGTTTGAAAAATCTCCTTGGAAACCCCAAAGACAAAGTCGACTTGAGGGAGAGGAGTGGCATCTATGAAATTAGCTGTAATGACTGCGATCTAAAATATGTTGGGCAAACTAAACGCTCCATAACCATTCGTTTTAAAGAACACATGGCACATTTAAGATACGGAAGAACAGAAAAGTCAAGCGTTGCCCAACATGCTTTGGAAAACAATCACCGAATAGGAATAAATAAATAATCTTAAGTTGATTAAAAATGTATCTAATAATAGATTATTGGATGCATTTGAGAGTATAGAAATAGTTAAATGTGGTAAGAAAGCACTAAATAAAGACAGAGGGCCTATTCCCTATAGTCCCCTCTATTGTTTACTTGACAACGGTGCAGTCGGGTGCAACCAAGTGTGACCACATTTACCTATAAATAGTCTCGGTTAGGATAAGTTACTTACTAAAGAACTCGGCACGCCAGTGACGGGTATGTATTTAGGGAACAACATTAATTATTATTATTTTGAACATTTAACTAACTTCAAAAAAAGGAACAGGTATACGAATACCCAGTGAAGGTTTGACTAATTTTAAAAATTGATTCAAATCATGCACAGAGTTAACAGTACACAATATGTAAATAAAACTTAATGCTATATTTTTCTCAAACACACTTAATTCAGTAGCAGCACACTCTCAAAATACAAATCTCTAATAAACTGTTTTGTACAAATAATTTTGTGAAACACAGTTTTTACTAATGGGGAATTCCAAAACAACACCACCATTCTCGAGTTATTTAATATATTGATTTTACAAGGATTTAGTCCAAAAAGTTCTACGCCTCGCATAAAACTCTATTTATTAACTCTGTTTATTTCCTGTCACTACATGGCCTTTTATTGCCGCAACTTACATGATAGAGGCAGGTCAGAACTTAAAAATATTGTATTTAAAGGTAACCTATATGACTTCTATAGCACACATAGGTTGCTAAAGAGATAAAAAAAAATTCCTCAAGTGTGATACAGGTATTTTTTGAAGCACCTAAAAGAAGAAAATTATATAAAGAAATATTGCTCAACAACCTCATAGTGTAATAACTAGAGGGGCAACATGGTTAAAAGTTGCAATTTTTTATGCTGATAATTTTCCTGATACTAAGGATTAGGTCCTCGGGAACTGAGGAATTGAAACATGATATGCATCTTTTGGAAGCCAAAGAAGTTAAAAATAAAGAAATTAAACAGCAGATTTCGTTTAACAAGTGCTACTCTAGTTGAATTCATAAAACGCTAACCAGCTAGAAACGTCTAGAACTAGAAACCACTTTTGGGAAGCATAGTATAGTAAGCAGGTATAAGGAAGCGTCAGATGTTAGATAGACAGTTGAGGTGAGCTCTTGGGGTAGGCCGCGAAAGCCATTTTAGCCTACCGGCTAGGCATCGACCTCCCCTTAACTCAAAATAGTAATATTACTTATAAGGTAAGTGCTTGAACAATTTTTTTTATGAAAAGATTCCATAAATATGCGTCCAAAAATGCTTGCAAAAACAAAGGTAATAATAAAAGAGAAACAAACAAATTAAACACTGATTTAGTGTTCAGATTTCTTGGAATAAAGATCCCCGAAGATGCCTTGTGCAATCGAAAGCAAAACGTCGGATAGTAATTCCAACAAGACAACCGTGATTTCTTAACATATACAAAAAATTTGAAAAATCTGCCGATGTGTAGAAAAATCCCAAGTATGATCTGCCTACTAAAAAATGGATTTGTTTGTAAATATCTCTTTTTTGATCACTCTGTATTACACAGTTACCAATGGCAGGCACATGTACCAACTGGGCTTAGCCAACATCCATTGCAGTCCTCAATGTGCGGTAGATGAGGAGAGTCCCTATCATCTTGTTGGCACGGGTGAAAGGTAGGCAGGAATACGCTGGATAACCTTCGGTGTCGAGTTCCTCTCCAAGGAAGAATTACAACACCTCGTCTGGGGTAAGATCCCTCCTTCATTAGAAAGAGGAGTGGAGTGGGGTGGGTGGGACCAGGGTTATCCAAAATGTTGAATATATAACATAAACAGAATATTGGCGAAATGTTCTCGAGATAGATAGTTATCGAATATAATAATGAAAGCAAATGACAAAAAAAACATTTCCCAAATTTAAGGCGAACTAAAGTTTTCGAAATTTTGTACCTTATTGTAAAGAGTGTTTCACTAAAAATCCTGAACGTCGTTTTCTCGGGAATGAACCGGATATCATCATGGTAATTTAATTGGGTAAGTTGTAATTATTTGTTATGTCTGTTAATGTCTTAATTTTGTTTCTCTATCTTGAATGAGTTTATCTCGATCAAACTTAATGCTTGCACAAAATTTGAAATTAATCCAGTAAGTAGTTTTTTCAGATTGAATTTTTTAAATTTTTTATTAGGCTGTTATCCTATATAACACTTGACTTTTGTGCAAAATCTGAGGTAAATTGGATATTTAGTTTTTTAGTAACATTTTTAAACGTTTCACTAGATTTTTACTAAAATACTTCCAGGTCATCCCATACATATGGCTCTTAATGTTTGACCAAAATATCAGTCAGTCGGATTAGTAGTTTTTAAGCTTTGCCGCGACAGACCGAGAATCAGACAGACAGACCGACAGAATTGATAAAACATATTTTTGGCATCTAGGGACGCTAAAACGTGAAGATATGCAAGATCAGGTAAAATCATGATTTTATTTGGCCGCCATTTTGTTACGCCATCTTGAATTCGTACCACAATTGTACCAGTTTATCTCTATACCATAATTAATTATCTCACAAAATTAAATAGCTTATCAGGCTGAATTTTTAAATATTTTATTAGGCCGTCATTTTGTTTCTCCATATTGGATTCGTACCAAAATTTTACCAGTTTTTCTCATAATACTCGATTTTTGTGCAAAATCTGAGGTAAATTAGGTAAATAGTTTTTTGGTAATATTTTTTTAACATTTTACTAGGCCGCCATTTTGTTTTGCGATATCGGATTTTTACCAAAAATGTTACCAGGTCATCTCCATATGAAAAGTCAATCTGTTCAGTAGTCATGTTTTTTCGGCATCTAGGGATATAAAGATCAAAAATCAAGGAGGGTGATTTTTTTACGATTACAATACTTCCCTTTATAAGGGAAGTAAGAATTGTAAAAGTCTGAAAATACGTCTTTTTTTTGTTAAGACATTTTCCCTTCCCTCGTAAGGGGGAAGTTATTGTAATCGTGAAAAATCGCTCTCCGAAAATTTTTCAGATATTCAGGTTTCAGGGTTCCTAGCATATTTTCTCAATTACCTTGGTCTGTCTGTCGGTCTGTCTCTGTCTGTCTTCTCTTGTATGTAAACTAATATATTTGTGAAGGCGTCGTTTTTATGTTAACCATAAATAATTACATTTTTTGATATCCCTCTTAATTCCCGAGAAAACAACATTTCAGATCTAAGTGAAACACCATGTATAAACCCTGTATAATAAGTGGTGACAGCTTTAATAAAAAGTTCAGTCTTAAATAATATTGTAATTGTAATAAACTATTCTTGGCATTTGATTAATAGTTTATTTATGGCGCAGATTCAGTAATGCAACCAGAGCAGATGGACAGGGGACCTAAAGGAGGTGGTGTCTCTGACGAGCTACGTTTCTCCATTGCCTCGTTCAGAATATTATCCGAAAAGAATATTTTTTTTGCTAATTATACATACTGTGTTACATTAATACCAGTAGTCCACCGACAGATTACTTCTAGGATTTTTTACTTCCCCTCGTAAGAGGGAAGTACCGTAATTACGCAAAAATCACCCTCCCAGATTCTTGCAGATCTTTGCGTTTTTAGGTCCCTGGATCAAATTATGGTTTAGAGGATTTGTATAAATTTGTAACCAGATAATTTATTATCTATGTACTAAATTATTGTTACCTTAAGATATTATGACACTATTTTAATTCGGAACGTCCTCATATTGTATACTTATTACCAAAACACGCCCTAAAAACACGTTAACTTTGCCTTTTTTGTGCAAAACTTTTTACGGCGAAATGCCTTGGAAGTATTTGTACAACAACAAGCCAGTATTTACGCAACGAGGTTTGGGATATAGCCCTATTATTTAGATATATTAAAAATTCTGTATTTAGGAGAAAAATATTATTATACAAGAAATCATCAAAAGGAGAACGTGTGTGTTTATATTTCAGGCTTTTGAAATAGTTTGGTGTCACACTGTGGTGAAATTATCTACGAGATTAAGTTTTTATGTAATAGTTGTACCTTTTCAAAGCTACATTGATATTTTTCTTTGTGAAATTATCTATCGGATGAGACTAAATATTTACTAAAAATTTGGTAAGTATCAGTTTGGGTTTTCTTTTTGTAATTTGATTTACAGAACTCTAAAAAACATTTCAAATAAAAATTTTACATTTTTCAAAAAAGCTTAAACTATAGACAAAAATAGATTTTAAAAAATCGGTAAATTTCCTTTACCCGGAACTTCCCTCGTTATGAATCTCTTCTTTTGCTAGGAATAGTGAAGTGTGACTCAATTTAATTCAGTACATAGTCAGAGTATATATATGTTACATTTTTCAAACATTTTTATTGGGTTCCATTTTGTTCCATCATATTGGATTCCTACCAATATTTTACCAATTTCTTTCTACCTAGGCCACACTTGACCTTTGGGCATAATTTAAAATAAATTCAATATGTAGTTTTTACATTGACACATTCCGCCATTTTGTTACGTCATTTTGAATTAGTGCCAGTTTATCCCATTTTCACATTTAATTTTTGTGCAAAATTTTTGTACGTTGCTTTTCTAAACATTTTATTTGGCCGCCATTTTGTTTCGCCATCTTAAATTCGTACCACAACTTTACCAGTGTCTCTATGTCATACTTAATTCTTGCACAGAAGTTGAAATTAATTTAATAAGCATTATTTTCAGGCTGGTTGTTTAAATATTTTATTAGGCCGCTATTTTGTTTTGCTATCTTGGACTCATATCAAAATGTTACCAGTTATTTTAACATGTTTCTGTCATATCGGATTTTTACCAAAATATTACCAGATCATCCCCATATAACCCTTAATTTTTGACTAAAATCTCAAGTCAATCTGATGAGTAGTTTCTAAGCAATGTCGCGAACTGTCAGACAGACAGACAAACCGATAGATGGACAAACGGAATTAATAAAACATATTTTTTGGCATGTAGAGACGCCAAAACGTGAAGATATATAAAACCTGAAAGGGTGATTTTTTTCACGATTACAAACATTTTATTTGGCCGCCGTTTTGTTCCCCCTTCTTGAATTAGTAACACAGTTTTACTAGTTTTATTAGTAACACAATTAACTATGGCACACAATTTGAAATGAATTCATTAAGTAGTATTTGTGCCAAATTTGAAATAAATTGAATAACCAATTTTTTAATAATATTTTTTTTAACATTTCACTAGACCGCCATTTTATTTTGCCATATTGGATTTTTACCAAAATGTTAGCAGCTCACGACCAAAATTTGAAGTCAATCGGGTAAGTAGTTCCTTAGCTATGCTGCCAACAGACAGACAAACAGACCGACGGAACTGAGAAAACATGTTTTTCAACCTCTAGGGACCCTGAAACCTGAAGATCTGAAAAAATCTCGGAGGGTGATTTTTTCACTATTACTTTTACGAGGCAAATAATAAATATTTTGTAATATTTATGTTTCATGTATATACTAATATACAAAGTGGTATAACTTTAAAAAAAAGTAAACTGAGTTTTGTTTGGCCCAGATTTAAAGGAGAGTTTCTGAAAATTTTACATTGGATGTCGCGAACGGAATATATATTTTGTACATATAAATACAGAATAAAGGGAATAAAAAATTTAAGGCTTTGTCTTTTTGCTATTTTAAAATCATATTATTCTAAAGTAAAACGGTTTTTATAATTATGGCGTGGGGGCATTTTCCTTAACTGCCAAAAAAATTAAAATCTTTATAGATTGAATATTAAAATAAAAAAAAAATTAGAATAAATTATAATAAAAAGTTGAAGTCGCAGTTGTTTAATTTGGTATTGGTTGTGTGGAGTTAGTGAAAAAGTGAAAACATGAAACTTTTCTTAAAGGAAAAAAATTCCTTGATGAGGTTAAATTTTTTTTTTTTACGAATGTTCTAAAGCAGAGTTTCTCAAACTTTTTGTCTTGTGTATGACTCATGTGCATTGCAAATCTACAAGACATTAAGAAAAACAAAATGTGTCATAGAATTTAATTTTAATTTTCCAGTAGGTACAACTGTTTTGGTGGTTGTTTATTTAGGTTAGTTAATTTTTTATTTATGTTAATATTTTTTATGTTGATTTTGTGCGTCTCACAATATTATGTACCTTTATAAATGTTGACTTAGTTCGTTAGATATCTAAATTTATTTAATTAATGATCGTCTGCCCCACTCCCCCAAATTTATTTGTGGTAGATCCGCCAGTGCTTATGTGTATCACGGGTCAGTTGCGTATCGCGAAACTACGAAAATTTTCGGTAGTATAGAGATGGTGCCTATTCATTAGGGACAATTTTAAAAAATCAACGTAAAAAAAGGTTATTCAATTAAATGTGATATAGGGATAAAATGGTAACAAAATGGCGGTGTGTGTCAATATAATAACTACTTATCGAATTTATTTTAAAGTATACCCAAAAATAAAGTGTGGCATAGGTAGAAAGTGGTAAAAGATTGGTAGGAATCCAATATGATGGAACAAAATGGCGCCCAACAAAAATGTATGAAAAGACAGTATATATGTGACTATGTATTTAACTAAATTAGGTCACATTTCATTATTCCTAATAAATTAAAAGGAAATATTCATAACCAGGGAAGTTTCGGGTAAATGATATTTACCGATTTTTTAAAACTTTACTTTCGAGGCGTAGCCGGCGGGGCTATGATGTTGACAAACGTAGGCTTATTCCAGTGTTACCAAGTGAATTATTCTTTGGGATCTTATCGATATAAATGGAAATAGTTGAAATGAGCTCGCACACATTTTATACTTAAACTTTAGGCTCAGACCTCCCTCTCTGTATGCCACTGATTAAAACAATCTGAAATTTGACATATTAAGTCTAATTATATAATTCTGTTATAAACGAAAAAGTTTCTCAGAATTTTACCGGCCAGTAAAACATAATTAACATTTTACAGAACAATTCTAAAGTTTACCGAATAATATGTTATTCGGTATACTTTGACAATTCTTATCCCTTAAAAGAGAGATTTTCAACCGTTAGATATCAGGCTATTCAAATTTTGGGTACCTGATACTATTTTCTGTGACCTTCTTGCGAATTCAGGGTTATTCATAGAAATATCTTGATAATTTATGCCCAGGTGCCCTCTTTCATCTTTTTTTAAGCATACTTTTGTTCTAAATGTCAAATCTATATCTTTATGTACTAATATTTTTTAAGTGATAGTGTCTTGAATGAATTTATTAATATATATATATATATATATATATATATATATATATATACATATATACATATATATATATATATATATATATAAATATCAACTACTTTCTTGGGATGAGGTTCGTGGATTGAACAAAGAAACTTTAATTGACGTTTCGCCTGTCCATTTCAGGCTTTTTCAAAATATTTAATTCTGCACATCTAAAAATTAAATACAAAAAGTGTATATATGTAAGTTAATAAATCAGGTATAACGGCACGCACTAAAATTATTAAAACATTTATTTAAAATAGTACAGTACATACCTTGAGAAAGATGTTCTTTTATCTTGCTTGGCAGTGTGGAGGTAAGTGATACACTGGTTAAAGAATTCTATTGTTTTTTTTTTTTTTATATATCCTTTAGTTTTTTTGATTATATTAACAATGTAGAACTATTTGTGGATACGAGTTGTTTTAAAAGTATTTGTGTGAGTCTGACAGTATACAGTATGTATTTATGATTGATGGAAAATAGTTTATAACAATTGAATTAAAATAATGTTGTTAATGTCATTACCAACCATAAAATTAAAATAAGACACAAAAAAATACAGCAAAACAAAACTCAAAAAAAACTATCAAAGCAAGCAAAAAAATGTAAATATTTTTTAAAAACAAATCCACAGATAACAGTCTTAAAGCCAGACAAAAGTAACAAGACTGTAATAATGAATACCATTGATTACAACAACAAAATTAATGCACTTCTTGATGACAAAAACACATATAAAAAAATGAGATTTGATTCGACGAAATCTCTTCAATCCAAAAATAACTCGTTCATAGAAAAACTGTTAAAACGTAATCACATATCCGAAAAAGAAGCCAAATCATTAAAAATACATAATTCTGTTCCACCAAAATTCTATGGAATGCCTAAACTTCACAAACCCGACATTCCTATGAGACCCATTGTTTCCTATATTCAGTCACCATTCTACAAACTTTCAAGTTTTTTATCAAATTGCTTATCAAAAATTACAGGCAGAAATGATTATTACATTAAAGATTCGTTTGAATTTAAAAAGTTTATAGACAACCTTAAAATACCAAATAATTTCCAACTCATCCCTCTAGACGTAATATCCTTATATACAAACATTCCGACTAAACTTTTAAAACAAATCATTAAAGAAAAATGGAATCAGATAAAGAATCACACAACACTCACTTGCACAGAATTCATAGAAGGGATAGATCTCATTCTTTCGAACAACTATTTCCAATACAAAGATGATTACTACCAACAACTTGACGGATGTGCAATGGGTTCACCCATCTCTTCCACCGCAGCCCAAATAGTAATGGAATATCTAGAAGAAACAGTGTTACAAAAAGCCAATGTACCAATATTATTTTTTAAAAGGTACGTGGATGATTGTTTATTAGCCATACCAAAAAATAAAACAACGGAAATTATCTCCCTCTTTAACAATTTTCATCCAAAATTGCAGTTTACTTCCGAAATAGAAAATGATGGTGCTATAAACTTTTTGGATTTAACATTAATAAGAGACCACAAAAGAAATGGCATTAAAACTAAGTGGTACACCAAAAAAACCTGGTCCTCCCGCTACCTTAATTATAATTCCAGTCACCCAAAATGTCAAAAAAACTCCGTGATGATAGGATTAGTTGACCGTGCACTAACACTAACATCACCTATATACCGAGTTGACATTCTAAATAAAGTTAAAAATACTCTCTTAAAAAATCATTTCCCATTAAAAGCCATCGAACGAATTATAAAGCGAAGAACCCAAAAATTATACAATGCCACAAAACATATTGTACAACAACTACATACATATCTTTACCATACACTGAAGGTCTTTCTGAAAAGATTAAACACATTCTCGGTAAACACGACATAACCGTATGCCACAAATCTAACAATACCCTTAAATCTTTATATACACCACTAAAAAGTCAGACACCAATTAAAAAACAATCAAACGTAGTTTACAGCATTCCCTGCCTAAACTGCCCCAAAAAATATATAGGCATGACCACACAATACCTATCAAATAGACTAAATGGGCATAAATATACAAAAAATGCTTCCACAGCACTACATAAACATGAAAGAGACATGAAACATGAATTTGATTTTTCGAGTACAACGGTCTTATCAAAAGAACAACATTACCATAAACTGACATTCAAAGAAATGGTCGAGATAAAAAAAGAAAAAAATACAGTAAACGATCGGAAAGACATTGACAATCTCAGCCAAATATATCACAATCTAATTTAATTCAATTGTTATAAACTATTTTCCATCAATCATAAATACATACTGTATACTGTCAGACTCACACAAATACTTTTAAAACAACCCGTATCCACAAATAGTTCTACATTGTTAATATAATCAAAAAAACTAAAGGATATATATAAAAAAAAAAAACAATAGAATTCTTTAACCAGTGTATCACTTACCTCCACACTGCCAAGCAAGATAAAAGAACATCTTTCTCAAGGTATGTACTGTACTATTTTAAATAAATGTTTTAATAATTTTAGTGCGTGCCGTTATACCTAATTGTTTTTATTTATTAACTTACATATATACACTTTTTGTATTTAATTTTTAGATGTGCAGAATTAAATATTTTGAAAAAGCCTGAAATGGACAGGCGAAACGTCAATTAAAGTTTCTTTGTTCAATCCACGAACCTCATCCCAAGAAAGTACTTGATAGGGTAGAGGAAATTTACCGATTTATTCCAAAACTTTACTCCTCAATTGAGGAGTACAATGTTCTTCTGAATCGCTTATTGTCTTCGAAAACACTTTTTTTTATGACAATCTATCAAAAATGCAAGTAATTTAAGTTTTTGTGCTTGGCTTGTTTAGTACTATAGTGTCATAATGTCAATTTGACTTTTTATTTGTTGGTGGTGGCAAAGCTTGTGGTTATACAGGAGACTTACTTTGTTAATTTGTCACATAGTTATATTTGTTACAAAAAAAACGTCATTTGCATTTAAAAGGTATGGTAGTAAATAAAATAGTTCACCTCAAAAGTAAACCATATTTTTCTCTCGACAGGAATGAAACCCTTTCCACCCAGGTATGTAATATATTATTGTCGACATCTAGGGACCTTAAAACGTGAAGATCTGAAAAAATCTCGGAAGGTGATTTTTTCCTGATTACAATGCTTCCCTTTTACGAGGAAAGTACAAATGGGCAACGAAAATAATTATTCTAAATGCTAATTAAACTAGACAGTGTCTAATTATAATGTGCCAAAAAAATCCACTTCCAATGGCAAACTAGAATTATCCTGCGCGTTTTCCTCAATAATAACAGAATAATCATTGAAAAATATATTAGTAAGGAGTTAGCTGTCAGTTATCGAGTACGTATAGAGAATAAACTAAAGGAAGAAAAGGTGTCTCCCACCCTAAGGTCTCGGAAGTTCGCCTGTGCTATGCGGTACTGGAAACTAATTCCAAAAACCGTTTACCCTAATGAATGACCAGATTAATGACAATGTGCGGGTGATACGCGCAGGTGTGAGGTCGAGAACCCTTGCCGTTACACTTGAGCGGCACCACGTGTCATGTTAAGTGACGTAGGTACTACCGTGACAAATATATCAGCAGATAAATCGAGTAGTTCGGCACACGCCGCGCTGTTTGTCATTTTGTTCACACTCTTTTTCAAACTGTGGGTTCCGGAGCAACCTTCAGGGGTTCGCGATTTATCCGACAGATTTTTTATAAGTACGTACTATAGCTCTACAAAGAGAGCCAGAGAGGAAATGGAAAAAATTAATGGATGAGATAAAACGAATAGATGAATGTATTTATTTATAAAATAATCAAACACCTAAACGGATAGGTATAGATATGTACAGGGTGGTCCAATAATAGATGACGTCGGCTGTACCTCGGGAACCGTTTAAGCAAAACAATATGTATAGGTAAATTGGCTAAGGGAAATCGCTGTAAATTATTTTCAAGTTCAAAAGTTGGCAGTTAAACGGAATATCAGCAAGTGCAAATGTCAATTTTCTCTTAATTTTCTATAATTGAGGTACAATCGAAAATATAAGGATTGTATTCTTCAACTAATTGCGCATTTTTTTGCTACAGATTATTTTTATCTATTTTTAAAAATAAAGTGTTGGGGGAAGGTCAAATATTTTTTGGCTTGCACGTGGAGCTATAAACTGTACCGTAAGGACTTTGTTAGTGGTCATTAGATGGCGTTGTTTCGGAATTCTCCAAATAATGCTGATTTTCTCAAAAAATTCAAATGATACGCGTGAATTTTATATCACAATTTATAAATATTGAATAGTGAAATAAAAAATCCAGGTCCGCCTTTAAATTAAGAAAGTTAATCCTAATATTTTAGGGAGACCAAAAAACTGGAAAAAACAAGGCTCCAATAGAAACTTTAATAATCTTGCATAACTGTAAAGAACAAAACTTAACAAAGGAACAAAACAAAAAATGCTAAGACTCTGTGTCATAACCACATAAGCTTTGCAATAAAATAGCTAAAGCTAGGGTGAGGCAGGACAGGATTATAAAATTACTGAAAACTACTTAAGGTAAAATGATTTAGTATATGCCACACGACCTACTAGAAGAATCGTCCACCAGACCGTATTAGGAATGCCATCCAAAGTATCTCTATAGCGAAGTGGAGGTTGCAGTCCAATCGACAAAGGAAAAATTGCAACTTTGTATTAATAATGTCGGCCGCAGCATTGAGCATTAGCGAAAGTAATTTTAAATATATTCGTTGTTAGTTGTTAGTTCATTTCGTCGTTTTTCTTTTGTTGTTTCACTGAAGCAAGGCAGAATTCGGTTTAATCTTTTTGCCCAAACCGAGTCCAGCCCTGCCTCGCCCTAGCTTTCGCTATTTTATTTCGAAGCTTTTGAGAATGTGAGACTTAGTTTTAATTTTTTTTTGTTCCTTTGTTAAGTTTTGTTCTTTACAGTTATGCAAGATTACTAAAGTTTCTATTGGAGCCTGTTTTTTTCCAGTTTTCTGGTTTTCCTAAAATTTTACGAATAATTGAAATGAGAGATGAAAATAATTTCCACATTGCCATTGTTACTTTTTCTTCTCTACAAAATTGTAAGGTTAATTTTCCAATCCAACATTTCGGATTCGAGAGACCATCATCAACTTTCTTAATTTAAATGCAGACCTGAATTTTTTATTTTACTATTCAATTTGATTTTTTTGAGAAAATAAGGCCAAACTAGGCTATCCTCTTAAAAAAGGGCCTAGACACGACAGCTATTTTGGCGGCTCTGGCATGAGTTTATAGGCGGGGTGGTAATCAGTTTATTTATTTGTTCTGTCCTTCTCGATAATTTAATGTACGCTAAAGTCCTTTTAGAAGACAACACTTACAGTGTGTAGTCTAATACCGTTGTACTATATCTAATACCTTTTTTATATAATCCAGTTGCGTATATAGATAGTAAATGAACGTAAATAATATGAACACAAAAAAAGGTCACTACTTTATATTATTTATTTTAGCTGTAGGTAAAACTGGCTCTGGAGGGTTTTACCGGCCAATTTCGAAAAAGAGGTTCTTACTTTATACTATTCCTTTCATTTTACCTTAAATAATCTCCCTCCCCTCATATATATGCCACTAGCAGAATGTAGTAAATTTTTTAATTATTGGCCAATAATAATAATTACGAGCTCAGACTGCCCATCGGAACAAAATATATGACACGTACTTGTGCTACAGGACAGGACTTTTTTTTTGGGTCGTGATGTTTTTCCATGAGCTTGTCTCGCAACGGTATGTGTAAGATCAGTATATTTTTCTTTAATCTAGTATGTTTTCTTTAAATCTAGTACAGTATGTATTAAAATTTACTATCAACCCAAAAAAAATCTGGCAATACTGGACTGCTATGTTGTAAGTTGGTCCTTCCTCCTAAAATTAGATAAAGATCTTGTAGATTTGAAATACAAAAAATATTTAAACTTCACATATCAAAATTTGTTACAAAAATTTAAAATTTATACTTATAAATGATCAAGTAAATCAGAATAGTCGTGAGTGGAAATTCAAAAAAAAATATTTAATAAAGAACGCAAATTTAAAAGTATTTGTAATTTTCGGTCACTAATGATTGCGTACCCTAGTTGGTCAATAATGATTATACTGCTACGATAATTAGTTACTTAATTTATGTATATTTAAAGTTATATCAAATTTTAAATAATAACAAAAATTGGGGAAATTCCGCACCATAAAAGTTGTAGTGCGTAACTTATATTTTTTACTTCCCTCGTAAAAGGGAACTATTGTAATCGTGAAAGAATCACCCTCCGAGATTTTTTCAGATCTTTACGTTTCAGGGTCCCTAGATGGCGACAAACATGTTTTCTCAATTCCGTCGGTCTGTCTGTCTGTCTGTAGGTCTGCCTGTTCACGGTAGAACTAAAAAACTGCTTACCCGATTGACTTCAAATTTTGGTAAAAAATTAAGAGTCATATGGTGATGACCTGGTAACATTTTTTATGGCAAAATGAAATGGCTAAATGTTAAAACAATTATTACTAAAAAACTAGTTATCCAATGTATCTCAAATTTTGCACAACAATCAGGTATTGTATTTGTAGGTATCTAAGAATCACCTGGTGAAATTTTGGTACGAATCCAAGATGGCGGAATAAAATGTCGGCTTAATAAATTATTTAAAAATTCAGCCTGAAATCTGCTTAATGGAGTAGTTTCAAAGTGTGTGGCATAACAAGTGTGGTCTAAAGATGAACTAGTAAAACTGTGATACTAATTGAAGAGAACGGAACAAAATGGTGGCCAAATGAAGTGTTTGTAATCGTGAAATCACCCTCTGAGATTTTACATATCTTCACGTTTAGGCAAAAAAAATATATTTTATCAATTTCGTCTGTCGGTGTGTTTGCCTGTCTGTCAATTCGCGGCTTAGCTTAAAAACTATATATCAGATTGACTTCAAGTTTTAGTTAAAAATTAAGAGGCATTTGAGGATGACCTGGTAGTATTTTGGCAAAAATCCAGTATGCCGAAATAAGATGACGGCCTAGTGAAACGTTAAACAAATATTACTAAAAAATCCAAATATCCAAAATTTTACGTAGGAATGAACGAATGAGCTCGTAACTAGGGAAAGTAGGGGTAAAGGAAATTTACCGATTTTTTCTTATTCTTATGGTGTAAATCATCTTCCGCAGTGAACTGAATTAATTTAGTTTCTGTATAACTGGTAATGAAAGGAATAATTATTCTTTAGGACAAGTAAGCATTTAGGAACTTAGTACTTCGCAGAGGTCTCCGATTGAATTAAAGGGAGTTACGAGATTATTTTTTATGTTAACAAATTTTATAATTGTAGATAAAAATTATATTTAGTCCTAAAAATAATTTATCAATAACCTAAATATGTGTAAAGTGTTTTAATACTAATATAATAATAGATTTTTTTACATATTTTTATTAGGAATTCGTAGGTGGGCCCTAAGTAAAAAATCCTCCATACGAATAGAAAATGTAGTTCGATTGCAATTATTATAGTATTATACATTCTGCCATTTCATTCTTTATATCGTTTGAATATGAGTTTGTAAATTGAAACTGCAATTACAGTTTGGATTTTTTTTTTAATTGTAACATCCTCAATCTTAAAATAATTCAAAAAATGTCATCGTCTTCATGTTCCTTTGAATGTTGGCTATGCTCTGTGGCAGAGACCAGGGTATTCTGTTACAATTACAATTCCTCTTTGCCTTGTAGTACATTCAAGACATACAGAGTGGGCCAGTCAAAACGAAACAAGGTCAATATTTCACATACTGTTCGTTAAAAAAAAATATTCGGACCCGTCGATTTCTATTTCCCGGGGGATTAAAGATTATGTCCATATCACCAACCTTGTCACTTTCACCCCCTTGCGAGGGGTGAGCTCCAACTCCAAATCTTAAATGGGAATAGGGGTCAAGTGATACCTTATTTTAAAGGCAATCACATTCTTTTTTCAACATATTTTATTTTTTCAAATTTGATGCAGCTGTCTTTGGAAAAAATAAAGGTAGAGCAATAAAAAGAAAAAAAACATTGCTTGGGGTAAAAATATTTAGATCAGTTTTATAACGAGAAAAAATTTTTTTTCGCTTATTTTCAACTCTGTCACTTTAACCTCCCGCAGGGGTATACCTCATTTCAAAAGTCATTAAATTCTGTTTTTAAGGCCTAGCCATTTTTAAAATTTAAGTAGGTAGTTAAGTAGTTAATAAGTCAACACTGATAAAAGTATAAATTTCTATAGATCTTTACGTTAATTTTATAGTATGGGTAGTGTTTAGGTTTACAATGAAAGATGAGACACAAGATGTACATTCTGTTTATTCATTGTTCATGTAAATAAGTACTGAAAGAGATTTTGTTGAAAATGGTCCCGGATATTATGAAACATTTCTGGTGTAGTAGCCCGACATTCCTCAATGATCCGTTGACGTAAATCATTTAATGACTGTGGCTGAGTTTTATAAATCTTACTTTTTAAGTGACCCCATAGAAAAAATCTAAGGGAGTTAACTCAGGTGATCTTGCAGGCCACTCTATTGCTGCTCTTTAGCCAATCCTTCTACGTCCGATTTAAGTATTAACCAACAGCAAGGGTATAATGAGAACGTGCACCATCTTGTTGAAATGTCAACTCATTGGCATTGTATTTGTTATTATTTTCAGGCGTTTCCCTCAATGCAGGATCGATAGCGTCTTTCTCCATTTAGATTTCTTGGGAGAAAAAAAGGAATAATGGCCATAAATTCCAATCCAGCCGTTTAATTTTACAGGATGTCGCGTGTGAACCTCATGAAACAGATGTGGATTTTCTTCAGACCAATATCGACCATTATGACGATTAACAGTGCCATTTAGAAAAAACGAACACTCATCGAAAAAACATAATTTGAACACTAAATTCGGATTATTTATTATTCGTTCACTCATAATTTCGCAAATTTCCAAATGTCTGTCAAAGTCATCTTCGTTTAATTGTAGAAGATGAATTTTGTAGGTATGAAATTTATGTGTCTTAAAATTTTGCGAATACTCGTACGAGATATGCCACACACTAAAGGTAGTTGCTAGGTGCTTAATGTAGGGTCCATATTGGCATGGCCCAAAACAGCAAGTTCCACTGCTTCGTTTCCCCACTATCATTCGATTTGGAGCGATTGGTTTTCGGTTTGCCACTGATCCTGTCTCCCTAAACTTTGATACCAGTTCAATTATTTTCGGTGAACATGTTTATCTGGATTCATTTGATTAAATTCCTGTGCTGCAATATTAGCACATCTACCAATTTCATAATAGAGTTCAAACAGCGATACTCTTTCTGCAGTAGAATAAACTGTTTTAGATCAAAATAAAGTTATAAATAGTCATAGACAAGACCCTATGAGATACTAAATTTAAATAAATTAAATGTAAATACTCTTTAGCCTCCACTTCTAAAGAAGATAAACAACTGCAATATTTATAAATTGTTTAATAAAAGGAAACATTCATTACGAAGGAAGTTCCGGGTAAAGGAAATTTACCGATTTTTTTTATTTATAATCAGATGTTCTCCGAATTTACATACATGTACTCCATTTTTTTAATATTTTTGGATTAATTATGGTATTCATTTAGATTATACAGGGTGTTTTTAATGGAGTGCTAAAAATTCAGGATGTATTTTTTTGTCCTGTTCTAGGACTAAAAAGTGATATAAACATTTGTCCGCAAGGATAATTATTTATACAACAGATACACTTTGTTAAAATTTTAATTTTTTTCCAGTTTTTTTATCGATCTCTTACATTTCTAGAGATATATCATTCAATATTGGCACACTGTATACTGTGAGCCTACAAAATAGCATTTCTGTAAAATCTTCAAAGTGGTACTTTTTCCCAGGTCGTAACCCCTTTTACCCTTTAGAACTTATGTAGCAAAATGTATATTCATGCGTGGTCATGACATATGGAAATCGGGAAAAATGGTAATGCTAATCTATATATTTAAAATACTAAGCCACATTTTTTAGCAAATTCGTGAGAGAGTTGTGTACCGATTTATATGATCTTTCAACACTATTTTTTGTATTGTAAATTTATACATAGTGTTTCAAAAAATCGGCTCACTGATTAATCACGATTCTGCTCAAACCGCTTGACATAAAATGCTGGCACATAGGTTGATTGTAGGATGTAGAGGTTCGATAAGAAGGGATTTTCGAAAATCAAATTTCAAGGGGTTGAAACCGCCCCTTAAATATTTCAACATTTTTTATTTAATAAACGGTTGGTTTTTTGGAAAAACACTTAAACTCGTGTGTTGTATTTGATTGTTTTACATATTTCAAAATTTCTTAAAAATTTATACAGGGTGTTTCGAAAAATCGGGTCACTGATTAATCACGATTCTGCTCAAGCCTCTTGACGTAAAAAGCTGAATTTTGGCATACAGGTTGATTGTGGGATGTAGAGCTTCGATAAGAAGGGATTTTCCAAAACTCAAATTTCAAAGGGCTGAGACCGCCCCTTAAATATGACAATATTGTTTATTTAAAAAACGGTTGTTTTTTGGGAAAAACGTTTAAACTCGTATATTTTATTTGTTTATGTTACATATTTTTTATATTTCTTAAAAATGTATACAGGATGTTTTAAAAAATCTGGCCACTGATTAATCACGATTGTGCTTAATCCGTTTACGTAAAAAGCTGAATTTTGGCATATAGGTTAATTGCAGGATGTGGAGGTTCGATAAAAAGGGATTTTTCAAAAATCTAATTTCCAGGGGATGAAATCGCCCCTTAAATATTACAATATTTTTTATTTAAAAAAAACGCTAGAACAGGTATATTTTTGTTCCAAAAAATCGAAAATAATTTATAAACAAAAATCTACCAAGCTCCTGTTGACAAACATTGAAAGAAAATGCAACAAAACTTAGTTTATAAAGAGGTGTTTAAATAAGGCGATTTAAGTACCTCTTTATCCCTTTCGTTATCGCCATACGCAAACGAATTCGAGGGTACTCACTAGTGTATTATAACTATAACATTTGCTTGTTGCTAAGTAATGTGCTAATATATGTCTAAACAACATATCAAAAATATCTAAGAAATCAAAAAATTAAACAACAGAATAAGGATTTTAAATTTGTTGTAAAAATTGCCAATGATGTCGAAGTAAAAATTTCGGGGGGATAGAAGCGGTCGTGACCTAAGAAAAATAACATCCTATAGATTTTTTTAAAATGTATTATATCCATTTTGTAGACGTTGCATACAGAATACTGTGTGTCAAATATAACAATTTATCTCTAGAAATGTACGGGTTTCATGAAAAACCTAAAAAAATAATATTTTAAAATCCTTTATCTCAAAAACGTAGACCTTACCGACACACATTTATATAAACTTTTAGTTCTAAAATGTTTCATTTTTAGCCTTCAATTAAAAAACATCCTGTAGAGTATGTTTAAAATTTTGCCTAATTGAAAATGCTCTAATGTTATGTGTTTTTTAAAGTATATGTATTATATCAGTCACCAGACATGTTTGGTATTGTTTTTGTATCCTTTTAATTTAAATGATATAAAATCATATAACAAAATATTTTTGATATGTGAAGTGAAGTGAAGTGTGTGTGTAGATCATGTATACCATTGTTATTTAATTATAAAATAGCACAAGCTAAATTGTCCTGAAATGAGTTTTACCTTCTTTCAAGAAAATGTTTTCGTATTAAAGCATTTCGATACCTAAAGCATATTTTGCAAAATACATAGAAAAATGAGTAGAAACATAAAATACGGCTGTTATAGTTCATTTATCATCATTTTGTGTAATTAAGATGGAATATTAATAAATGCTAATGAACATTGTCAGTGAACGAATACAGAAGTAGACCTAAATTACCTTAGTCAAATAAAAAAATAGTATATAATAGGATAATGTAAAAAATCGATTTCTTTATGCAAATTTCAGACTAAATAAGTTTTATGTATGCATATTTTTTAGAGTTTGTTAGAGGTGCTTAAGAACTGCATAGACTTGTTTAATATGCAACACTATCGATTTTTCGACCCCGCGGATGCAAAGGGACGGAAAGTAAAGAAACCTTAAATAGGTTGATAGTTACCGAACTCAGCTGTCCTATTTGTGGCTTATGGATGATTAAAGCAGCAAAAATATTTTACGAACTAGAAATATTTGGATATTATTAATGTGCTTATAATATTACATAAATACTAACCTGCTAATCTAAGCGCCGACATTCTTTGAAATTCGGGCTCTTGTAACCATTTCCACATTCTTCTAAACGTTTCCCTTCCAGATTTTAATTTGGACCAAGGTTTTGGATTTCGAAGGAGATCGGAAAGTGTTCCTTGCGATCTGCATAAAACTCGCTGGGCAAAAATCGCCTGGGGTATGCTGTACCGTTTGAGCTCGGCACTGATTCTTTGAGCTAGATCTTTGGTATTAATTTCTTCGACATCAGCTGAGATCGTGGGTACATTCAGCGATCCAGGACTCCCATTTTTAATTTGTATCGTTTGTTGATTTTGTTGCTGTTGATTATGTTGCTGATGCTGGTTACCTGGAGGAGTTTGTTGTAACGTTACTACAGGGGGTGACGGTGAACAATCGCGTTGAGGGGGCGCGATTTGCACTAAAGTTGGCGGATGATTTTGTAATCCAAGTCCGTTTAAAGTCGTTTGTCCACTAAAACTAGTCACTAGAGTTCCTTCGGGAGAATGTAAAGAACCCGAACAGGGAGGGCTTAACTGGGGACTGTTTAATGTTCGATTTACTATTTCACCTTGTCTCGCGCCATAGGGGGAATCGTACCCTTGCGGGGACATACTTTTTTGGGGAGAAGGTAATCCATTTTGGCTGTACGCACTTTGAGGACTAACCGGACTAGATTGTTGTTGCTGCATGCCCATACTAGGCGAAGAGTAGTTGTGTGGTGGTGTCATTTCGATATTGTTCATAGTATATGGTGTGCTAGCATTTAAACCCACTATACCTTGAATGGTATTATTTTGCATAACGGTGAAAGATCCGGTAACGTTACTCGCATGGCCATAAGCGAATTTGTCTGATACGGTGGATATGGGCGGCAGGGGTTGCAAAGGAGTTAGAGTAGCATAGGAGGAACTAGGACTGTAGCCGGCGGGAGACATCCTGCCGTTCACCGTGGTGAGAGTTTGGTAAGTCGGTTCTGGATTTAGGTTTCGATATTCATTAGTATCTATCATGACCGTACTGGGTGATAATTTTGGACTGAGGAGTTCGGACTCCCTCGATTCCTCTTGGGGCTGCACGATAACGGAGAGAGGGCCATCGGCTTCTTCCTGTTTAACAACACGACGCTCGACAACGGCGCGTGACAGGACCCTCATCGTCGTCACGACCCTCGTCTCCATGCCTCCTCCTGTTATGACCGCTTGCGTGTGCGCCGTGCCATTCGAGGAATCGACCGTTTGCTCGCCGAGTGACTGCTGTTCGATCATTTTTCCAATATTTTCCATCATATTATATTCTAGGGGTCGCCTACAGTTAATAGCGACGTCGAGGCCGCTTACCATGTGGAAATCTTTGGACGTTCATAACAACGTCCCCTTCCCGCAATAAAATTCGCACTAGCACTCTGGCTCCGCACGAGGGTCAAACACGAACTGTCACTTCGAGAACCGCGATTTTCTCGCAATTTCTGTGTACTTACGACGGCGCCGAGCGATTCTCGGACGAAGCCATCGCATCCTTTTTTATGAACACGACGGCCCTACCGGCAGCCCTTTGGTTCGGATCCACCGTGTTTACCAAATCGCATTCTCCCTTCGATTGGGAACCCCCGCACTCGCACCCGATATTTAGTTATTGGTCTTCGATTTCGATTAGTATGTATCCGTGGTGAAATTGTCGCTCGCCAGCCGGTCGATACTGAATTGAATGGGGGAGCGGGCGACGCCAGGTGGTTTAGTGCGCGCGTCCTTCCCGTACCCTCGTGCTGCGCCTCGAGGCCGATGCGCCACTACCACACGCTATTCGTCCCTTCGTCGTGCCCTTTTATGTCACCCTATTTGAGTTACGACATGACCGTCGGGCTTTCGCAATATGCAGGCTGGACGGAACAAAGAAAAGCGCGACGGGCACGGTGGGAAAGATTCTAAACAACAACTCAAACCGCTAGACACTGAGGGAACAGGAAAAAAAACTCTCTCTCTCCACTGTGGAGTTTTTGTAATTTAAATAATTTCATTCCGTAAATATACGAAAGAAACATTATTCTGGTATCATTTTAAAACCAGAATGCATTCAAATTTGCTAGTAAAAAATCTCGGTATCGATACCAGTATTGATAGTGTTTGTATTTTTATTGCTCGTCATAAAGAACGTTGCAAGTTTAACTTGTTATGTCTTGTCTTTTATAAGCATCGTTAAGAACAGTTCTAAGGGGAGTTAAACTTGAAAAACCACCTAACGATTGCCTTTGTTTGTTTTAGTCGCAATTTATCATCATTATCAAAAAGAAAAATGTTTACTCAGTCATTCTGTAAAATATACGGAAAGAGTTAAATACAAAAAACAATTTCATGCTTTAATTTAAATTTTGAAATTATATTATCATTATGTGTACATACAGAGTGATTCAAAGGACACTATATCTCTGTTGTTAAAAGACATAGAAAAAATGTTAAATATAGAAGTAACTGGGAGTTTTACGAAGAATTCAAATTTATTTTCGATTTTAAATGTAGTTACGTTTTATGCAACATGTATGTAAAAATGCACTATAACCTCTTTAATCCTGACGATTAGATGCAGAGGGTTTGGCAAATTAGCCATTTGTCCGGATTAGTGGATATTAGAAAAAAGTGTTTTACATATTTATTGTTGTTAGTCTATACGTCTTTACTAAAAATGTAATACCAAACGAAAAGTTCACATACCTTTTTACTTCCCACATAAAGGGAAGTATTGTAATCGTGAAAAAATCACCCTCCAAGATTTTTTCAGATATTTACGTTTCAAAGTTCCTAGATGCCGAAAATGTTTTCTCAATTCCGTCGGTCTGTCTGTTTGCGGTATAGCTAAACTACTAATCCGATTGACTTTAAATTTCGATAAAAAATTTAGGGTCATATGGGGATGGCCTGGTAGGATATTGGTGAAAATCCAATATGGCGAAACAAAATGGCGGCCTAGTAAAATGTTAAAAAATATTTCTAAATATTCAATTTAGCTCAAATTTTACACAAAAATCAAGTATTATGTGGAAATCAACTTGTAAAATTTTGGTTCTAATCCAAGATGGCGAAACAAAATGACGGCTTAATCAAATAATTAAAAAATTCAGCCTGAAAAATCTACCTAATGGATTGATTTCAAATTTTGTGCAATAATTAATTATGGTATAGAGATGAACTGGTAAAAGTGTGGTACAGTGGCGTAGTTACAAATTGTGGGCCTCCCCGAGGTTTTCGGTAAAGGGCTCCCTCTGGGAACAGAAAAATAACCGATGACAAAAAAAAGGTCCTGTCAATAAATGTAGCCCCCAAAGCATAGCCGGAAAATATATGATGACTAAAAAAAGGTCATCCATACTTACTCTCATAATCCCCTTGAGTTCATTTGCAATTATCGCCGGGCCCCCCGCATTGCGGGAGCTGACGGGGGTGTAACTACTCCACTGGTATGGTACGAATTCAAGATGGTGGAACAAAATGGCGGTCAAATAAAATGTTTTTAATCGTTAAAGAATCACCAGGTTTTTACATATCTTCATATTTTAGCGGCTCTAGATGCCCAACATTATATGTTTTATCAATTCCGTCGCTCTGTCTGTCAGTTTATCGGTCTGTCAGTTCGCAGTATAGCTTAAATCTACTTACTCGATTGACTTCAAATTTTGGTTAAACCTTGAGAATCATATGGGGTTGACCTGGTATTTTGGTAAAAATCTAATATGGAACAGGATGGCGGCCTAGTGAAGCGTTAAAAAAAATATTACTAAAAAACTGATTATCCATTTTACGTCAAATTATACAAAGAAATCAAGTGCTACATAGCAGTAGCGTATATGAGGGGGGTTTGGAGGTTAAAAACCCCCACCAGAGCCAGTTTTATGTACAGTTTAAGCTAAAAAGATAGAAACACTATAAAGTAAGGACTTTTTTTCAGAATTGGCGGGTAAAACCTCCCCCAGAGCCAGTTTTACGTACAGTTTAAATAAAGTAATGACTTTTTTTTTGGTTGTTGAAAATTGATCAACGTCTCAACCCCCCTCAGAAGCAATGTCTATATACGCCATTGTTACATATGAATAACATTTTGGTCTGAATCCCAGATAGCAAAACAAAATGGCCAAATAAAATATTAAAAAAAAAATCAGTCTGAAATAACTATTTATTAGATTAATTTCAAATGTTTTGCAAGCATTAACTTTGATATAGAGATAAACTGGTAAAGTTGTGGTACGAATTTAAGATGGCAAATCAAAATGGCGGGCAAGTAAATTGTTTAAAAAATCTTCTTATTCAATTTAATTTAAATTTTGCAGAAAAATTAAATGTGATATAAAGATAAACTGGTACGAATTTAACTTGACAGAACAAAATTGAGGTGTGTGTTAATGTAAATATTATTTATTCAATTTATTTTAAATGATACCCAAGAATCAAGTGTGATATACAAAATTTATTATTCAAGATGGAAGAAAATGTTGAGTGTAAAGGTTATTTGGTTTTACCTGAACCATCAGAATCCGTCAAAAAAAAAACAAAGAACAATTGGAAAGTAAAAAATTAAGCATCGACTTTGTTATTTTAAATGAAACACCCTGTATAATATTATTTCAATAAATAGGTATCTTCTTTCTTATTATAAGAATACCAGATTTGATACCTTCATCTTAAAAGACAACCGAGCGTTTTCCGTCTCTCTCTAACCCATTGCCTTTTATGGCAGGGTTTTTATCAATTTTCTCGGTTGTCTAGAGATATTGCCAAACTCGGTATTTTTATAATAAGCAAAAAAATGCCCATTTATTGAAATAACGTTAAACAAGGTGTTCTATTTCAAATAAAAAAGTTGCGGCTTAATTTCATTCCAATTGTTTTTTGTTTATTTTGTTGACATATTCTGATGATTCAGGTAAAACTAAATAACTTTTGTATTCATTATTTTATTCCAATGTTGAATAATAAACTCTGTAAGTGGGTGTTAAAATATATGTGAACACCCTGTACAGGGCTTTCGTTTGTTGAAAAATATATATCTAAAAAATTTTGGCGACAGTTCAAACTTCATTGAAAAGAATCTTTCGAAAAATTTTTGGCAACATCCTAAACTTTGTACTCCTAGTTTTCAGTTTTATAGTTGAGAAAATGCTACAAAACTTCGTAAATAAAAGCTAAGTAAGTTTTTTCATATTAGTTACTTATCTAACCGGTGTCTAGGGGGTTTTTCGTTGTATGCGGTCCATTTTCCATACTCAGAAGCATAGAATTACGTGCCCCCAGTCAAACATTTACTATCCTAAATCCACTGTATAACCGTTTTTGAAATATTTGAGGTAAAATATCCAAATTTTCTGAACATCAAACGCGCGTTCTGAAAAATCGATACCTAATAGAAAAAATGAAGCCCATGTTCCTATTTTACATGTTTAAAATATTTTCAAAAGAAAGACAAAATATGTATAAATAATTTTTTATAGTTCATATTAACTTTGGCTAAATATTATAAGTAACATTTTGGTAACAATCCAACATGGCGGAACAAAATGACGGCCTAGTAAAATGGTAAAAAAATATTACTAAAAAAAGTGTTTATTTATTACTATTTAATATACCTCAAATTTTGCACACAAATAAAGTGCGACATGGGTATGAACTGGTAAATTTTTGGTACAAATTCAACAGGATGGAACTAAATGGCGCCCTAATAAAATTTTGAAAAAAATCAGTGTAAAAAATTACTTACTCAATTGATTTTATATTTTACCCAAAACTCAAGTGTGATATAGGTAGAAAGTGGTAAAATATTGCTACGAATCCAATATGGCGGAACAAATGGCGGCCTATAAACAAGTTTAAAGAAAAATAAAAGGTCGGTAAAGTTTCTTAATTTAGTAGTTACATATCGGGAGTCAAATTGAAAACGAATAGCATTTAATATTGGTGACACCATGAAAATTTGGTGAGACACGTCAGTTTATATATCAAAGATAACTGTTGACGTATTTTTTGTTGTATTATATTCAATACCCTGAGCCCCAGGGCGACCACCTCTAAAATTTCAAATAGGAACCCCCACTTATTTCACCATTTTTGTGGAATCCCTATGTAATTCTAGATAAGTTACATTTTAAATTGTTTTTTTTTTATCAAAATTAAGGGACTTAAACTCACGAATGTAGTATGAAATGTATTTAATTTATTAAAATAATGCAAGTTTTAATAGGGTTCCACGGTAACAGCCATCCCCTAAAAATATGATAATGAAGGTAGTGAGATACTGAAATCATGAAAATTACTTTATAAATTGTTCAAAAAGGATTTCAATTGTTTTGTAAGCACAAGTACAGCCGATATTCAAACTCTTTGCGGATGTTTTGAAGTATCTCTGGTGAAATAGCCTTTCATTCTTGTACAGGGTGGTTCAATAATAGAAGACGTCGGCTGTAGCTCGGGAACGTTAATGCAAAGGCGGTTTTACGGTAAGGGGTAATAAGGTAATTACCCCCCCCCTTCCCCAGGCTGGTCAAACATCATGTGTAATTTACATATTTTTACGTGAAAATTACGATTAAAAACTTGGCTAGGAAACACTATGGCACAAGATCGACCTGTTGGATTGGTTCTCTTGCATATCCATAAATAGAGTATTGATGTAAATATAAACAATGTAATTTGCTGCGGGAAAAAAAAATGGACGTTATTCTACAACTATTTATTAGAGGCTGTTTTTTTTCACTTATGCCACAACAAGTATGATAAAAAATATGGGTATTTATGTTGTTCTCATACCATTTATAATAAAATATATTGAACCGATTTTATTCAACTTGGCGTCGAAAATAAGTGCTTTTTTTACTCTACTCGTGGAGCTATAAATTGTATCGTAATGACTTTGTTAGTGATCACTAGATGACGTTGTTGGGGAATTCTCCAAATAATGCTAATTTTCTCAAAAAAATTAAAAGGTACGTTATGAGTTTTATATCACAATTTATTTGGTAGTTATGAAGGGCATTGAAATAAAAAATCCAGGTCCGTATTTAATTGAAGAAAGTTGATGATGGTCTCTGGAATCCGACATGTCGGATTGGAAAATTAATTAACCTTGTCGTTTGGTAGAGGAGAAATAGTGACAATGGCAAAGTGGAAATTATTTTCATCTCTCATTTTGTAATCCTAAAATACTAGGGCAACCAAAAAACTGGACAAAAACAAGACTCCAATAGAATCTTTAGTCTTTCTTCGCTGAAGCAAGGTAAAACTCGGTTTAATCTTTTTGCCCAAACCGAGTCCTGCCCTGCCTCGCCCTGGCTTTATTTATTTTAATGCGAAGCTTATGTGATTATGAGACTGAGTATTAGTATTTTTTGTTTTGTTCCTTTGTTTCAATTTGCCGATTTAAAAAAAATCGTTATAATTTTAGTTAACATTTATAAAAATGTTTAAAAATTATTTTTTGTTAAGTTTATTTGTAGTCTGTAGGCACAAGCGTCTAATACCAGTGGCGTATTTAAGGGGGTGAGGTTGAGGGTTAAACCCTCCCCAGAGCCAGTTTTACTTAAACTGAAATTTAGTTGTTTATTTGCTTGTATACATCCAGCTACGTATAAAACAGAAAGCCAGAACTTTTTTTTAGTTGCTGTTATTATTATACTTCCCTTCTCGAACAAAATTTAACGCAAATCTAATAATTTCATGTACATTTTTGAATCGACAGTTTTAAATCCCCTCCCCCCCCCTAGCATCAATTTCTAAATACGGCACTACTAATACCGACAATAAAAATAGAAAATCTGTTTCCTGTCGTACATTTAATTTAGCCGAATTAAATTATAAATGTCTGTTTTTACTATATTCACAGAAGTAATCGCAAGTTTTATACCCTCATGTTTATATAATTATCTTCGTGACTAGCTTGATTAAATATTTCATTTGCCTAATAGAAATGTACGTTTTTTCCGATATCTACATACTTCCCCTTCGGTTTCGGCCCATATGAGCACACAAGCTGATTTTGCACCTGGTTTCTCGTAGTACCACCTTGGAGGGTTACGCGTTTTTTAATTATTCGAATACAAACAAATACATTAGTGTATTACAGGGCGTTTTTCTGTTAGATCTTATAATATGTTTCATCTATCAGCATGATTTGGTTTCTAAAGCGCAAACTGTTTTTAATTTTACTCGAGTTCAGGATGTTAATAAATTACAATTTCACAGCGTCTTGTCTCATATACAGGGTGTATAGCAAAATTTACCACATTTTTTCATGAATACAATTTCCTTAAACCACCTAATACATATTGATTAGAAGAAGAGGTCTATGTTAGAATGTTACCACAATTCCTTCTGCGATATTTCATAATATAATCCATGTCTATAGAAATTGGGGGTTTAAATGTGTGTGAAATGCTCCTTAAAAAATCTGTATATTTTCTTTACCCAGAACTTTAATCGTTATGGATATTTCCTTTTATTAAGAATAGTGAAATATCCTTACAGATCGGTTTTACCTAATTTCCTTGAAGTTCCCTCACAAGGAATCATCCCTTTTGTCTAGAAAAGTTAAATATTACACAATTTGTATATGCAAAACTAAAAATAGGGTAATAGTTTACTATTCCTAATAAAAGGAACGATTAATAACAAGGGAACTTCCGGGTAAAGAAAATGCCATATTTTTTTGTATACATTTGCAAACTTTTTAATAGGCAGCCATTTTGTTTCGCCATATTGGATTCGTACAAATATTTTATCGGTTTCCACCTATGTCACACTGATTTTTACAAAATTTGATTAGACCGTCATTTTGTTTTAGGGCGCCTGCGACATATAGCAAAGATACGTAATAATGGCTGCTTTTTCTTTTTCTCTACTATCAAATTATCAAATAGACAAACTTTTAGGAAAATCTGAGAGGAATTTTTTTTTGACAAAATTGATAGGCTATACTAGGGAAACCTTTTTCACAAAAAAATAAACTCTTTAAAATTGCGTTAATAACGTTCCTCTCCTAACTTTTTGGAAATGGAGAATCCATTTCTGCTGTCCGTTTTGCTGAGTCGTAGTTTCTCTAGAAACTAGATTTTAAGAAAAAATGCAGGAAAAATTATTTACCCTAGACGAAAACCTCTTTAGGTCGCCTGCAACATATAGCAAATATATATAAAAATAGCTGCTTTTTTCTTTTTCTCTATTATGGAATTATCAAACAGACAAACTTGTACGAAAATCTGAGGGAAATTTTTTTTCGACAAAATTGGTAGGCTATACTATGGAAAATTTTTTCGCAAAAAAATAAACTCTTTAGAATTGCGTTTTTTGCATATTTTGTAGGAACATCTGAGACAACTTGCTATCTTTTCGGGGCAGACAATCCATTTCTGCTGTCCGTTTTATAGAGAAACTCTATGTTTCTCCTCAACCTTTGACTATTCCTGTAGCTTTCGAACTAAGATAAGAAAGTGAAATCATCCTTGGAATTAGATGTTAAAGTTATACAACTGACATATTTAGATGTCGATAATTTGAATACACATGAACTTTTACGCATGGCATCTGTGTCTGCAAATCCTAGAAAAAAATGTTTCACCTAAAGTATGGTAATTTTTTTAAATATTTGATGCACACGAAGCATAATATCTAATATTTTTTTAAGTACTTGCTCCATCTGTTAATATTCTCTTTACATCAGTGTACTTTACAACTAAACACATATTGACGTAGTTCATACCGTTTAGGTGCCATCTTTAGGTTATATTCCAAAAGAAATTAACATTCGGGTTTAGGGTATTATTGATCTTTTCATGACAGAAACAAGTCAATAACAGCAATAAAAAATTGCAAGCTGCTGAAACTTATATAAGAATGGATCAAAAATCATATGCTTTTAGTTCGTTATTTATTTTCTTCCCAACAGTTCAAGGTTTTATTGAAAAAAATTGTTTTATCTTGAATTTATACCAAAAGGTTACCAATTTATTCCTGTGGAACATTTTAAATGCTTGCACACAATTTTAAATTAATCTAACAAATAGTTTTTAATTTATTAGGACGCCCTTTTTTTTACTCTCGTGGTTTCATACCAAAATGTTACCAGTTCATTCCTATGTAACACTTGAAACTAGCTATCCCGCCTTGTTCCGCCATCTCGAATTCATGCCACAATTTTACCAGATCATTTCTATAGCCTAATTAATTATCGCACAAAATTTAAAATCAATCAAAAGTAGTTTTTCAGACTGAATTTGTTACCCTTGATTCCAACATGATACTTGATGTTTGAGCAAAATTTGAGATAAATTGGATAAGTAGTTTTTTAATAACATATTTTTTTAACATTTCACTAGGTCGCGATTTTGTTTCGCCATATTGGATTTTTACCAAAATGTTACCAAGTCATTCCCATATGACCCTTAATTTTGAGAAATTTGAAGTCAATCGGATAAGTAGTTTTTTAGCTGTGCCGTGAACAGACAGACAGACCGATGGAATTGAGAAAATATTTTCGGCATCCAGAGAAACGTGAAGATCTGAAAAAATCTGAGAGGGTGACTTTTTCACGATTACAAATATTACAATACTTCCCTTTTATGAGGGAAGTAAAAAAGCCCATGTTTTTTTTTATTTTAAAAGGTTTGTGTTTAACTTTTTGTCTACCCTCTGAAATAAACCTTATTGACCCTGTTCAAAATATAAACAGAAACCCTGTACATACAAAAAGTGCATAGGGTAGAATTTTACTTCTCTTTGAAGTCGTTTAAAAAGAATGGTTTTAACCATCCGAATCTTTAGCATTGTTAAAAATCAATACACATCCTTAAATTTTATGGATTTCTTACTTGAAATCAATATTTAAAGCCATACAATGGCAAAAGGGTCGTTAAATACTTGCGCTGTGGAGAGTACCTATCTATTTTGAATTTCATTTATTTTAATCCTACTATACCTTTTAGGGACAAAAAGGGGTTCATAAACCGAGAAAGACCGTTATTCGTCCCTAAGAAATAGACAGAAGGTAAAATGGGAATGACCTGTTTATTCCCTTTGTAATAAAAAGCAGTGCCGTATCTCAAAACATTTACATTATTTTAGTATAGGACATTTACCTGCTTCATGGTTTGTTGTATTGATTACATTAATTTAAATTTTTCTATCATAAAATTAAGTTTTGTTAATGGTGCGCATGAGGGCCTAGTTCAAAAGGGTATATTGACCTGTGATAAACAAACCACTCTTCGATGTCTATTTTTCTGGCTGTTCTATAAGGTGTTTCAAAAACAGGGACCATTACTTAATGGAAGATTCCTTGGAATATCAGGAAATGTTATATGGATATAGGTTCTAATCAGCTTCGTTTTCAAGATACAGGGTGTTAAAGACGTTTTTTAAAATTTTTTTTTCCCTGCAAGTTCAAACCGGTTTATTAGATTGGTGTGCCGACCAGTCACAAAGGACCAAGACGAGGGAAATAATGTAGTCGTAAAAATATCAAACTCCGAGATTTTTTCAGATTCCCTAAATGCCGAAAGACGTGTTTTCTCAATTCCGTCAGTCTGTCTGTTCGCGGCATAGCTAAAAAACTACCGACTAACCAGACTGACTTCGAATTTGGGTCAAAAAAAGGGTCATATGAGGATGAGCTGGTAACATCTTGGTAAAAATCCAGTATGGCAAAATAAAATGGCATCAACTAGTAAAATTATGGTACTAATTTAAGATGGCCAAAGAAAATGGCGGCCAAATAAAATGTGTGAAAACATCACACTCTCAGGTTTTACATATCTTCACGTTTTAGCGTCTCTAGATGCCAAAAAATATGTTTTATTAATTCCGTGGGTTCGTCTGTCGGTCTGTCTGTCAGTTAGCGGCATAGCTTAAAGTCTATTAACCCGATTGACTTCAAATTTTGATAAAAAAATCAAGGCTCATATGGGAATGATATGATAATATTTTGGTATAAATCCAATGTGGCGAAACAAAATGGTGGCCTAGTGAAATGTTAAAAAAATTGCTATTAAAAAGCTACTTATCCAATTTCTCTCAAATTTTGCACAAACATCAAGTATTATGTTGGAATCAACTGCTAAAATTTTGGTACAAATCCAAGACGGCGGAACAAAATGGCAGCAAATTAAAAAATTCAGCCTGAAAAAACTATTTAATAGATTGATTTCAAATTGTATGCCAATAACTAATTGTGGTATAGGGATCAAGTAGTAAAACTGTGGCCAAATAAAATGTTTGTAATCGTGAAAAAAATCACCCTTTCAGGTTTTACATATTTTCACGTTTTTTATTGTTTACCAATTCCTTGAGCCCGTATGTCTGTCAGTTCGCGACATGGCTTAAAAACTAGTCAAAAATTAAGGGTCATATGGGGATGACCTAGTAAAATTTTGGTAAAAATCCTATATCGCGGAACAACGTTAAAAAAATATTACTAAAAAACTAATTATCCAACTTACCTCAAATTCTGCACAAAAATCAAGTGTTACATAGGAATGAACTAGTAACATTTTGATATGAATGGAAAAAAATCAAAACGAGGGAAGTTCTCGGTAAAGGAGATTTATCGATTTTTTCTTCTAGAAATCCCGCTTCACTGTCGTCCATAAACTGACTTCCATTTAAACTCTTCAATGTAAAACAAACGGATTTTAGGTCAAAAAGGGTTGATGTATTAATAAAACACGGCAAGTCAATATATTAAAACTGTTATATTCAAATAATGTATTTTATTCGGTATAACACATTATAACATTTTAAATTAGAAAATATCAGAATCACATTTTTTTTTTAGTTTTATAAAACATAAACTAAGATTATTGTGTATTAAGTACACCAAAAAAGAAGTAAATGTGCTTAACAAGTGCATCTTACGCAAGAAAGAGTAGGGAAAAAACGTTTTGGAACTCTGTCGTGTAAAAAAAGCATATTTTTCATAAAAATACATTACGGTAAAAAGAAATAATACTCTCGTAAAATCTAAAGTAAACGAATAAATAAAAATAATAAATAGAGGCTGATTTGACCATATTATCTTACACAATAGGCTGTATGTATAAAAGAGCATATATATTTTAATTTTAGGTTTGATTAATTCGAAATAGTTTTGTATAGAGATTCATCATAATTTTAATCTCGGAAATCCAAATGTTCTCAAACATATTAACAGCAGCATTGATAAAGTTCGACTGATAAGATATTAAATGGTATATATTATTAAAGAATTTGTTTCCTATGTTGCTAAATGAAAAATTACAAAAGACCAGCCAAAAACGTATGTTCTCGGCCCCAAACTATCCTCCCCAGCGGTACGGCTCTGATAATCTTCAGGCCAAGTGCTGGATTACATTGTCGCCACACTTTGGCCATCTCAATGTTTGCTAAAAACCCTGTTATTATAGTTAAGGAATGCTGTTTCTTTCAACTTCTCTATTATCTAGTGCTGTTTTTATACACAGTTTTTGTCACGAACCACTGAATTCTATCGTGCTTAGACCAAACAAATGTTTTTCTCTTCTTCAAGTTTAGAAGGATCAACTTTTCAGAATAATCTGTTCGGGATATTTTATTATTGCTGATTTCCACATCTACAGTAAATTGATCTGTACTCTACTGCTCGATTATACAGTTTATTGATTCGTTGGGGTGGTTGCTGGAGAATAGAATAGAAGAGCCTTGTGGTGGAGGAACTGTCCAGTGTATTGTTGCCTGTAAACAAAAGTGATAACAGCGTTATCACTTCTTTTAACAAAACTCGTGACACGAGACAGTACCTCAAACAGAAGACGCATTTATTTGCTTATCCATCCATTCTGCAAAACCTAAGCAAATTATTTTACCTATATAATAATCGAGCAGTAGCAATATATTGAGAGATTACTTTCCCTAGTCGTGGAGATCAGCAACATCAAAAAGATTTTCTCAGAATGGTTATGTATCGAAAAGTGATTATTAACATTTTTAACCGACTTCAAAAATCTATTTGGATGATTTTTTAAGGGTACATTCAGGATAAAGCCGGAGTGGTCCCATAACAAGCATATTAAAAAAAATGCCAGAATGGTGGTCACTTTGTTGTTTTTTTTTGTGTTTATATATTTATTATTATATTACTCCGTAACGGTTTGACCAATTTGGATGAAATTTTCAGGGGGTATTTAGGATATTGCCGAAGTGGTCCCATAGCAGGAATATTAAGGAAATGTTAAAAATTGCGGAATGGCGTCATTTTGTTTTTTATGTCAAGATATATTGCAAGACATCTTTTAATATTGTACCCTTGCGTCCGGATCCTATGCGTACACCATTATATCAGGAAAAAAACAATTATGCAGTGGACCATTTGTTAAACCTAATTTTTACAATAAAACTCGTATAGATAAAACTAAAAAGGATGACATAAAAACATTTATAAGAAATTGAAAAGAGCTTCCAAAAAATGCACTAAAAAATGAAAAACAATATTTTATTCCATCTTGAAAATTTTACTCCGTGAAGTCTGCGCTAAACTTATTCTTAATTATTTAATCACAAAAATATAATCATGTATTCAGTCAATTCGGTGTTTTGATGTCTAATACTACGCGTGTAAGATCTTACTGTCTTTATTAGTTTGGCGCCGCCTTCACCAAGTAAAATATTATTATTTTTCACTTTTTAGAACATTTTTTTTAAGTCGGTTTAATTTTTTTATAACAATTTTTATTAAATGTCAATGCCAGAGAGATCTTAAGTTTTCGGAAAGATCTACGCCCAATTGAAGTCCAGTCAACGCCCTGGTATGAAATAGGATTTTTTGAATAGGCTTAGGACATGTGACAAAGCAATCAAAATAAAAAGCCCATTTTAAATCTTGAAAACCAAACTAAATACCGTTAGTAATTGAAAGAACTGTACAGGGTGACCAATTTTTGACACTTTTGCGGGATATCTCGGTTATTTGCAATTATTCAGGGTTCTTGTTTTCGCAGTACTGCGCTACTTTTTCGTGAAACTTACGATGTCGTAAACAAAATCTTCATAGCTTGAAAATATTGCATTTTGGGACCCCCCTTGTATCTCGGTTATTTTTCGAGTTAGCGAAGAGGTAAAAACTAGCTATCATACATTTTTTTACTTAGAATTCAGTGGCGTAGTCAGATTTTTGCTGTGAACCACCTTTTTCGAGATATTAACCAACCTTATATATTTTTTGATGGGATACCCTATGTATTTGTTAGCAATTCGGTGGGATCTTTCTAATCCTCTGAAATATATAATAGTTGATCATTATTTTTAATAATAACGGCAAAAATTTGCAATTTAACATACATTTAAATTTTTTTCAAGGCGGTCATGGTTTATGAAAAAAATATGAAACATTTAATGGTTACCAACACCTTTCAACACTATTTGTTGTATTGTTTTATTGCGTATATTTTCTATAAAACCAATATGTCTTTCTTCGATAACATTTCTGGACGACGTGGTGAATGCGCCCCATATTCTTAAAATTCCACTGAAAACTTATCGCGCGATCTTAGGGAAAATGCAGAACAAGGTCTGCCGGGTCAGCTAGTAAGATTATAATTTCTGATTTACGCCTTTTTGTTGAGAATAGCTGAAAGGATGACAACTTTGAAAAGTATGACATGCTAGTTTGCCACATACTGCCGACCTTTCGAGCTATCGAAGCCAAAGTTGGAGTGATCAAATATAATTTTTTCCATATACAGCAAATATCGTCTAGCATTTTCATCCTGGAGATACCGAACATAGTCTGAGTTTTTGTAATTGGTTTGCAATGAAAATTAGAGACAATGTAACTTTTGTAATATGATTCGATGATGCGCACTTCTCAAGTAGTATCATATCTTCAACAGATATGATACCAGATACTGGAATCAAGAAAATCACCACTTAATAATTGAGCGGGAACAAAAGAAACGAGTCGATTTCAGTGTTACCTGTTTTATTTTGGGAAAGCAACTGATTTATAGAATTTACGAAAAAGAGGCTTATGTGTGCAAATTGTTACTTGTAGATATTGCAGGATGTAATACCTGAATTGTTAGATGACGCATCTGCGTATAATTCTCAAATAATACGTCCGTTTTTTTGAAAATTATTTTCCTCAAAAATGGATAGGAACTTAAGGTGGCCACCGCGATCGCCCGATCTCTCGGTGCTCGACTTTTTTTATAGGGTTACATACAAAGTAAGGTATATAAACCTCGATGTCGCACCATGGTAGAACTGCATGACTCGCACTTCAAAGCTTACAAGGACGATCCACAATTCTTTTAAATACCCTAATACGGATAACGGAAATGTGTGAATTAGGTGCTAGGGAAAATCGCAAGGCGTCACTGCTGTAATAAATTTGTTTTAATTAATTATAGACAGGAATTCAGGACACACTGCGCAATCTAGGAAAAATATTTAAAAATGTCTATTACAGGCTTACCATTAAAGATAAATACCAACTGTTACATATATTTGAAAAGCTTAGAAAGAGCCTTATCGAACTACCATCAAATATACAGGGTGTCCCATTTAAAAAATATAAGTTTGCTTAATATCTCCAAAATGGTAGTTCACAGCAAATATTTGACTACGCCACTGGATTCTACGTAAAAAATTGTATAACGAGCAGTTTTAACTATTTCGCTAAGTTATAGGACAACCGAGATACGAGGGGGGTCCCAAAATGCAATATTTTCAAATTCATTCTGTATCTCAGAAACAAACAACAAAGTAACATAGTACTGCGAAAACAGCAACCCTGTATATTTTCAAATAACCGAGATACCCCTCACAAGGGTCCAAAATTGAACACCCTGTACAGTTTCTGGTTATATTTTCAAAGGGGTCTGAATGTTATTTTAGAAGATGAAAATGTTAAATAAATACAACAATTTCAATAATTTGGTAAAAAAAAACATGTGACACTCGGAAAGATAAAAAAATAGCATCGACTTTGTTATTTTAAACGCAAGAGTTCTATACTATAACAGGAATTCTAGCAAACCTAGCGTTGAGATAGTCAATTTTTGAGGATCTTATAGGTTACAGGGTGGAACATTTAACAAAAATAAATTCTATAATTTGGAAACTATTCATAATATATAAAAACTGTTTTACCTGTCAAACTGATTTATTCGACATTCAGTAATACCGATCTGATCGTTACGTCATAGTTACACTTTAATGTCAGAATACACTTTTTTTAATGCCAGACCCCGTATATTAATTTTCCTTTAAATCAGTATCAAACATCCTAAAACGAAATTAAATTAAAACTTGGAACCTACTAACTTGCACTTTCATGTCTTAAATTTTTAAAATCTATTAGGTCAGATCAACTTTCACACTTCTGGTTTGAACGGATGTTTGGAATTTTCCAGGTAAGCCGGAATTTGAGGACATCTAATTGATTTTGAGGACTTAATATAGAAAAGTATAAGTCATTTTATTCTAATTCTAACTGGTTGGACAACAGAGGACTCTAAGTGGTTCAAAGTGAAAATTTTGAGTCGTCACAGCTGAATTTACGTATAGAACATGTTGTAATGTGTCTAAAATGTTCTAGTAATCTAAAAAATATTATATAGGGTGTCGCATTAAAAAAAATAATTCTTACACAGATGACGTCATGATTTTTACATGGATGATTCATGAAAAGAGGCGGAGCCGGATAAAACAATTTAACCAGTAGAACAGTTTTTCCAAATCATGAATAATTTTCAAGTAGTGTTTATTCCAGTAAACTATTCCGTCCTGTATAAGCACGTAGTTTAGATAAGTTTTTAGTTTGCGCTTAATGACTATAAATATTTATCCAAAAATCCAAAAACTTTTTGAAATAAGAGTAGTATCGTTAAGAAACATTTGGAGAAGTGGTACGTCTTTAGTTATGTTCTCTAATGCGTCTATATATTACAGGAGGTACAGATTAATATGAACCTTTCAACATGGAGCATAATATAAAGAATATAAAATATCATATGAAGCATTCTTTTTAAACATATACACAAACGTTATGTCAGAAAATAACGAGTTTTTACAAAAGGTTAACTGGAATAAAAAACATATACATACTGCATAGAAAATACGTTTACGGTCGAATCAGCAATATGAGAGTTTAAATTAACAATGTTGATATAGTTATGGAGAGACGTCGTGAAAAATTCTGAAAAAAATACCAACTTTCAGACTATATGTGACTTAAATAAGTTATTGACAAAGATAGATTAAAAAATGAAAACTTTGTTCTTGCAGACAATAGAAGGCTTCAGATAAATCCGAAATTAAGAACAGTTGCCTTCTGCGGGTTTCGAATCAACCTCATAGATGACTAGTCCAACTCTACTATCTAAGCTAAGAAGGCTTTTATTTCAACCTCTTAAAACTGAAGATGATCGGCGACGTTGTCTCTGTGTACTGACGCAGTATTGGCAAAAATTTGTTCATTAAAAAATTTTATTAACTGTTTTCCTTTTCTTTTAAATGATGCTCTAATCTATTCTGTATTTCACCTAAATCTGAAAAAATATAGGGTAATGCCCTATAATGTTACCCCCTCAACTTTTTCAAAATAGAAAAAAAAATTGTATGTAGTGTTAATAATCCAGTTTTTGCACACACATAGAAATAAAGTTTACCTTTATTAATATACAGGGAGGAGCAAAAAGTTCCATTCTACTAAAAATTCTATGAATATTTTATATTTGAAATGTTCAAGTAACAAAACTTGACACTGTAGAAGGCTGTACGTTACCCCCTCTAACTTTCTTGTTACGAGTATTCAAGATAGAATAAAAATTAAAAAATTGGCATATAGGGTTATTACTATAGTTTTAGCATACATCCAGAAATTATATTTTTCGAATTGATTTATTTGGATTCTCTTCGACTGAAAGCAATATTATATTATTATTTACTTCAACATTTTTTACTGTTGCTGTTCGTCTATTTCTTTTTAAATCCAAAGTCTGCTGAGGCAAATATATTAGATTCTATCGAAGAGAACCCAAATACTTCAATTCGAAAAATATCTGAGGAATTAAAAAAATGGCCTGAACCCACGCAATGCATCCTACGGATTCAGGGAACGCTGAAAAACTTTGGATTTAAAGCGTTTAAGATTAGGCGTTGCCCAAAATTAACAGACTTGCAAAAAGAGATAACAACCACAATTATTTACGGCAAGTGCTTTGGACAGACGAATATGGTGTGGGAATACTCAATAATAAGGTGATCGGGCCATATTTCTTTGATAATATTCTTAACGGGGAAAAGTATTTGAGTTTTCTGCAAAATGAGTTAGAATATCATTTAGATTAATAATCATTAAACAATATTAGAAACGTATTTCAATAAGATGGGACTCCACCCCACAACGTTCATACAGTTAAAAACCATCTTAGTCGACGTAATGATCAGTGGATTGGAAAAGATGCTCCCAATAAATGACCACCGAATAGCCCCGACCTTACGCCGTTTATGGGTTTATTTAAAGGACAAAATATATGCATTCCATATAGTTAATATCAAGCATCTAAAGGATCTTATAAGGAACGAGGTAAATTATTTGAATGAAAACTATGCCGAATCACAGAAGCCGTAGAGAAACTACGAAGGACAAACCTAAAATGTATTGATGAAAACGGTGACCCAGTGGAATAATTTTACATTTAATTAGAAATATGACTTGCTGTTACGTACTTATTTTATAAAAGAATCTACGAATTTCACTCAAATCGGTTTACCATAAGGTTTGTGCTTGTCCTTTTCCCATAAATATGCTACCCTTACTGTCTTATAATATTTCAACCTGGAAATTTATGTGTAAAGATATTTTGTATTGCCATTTTTAAAGGAAATTTATTTATTAAATAATTATTGTCTAGAGGTAGTGTTCTAAAAAATTTCGCCAAAACTCTGTCAGTACATAGAAATTTGTCAATCCGTACAAAACATTGCGTATTAATAAAAATATTCTAGACGATTCTAGACACCAAAAATAACTGTAACCTAAAACTATAAACACAAACTGTTCGTTTAAAAACCAAGCAACCTCATGCCTCTCATTCTTTATAGGTATCGAGGAGGTTCTTGACACCATAAACAATATGGTTAAAGAATTTTGTACCATTTACCTAAATAAACTGAGTATCACTCTAAGAATATTTTCATGCAATTTTGATTTCATATATCTTTTGAAAAACTCGGAAGATATTTATAAAATTTGTTTTTCAGTTTTTTGCTGGCTCTTAGGGCTGAGTCGTAAATAATCTGCCACGTTCCGAACGGCGACGCCTTGGCGTATTAGGGTGAAATATACCATTATGGTTTTTCACCAAAGTTTGACTCGCCACATTGGCTTTGGCAAGATTTTTTAGATAAATGACGCACATTAATTATGAAAACCTGATAAAAAAAAATCAGAAAAAATAAAAGGCAAAAATTTTATTGGTAATCTCAGGTCAAGCGCTTCATAGTTATTTACATAAAAAAACAAAAAGCTCTGAAGATAACAGTCAAGTCAGAAACTTTGGCTTCTAAATAATGGTACTATGTATGCTGAATCCATCTTTCAATGATCTATTTAAATTTCAATTAATATACACACGGTTACATTAAAAAAAAAATATATCAAAATTCGAAACTTGGCAACACGGCCCTATTTCTTTTGTTAAAAAAATTGACTGCTTAAAATCAGAGGATACATACGCTAGATTTTTTTTAGGAGCAAGCACATATTTAAAAATCGTTTAAGTGTCTTCACTTTAAATATATACAAGGTGTAATTTGAAAAGGAACAGCAATTAATATTTCTTTTACTGGTAACACTATGAAAATTTTTTGACCACTGAGGAGGTTGAATGTAATACAACAACAACATGTTGTATTACATTCAACCTCCTGACCCCCAGGACAACTACCCCTAAAATATTAAATAGTTGCCCCCCTTGATATGTAAATTGACATGTTTCACCAAATTTTCATAGTCTCACCAGTTAAAGAAATATTAAATGTTCTATTTCAAATTGACACCCGATATGTTCAAGGAGAATACCTCTCATTAACAAGGAGAAAAGTGACAACTGTGTTTCAAGAATGCCTTATCGCTATGTGGCAGTTATACAATACATGTAGCGAGAGGGGGGATAACTGGATATAAATTTGTGGTAAACAAATTTCTTTTTTGGCTTTTTTGCATCTGAGTAAATATATCCAACTTTAAATTGATTGAAACAACTATTTAAATCTTATTAAATATCTGTTTCAATCACTTTAAAGTTATTCAGTTGCAAAAAAACCAAAAAAAGAAATTTGGTCGACGTCTGATAAATTTGTGTGTGAGAACTGTCATTTTCAAGGAATTTATATTTTTTTAAATGTTGCTAAAGCCTTAAAACTTAGCAATTTTTGTACAAACATATGTTACACCCTGTATATTTGTGCTATCAATAATTTGCATTGATATTTATTAAAAGGTATTTTGAGTATATTGCATACATTTTTTGATGTAATAAAAGTAAAAGAATTAAAGATTTGTCTCAAAACTCTGTATCTTTATATAAAAGCTAGATACGAAAAAATACAGAACCAGAGAATCTATCAGGTGATCTAAAATTTGTCTCGTTATTCTGAGCACTTTGGTGAAGGCTATGTGGTTAGCCAAACTAAGGGTGAAAAAAGATAATCGCGTTTCACCCTGTAGGCATTAAAGTTGAAAACATCGCAGATTATTTGTGATAGTTCTAGAAGTCAGCACAAAACTTATTTTTTTCTGTAAGTATCTTGAGTCGCTCAAAAGATATATGAAATCAAAACTGCATGAAAATATGCTTGGAAAGTTTCGACTGAATCTCAGTTTACGTACCGGAACTGAGATAATAGGATGGTAAGCTTTAGAATGAAGGTCCTGAAGATATTCTAAAGCGCAACCAAATAAATTAAAATTATATATATATTTATCGACAGGCTTAAAGAAACAATATTCGACGCAAAAGTATGTCGTCATTAGTTTTTCTACAAGAGTTAAACAAGTACGGAGTGTGGGATGCTTTCTTTTCGATAAGACACACCATTTAACTAATAGTCCAAGAGCCTGCTGCGCCAAAACCTTGGTCATAAATTAATTGCATTAAACGAAATCATTACTGAACAATGAATAAAAAATTCCAAACTGACCTATATATCCCTAAAATAAATTAATGAAAATATTTAAAACTTTAGCAGACAATACATTTTTTTTCATACCGGGTGCCTGTAAAATAGAGACTCACCATTATATCATTTTTAAATTGGGAATTTTTGTTATTATTTTTGATTTTTGAATGGGCCTCCCTACATTGTATAAGCTTTTAGATTCTACTTTAAATTCTAAGCACATTTTAAGTTATATGTCCTATATTTAAGTTCAAATGTTTTCGAAAATCGTTCTTTTGAACATTTTATCAGCCAAACAGTTAAAAATCCTCAAATTTAAAGCTGAATCTAAAAACGCTATAAATTACAAGGTGTCCCATTAAAAGCATCAAAGTTTAGTAGCAAAGAAATCCAAATTTAATTTCAATTTCTTCACAACCAAAAAAAGTTATAAGCGTAAGCTATTATTTTTTCACACCAGGTATATTTAAAACACAACGTGAGACCTTATACTGAGGACTTTTTATTCGGATAGTGGTAATGATTTTACATAATTAGGTACCATTGTCAGATGACAAAGGTTTTGGAACAGTGGGTTCTCCACCTATAAATTATGGTAAAAATGAAAGTAAATAAGAAATTCACATTAAATAAAAATACAAAAGAAAGTTACAAAATATTGCAAATAAAACTTTCAGTTGAGATCGAATTGTTCAGGTAAAATACACAGTAAATATACCTCTTATACAGATTAGATAAAAAGAAGCATAAAAGACCAAAGTAAAAAATAAAATTACAGTTACAGTTACAACTGAAAAGATTTTTTATAATTTACAACAATAAAAACTGATTAAAACAGCCTTTTCCTAAATTTCAAAGAGACGCTTAAAATTTAAGATATATTATTACATCTAACATCACATCAGAATTATTTATATCATAAACATATGTTTTATGTGGAGTATTTAAAATAGTGTAAACAAATTCATATATTAATCTTTCTAAAAATTCATTTGAGCAGCGAATGACACTAATTCAAAACGTAACAATAGAACATTTTTTAATAAACTTGTGAGGGCGGGTATATCGGATGTTAACCAAATTATTAGTTAGCCTGTCATTTTCTTCACAAATAACATAAAATATAACTTAAATAAAGTACTTAACAATTGCTTCGCGCTGACAAATAATTAACCTGTTTCGTAACATTATTACGCAAAGTTCGATCAAATTTGTCTAATTTAAGTAAGAAAGATTGTTAACTTTTTAATGATTTGCCTTGTATAGAGGGTGTTTAAATGCTGCTGCAAATTGGTCAAATTTAACTTAAACGATTTTTTCTCATGGTATGTTTTCTTATTCACTAGTTATACCTCCAGCCTTTTCGTGATTTTTGAAGTTTTATGGTTTCTCTAAAAATATGACCTAATTTAATCAACGTGGTGAATTTAAATTCTAATTTAAAATTTTGAATATACAGGGTGTCCCAAAATGTCCCGCATGGGGTAAAGGTTTTTAGAATGTCCCGAAAAAAATCGAAGTTCCCAAATTTCACTGCTTTTCTCTGCAAAAACTCTATATTGTGATGATTTGGACACAATCAAGAAACAAAGTTATGAGCAGTGTTGCCAAACTCACCTAATTTTCCTGGAAATATATACCGCAGACTGTAATGATGGTTTTATACACAAAACATAACCGATAAATTGTCCAGATCTGGGGTTTACACGCTAAATTGTGGCGAATGCTCCACAAACACACAGGTAGAAAATTTTCCAAAAGGATGAGAGAATATTTGAGCCTTGTCAACAAATTCAGAAATTCGGATGTGACTGAAACTGTTTCAGCTTTTGCCAATCATTTGTTATAGTCAGGATTTTTCCATTTCTGAAGTCCGAAGGGAAAAAAGTTTCACCTGCTTGAAAAAAATGGAAATAACCAAAGCTATAAAAAGTCCTATTCTCACTTACGTTAACGACGTTTTTAATTTCAAACCAACCCTAATATCTGACAATTTAATTAATTAATTTAATTTTTTAACCATAATTAATTTAATTTTTTAACCAACTGTCTCAAAAATTATTCCCCAGAAACCTCAGGTGCACATGTAAAAAATCTCCAGTATAATGAAATTAGGTTATCGTTTTAGAAAAATCACAAGACAAAACGTCTCAAGATATAAACTTAGTGAATGAAAAGATATAAAGAAAAAAATCGTCGGTCATATAAGCTGTAAAAACCTGTAACATACTCCATTAAAAACATTTCAAAAATGTCTTCTTTTTGGGACACCCTGTATAGCAAATTGAAATTTTAAAATCAGAATCTGATTTTTTAACGGTCTGTCTTAAGAATAAAATCTTAGAATGACCAGATGACAAGATGAAAAAACAGTTTTTATGCAACATTTTGAAATAAACAATGAATATTCTAATGACGTTGGTTAAATAAAAGGATTTTTTTTTAAAGTTAGATGATTATTATTTTTTTACAAACAGGCAAAGGGTAAAAAATTAAATATTGGAATTTCGGACCAAAATGCTGTATAAATTTGTAACAATAAACATTTCTTAATAACACTTTTTAATATTTTGGTAAATAAACCTTTTTTCTGGCATTTTTATAAAGAAATGTCAATTTTAACAGGTAACACAAATCACGCGACTATTTCTGAATATGCCATTTTCCATACTTAACGAAGCAAAAGTTATTGCCTATGTTAAATTTTGACTAGTTACCTAATAAAAAAATCCCATATTGTGAATTTTTTCGAGGACAATGTGCAGCTCTTTATTGTCCCCCTCCTCCTTTTTATTTTTTAAATCAGTCAAAATACAAACTTAAAATTTGGCACACTAATTCAATAATAGACTAAATACTTACCAATCTTGGTAAGCCTAGGCCATTATGGCTTACATACAACATAAAAAGAATTCTTAAATGTGTTCAGATTATTTGTTGCGTTTAGATTAACAAACAAAAATCTTTTTTGGCTTTTTTGCAACTGAGGATGAAAGTATTTGTACAACTACTATGTGTCTATAAAAACTTAAGGTAAATAACATAATTTCTTATGCTTGCTTAAATAATTTTGTTTATATTATGTATCGAAACATTCCGTAGACAGACCAGTCTACATGTTGAGATATGTAATTTTATTAAACATTTGCTTCAATCAATTTAAAGTTAAATATTTTTATTCAGTTGCGAAAAAGTCAAAAAAGATTTTTGTTTGTCAATAAAAAGAATTCTTAATTTAAAAAGAAAGCATTTCGCAACTTTCGGAGGCTAAAAACCGATTGCATCAAGAAATATTTTTAAAAATCTCTGTACAGCCAATAAAGCTGAAAAGCCTATTATAATGGTAAAATAGAGAACTATGCGGGTCTTAGAACCTCCACTTTTTCGACTGGTTAAAGAAGCTGATGTACTAGCTTGTCTCTTAAGCATAAAAAGCAATGTGTAAGGGGTTGCCAATATTTCAGCATGCTGTCCTTTCGTCCTGATCAACGTGACTAAGGCACTATCAAAATTATCCTCTCTTAAGTGAATGGCTGGTTACCTGAATAACCAACAAAAAGCAGTCAGAATAGTTGATGGTGATGGAGTCCACATATCAGGATGGAGGACAGCTCGGTCGGGTATGCTTAAGGCTATCCTTGGGCCAATTCTCTTCACACTGTTTACATCAGACCTTGGAACGGTACTAAGAGGTTGATCCTATAATATGTACGCCAATGGGGCGTGTCAGAGGTGACTGGGCTTCCAACAATTCTCTTACTATCAATGCTAGAAAAACCCAAGCTATCATATTATCTCGATCTGAAATAGATCTCACTAACGTAAGCATCTCATTTAATAACCCCCCTTTTTAATGGCAAGAGGAAGTTAAAAATTTTGGCCTTTACATAGACACAAAGTTCACCTTTAGGAACCATGTCAACAATCTCAAATGAAAATCCCTTTAAAAGTTCAAAAACCATATTGCCACGGTGGACCAAAAAAAATTTCCGCATTGTAAAATTTTTAATAACTTTTTTATTATTTATTTTATCGCACATTTAGAGCGGCAATGTTTTTTTATTATAAGCTGGCATTGGTAACAATTATAACTTATTAGCAACTTTAAGGTAGCCACCCTGTATATATAATTCATTGGATATAAAAAATTAAGGATTCATGTACACGATATGTTTATTGCTAACTCGTAGGGACCATTTAAGTCAACATGTTGTGAAAACGTATGGCTTTAATATAAGTAAGAGGAGATTTCTACATGTGTTGCTTAATCTACAAAGTTTTAAAACATGGGAGTTCCATCTTATCTAAGGTGCTGTGCAATCATACGAGGTGAAGTTCATCAAGTTAATACTACTTGGAAAAGGTTTATTATTGAAATACCAAGACACTGCACTAACATTTTTAAATCAAGCTGTACATGTACAGGGTGTATCAAAAAACATGCACCAACGTTTAAGGGGAGATTCTTTGTAAGAAAATATGTTCATATGAACATGGGTGCACAGCTGTTGGGTTTTCAAGATACAGGTTGTTAAAAACAGTAAGAGCTATTTGATTAAGATGTGGCACAGCCTCATGGGTATTTAAAGAATATATTTTGGCAGTATTCAACCGTTTTTATTTCAATCATACGTAGGTATGGGTAAATATACCTGTCTTCCTTATTAAAAAAATAGTATGCCACTGATTTTTAAAAAACTACTAGCTTTGTCTTTTAGGGCAAGTAAAAACACACAAAAAATGTCTCTAGTATTTTGTGATACAAGTCATTTTCGAGAGAAAAATCAAATTCTGTTTTGATGCACGGCTCTGGCATCTCTGGTCTAGTTTTAGTTAGAGTAAGAATTGCTCATAATTCTATAAATGTGACTCCTTGGACCATTTTAAGAAAAAAAATACATAAAGAGATATAGGGCGTGTTAAAACCTGTATCTCAAAATAGTGCATTTGAGGATACTATTTTTTAACTTTTTTTCTTAAAATGATCCATTTTTATAGAGTTTTGAGTAATTCTGGTTCCAACTAAAACTAGACAAGAGATGCCAGAGGCATGCATCAAAATGTAATTCGCTTTTTCTCGAAAACGATTTGTCGTATCACAACATACAAAGTGAAACAATTTTTGTGTATTTTCATTTGCCCTAAACGAAGAAACTAGTTATTTTTTTTTAAATCAGAGGCGTACCATTGTTTTATTAAGAAAGTCAGAGACGGTATGATGTTGTGCCAAATCTTAATCAAACAGCTCTTACTGTTTCGAAATTACAAAAAAAATCACAATTTTGTTTAAATTTTTAACAGTCTGTATCTCGAAAACCAAACTTATGAAGACTCATCGTCATATGAAATGTTTGACTTATTTCTTTACAAAAAATCTCCTGTTTAACATTGGCACATGTTTTTTGCAAGACCCTGTATAATTCCACATGTTTAATTTCCTCTCACATTATTTTCAATACTCTTTTTATTCATTTAAAAAAAAAATTAATATCTGTTAATGATTATAGTCTCTAATATTTAGTTTTAAATCTCTCTGACAAAAAGCAATACAGCAGATAACGGACAAGACCCTCCTATGAGAGAGACCTCTACCCCAAGTACACCGACTTTGAATCTGAAGGAAGACATCCCGGACCCTTTTAAGAGGAGGGACTCGATTAGCAGATCACCTGTAAGACACCGAGCGATTAGTTTAGGAAACAAAGGACAAACAACATCATCGAATGCAAAGTAGAACAGGAGTGAAAGCCTGAAAAGGGTACCACCTTCCCAATGAGAAAATACAGAGTACAGTGTACTTATTGATTCATCTCCGGAATCAATAGAACAAGAGCGTAAAAGAAAACGGGATGAAAGCAGACCTGCTCATAAGCCGAGGAAAAACCAGAATACAGAAGCGACCGTTCTGAAAGACGCCCTAAACACTATAATAGAACTGGCGAAGGAGTTATATAACAACATAGAGCAAAATACAAAGAAAGAAATTAAAGAAATAAACAGAAAACAAGCTAAGTAACAAAGCGATGTATAAATGGCTAGACGAACGCTGCTCCAAGCAGATAAAAAACCCATGCGTAGATACAGGAACGCAAATGAATGTAGAACCCGTAGTAAAAACGGCAACCCAAACAGAACCAAGTCAAAAACAAGAAGCCGCATGTTTTAAGAGCGTAGATACATATGAGGGCTACATAGCCCTTGCGCAAAACACATGGCGAGAAGATAGTTATAAAAAAACAGAAATTAAAATAGGTAATCCATCGAACGCTAAAGCTAATGTAACGAAAGTCGTTTTTGAGGAACCGGATGACACCGAAATGAACAAAAGCGTCCAGGCATTGTTCAAAAATAAATACAATTTTTTAATAGAAATGGCTGGAGATTTCGAAAAGATTTGTAGGAAAAGCCGTGTAGGATAAGAGAAGAAACGCAAACAGTTGAATGGGTAGCTCTCCACCACCTGGAGTGCATAAGCCTGAAAGAGCTAAGAGGGATGGAGGCAATCTTCTCAAAATCGAAGACCCTGGCAGTTATATACACCACAAAGAAGAAACTAAAATCAGAAAGTAAAACTAGCACCAGTAAGAAAGAGCGTAAGGAAGTCGAAAGGCGAAGCTACGGAATAATAGTAGAGAATAAAGACCTCGATTTCAAAGACTCGGTCAACAGGATCAAAAAGAAGATACAGTCAAACACAGCAAGCGAAGCGGTTAAAAGCATCAGAGCTACAAAGGAGGGAAAGATCTTAATACTAACTGAGAAAGACGACGGCGCCCTAAAAGAAATCCAATAAGAAAGTGAGGGAATGTTCAAATTAGGCGATCTGAGACCGTACAGGAACAATACCCAAGTGGCTACCCTGTAACTAAGGGAAGACAAAGTTGAAAAATGTCTAAAGGACCGCCAGATCAGAATCAGTATCGTAAACTGCTCCATAGAACAGAGCATAAACGTTAAAAAATGCGCAAGATGTTGGGGATACGGCCATGAGCAGAGAAACTGCTCTGGCCAAGAATTGAAAGGAAAATGCTTTAAATGCGGAGAGGACGGACATGTGGCGGCAACTTGCAAAAATGAAGAATCCTGCTATACTTGTAAAGAAAAGGGTCATAGCGCAGGCTCGGGTAAGTGCCCAGCCTTCCGGCGCGCCATGACAAAAAAGCTATGAGGAGCAAATCGCAGACAGCCGCCCAACAATAAAAATGCCTCTTAGAATATTGCAAATAAACGCAGACCGTTCACCACGTGCACATGATATGGCCTTGTCAACATCCCAGGAGATCTTGGCAGACATCATCATAGCCAGCGAACCTAATAAGAAAATAGCGAGGAGCAAAGGTTGGATTAGCGATAACAAGGAAGACGTAGCGGACTTCTTTACGAATCGTAATACAAGAGTAGAGAAGGTGGTAAAAATGGATAGCGTCATTAATATAAGGACCACTTCAATGCCAAGTCCCCAGAATAGGGATCACCTCATAGCGACCCGAGAGGAATAATTCTGTCAGAAACGAGAACAACATTACAGTTAGTGACTCATAACACAAGGGGATAAGCTAACCTTTGTAAGAGGTAGAACTGGAACCTTTATTGACGTCACCCTCTCCACTCAGGGCCTGGCAAGAAAGATAGAGAACTGGGAAGTGCTAGATAACGAGACAATATCGTCACATCGACATATCACTTTCACGGTAAAGGATAGCACAAAAAAGAGAAGGGAACTGAAAGGTAGATTTGAACTTTACCAAAACAAGTTTAAGGCAGAATTAAGAAGGGAACTGGAAAATATAACAAACCGACCAAGTCCAGTTAACATCACAACTATACTCAAAACAGTAAACCAGAACCAAGAAAGATCTGCCAGAACTTTGCAAGACTACAAAAATGCCCAAAAGGAAATAAAAAAGGAGATAAAAAACGAAAAACGAAATCAATGGAACAACCTTTGTGACAAACTAAATGAAGACAATTGGAGAGAGTTATAAAATAGTCAAGCACTCCTTCAAGGATTCTGGACTTCCCTTCACCCTAACAGACAAGAAGACAAAAGAGACAATAAGCGCTCTATTTTCGGTTTCTAACGAAATTCTACCAACAAAAATCTACACAGAGGATGCACCACCCTTTACTCTCGAAGAACTGGCTGCAGCTGGAGATAAAATAAAAATGGAAAGGCCCCCGGACCTGACGGTATACCTCCTGAAGCCGTCAAGGAATTGACAATGATTGCCCCTCGAGAACTACTAGTCTGTTTTAATAACCTACTCAGTGACCAGATCTTTCCAGACACATGGAAAACAGCCAAGCTTGTTTTAATCCATAAATCGGGTAAAGATTTTCAATCAAAGAACAGCTACAGACCGTTGTGCCTTATAAACACTTTGGCAAAGCTGTACGAACATCTTGTCAGGCGGCGCCTAGAAGACGAACTCGAGATTGGAGGAGGGTTGGCCCCAAATCAGTTCGGCTTCAGGAAAGGCCTCTCGACACTTCACGCGGTAAAAAGGGTAATCGACATAGCTGAGACGACAAAGTCCAAAGGGGCCGGAGAAAAATGGTGCTCCCTAATCACAATAGATCTCAAAAACGCATTTAACTCTGCATCACACGGAAAAATCCTAAGAAGGCTGATCCACAATAAGATCCCTCAATATCTAATAAATATTTTAAGAGATTATTTAAAGAAAAGAAACATTATAGAAACAAACGAAACAAGAGACATCACCGCTGGTATCCCGCAAGGCTCTATCCTGGGCCCAGTACTCTGGAACATTATGAGGTTTTTAAAAAACGCTTAGCAAGACTAACTTTTGTATGGTTCTTATAAAATAAAGATTAATTTATTTATTCTCTATTGACGTGTGCCAAATTTTGTAAAAATTAATAAGGGGGATATTACAAAAGAGCGATAAAATGCACACAAACCTTAAATAGATATGTTACTTACCAAGAAAACGACGAGCTGGCTAACAATTTCGTTGGCACCAGGTATTCATACATATTAAAAATAAGCAACGAATTTTTACAACGAAAAAAAAAGAAGCAAATAAGCTAAGACGACGGGCAAAAGCAACAAAATATACAATAGAAGTATTCAGTCTTTTCATAATGAAGAAAGGAATCAAGCGGCAACTAAATTACTCCTTAAAAACCGAACAAGGATTTATAACATTCTATGGGGCACACACTTAGATATAACCATGTTTTTATGCACAAACAATAAAAATAATAAAAAAATATTCATAGCTGATAATAAAAAAAAACCTATTTCTTTGAATTCTTACTATTTTTATTATCTTTTTCATCTATTTTAGAAGACTTATCTTTGGGCTTGGTCTCAGATTTCGCCTTAGAAGCTGACGGTTCAGTTTGCAATAATTTTTCAGTTTTCTCCTTCACTTGACTTTTAGCTGATGTTTCTTTTTCTTTTTTATCTTTAGTTTCGGTGACGATTTGAACGGTTTTATCCTTGGTGGCAGCATCCTGTTCGATATTTAATACATCTTTTTTACTTAAGCTTTTACATGGCGTAAGAATTTCACTCGTTTTAACAATATCTGTTTTTCTAGAAGGGCTCTCAGGTTTAAGCAATTCTTCTGAATTAGAATTATCACATTTTTGCAATCCTATATCAGCCGGTTCCTTTACCTTCAGTTTCCTTTCTTTTTCTACATGGCCTTGTTCTTTCATAGCACACAGTTGAACCAAGTCATTTTCCTTCTGCTGTGACAATTCTATTTCACTTTCCTTGGGTTTTTTGTTTGTGACTTTACTTTCCTGTTCGTTTTCATACTTACTTTTATTCTTTTCACTTTTGCTCTTCATATCTGGATTAGTTTCCTTCACTTCGTGGCATTTATCCTTGGTTTCTTGTCCACCAGTCGGAGAGTCCTTTTCTTCGGCTATGCGTGGAAGAAATTCACCTGGACCTGGTAACGTTAAAGATAATCGATTTTCTGAAGTAGATGATCCTGAAACTGAAAAGAGAGGTGATATAAAATGCTGGACATAAGTGGCATATTTTTGTAACAGAAAAAGACAAGCTGTGAGTTTAGATATTTCTTCCAAAATTTGCATGCACTTAACCAGTTTAAAAGTAAAACTTACTTGAGGTAAGAAGCCTTTTACACAGGGTGTACAATAAACCTATGCAATATTTAAACATTTCAATTGTTCTGAAAATTCACAAAGCCAACAGATGACCTCTGTGATAGAAATTTTTAGAACTTTCCACTTCCACCACCTTCTTTGAAAATGTAACCTTTTTTTACCTATCCAACCTGCAGCTTTTCAACAGCCTACCTAACACACACCTTTTGATTAGAGTTTCACTGATCTTTAATCCCAAAATTTGGCGATTTAAGAGTCTAAAGGATGCATGAATTTTAGAGGACGTCCAGAAATTTATTTAAGATTAGTTAATGTGATAAGGTAATTAAAATGTATTTGAATACATTTCAATGACCTGTAGAATAAGCAGCAATTTAAATTTGAATGTTTGTGTTTGTTCTGTCTTTTCCGTTAAATAGCGCGAGTTTCCAATGAAATTATAAGAATTAGAGGCACATTCACCACATTGTCAAGAAGTGTTATTGAAGAAAAACAAATTGGTTTTATGGTAAAAATACGCAATAAAACAATACAAAAAAATTAGTAATAAATATAGAACCCTTATTAAGAGTTTCTCTTGAAGCAAAAAATGTTAATACACCATCCGCTATTCTCAAATTCATTTTTAGAGATTTTTTTAATATAAATTCAAAATCTGCTTTATTGTCTTAAATACAGTGTATTCGTTGGCAAAGCTCTTAAAACAAAATCGTAAATTATATTAATTATATTAAATTAAATCTCCATTTAAACAAAAACATACCATAAATAATAATGTCCACCCTAAACTAGTAAAACAAAACCCAAACAACACCAAAAAAAAATATAGATTTAGATATACACACTAAAAGTTTGAGGATGTATCACATTTCAAAAACCACATCAGTTTTCTGTCCAGTCATCATTATAGTATTCTAATAAACTGTAACTAGCTGTCCCGGCAAACCGTGTTCTGCCTTTTCAGTTAAATGGCGCGACAGTTTCCAATGAAATTATAATATGAAGCGCATTCGCCACATTGTCAAGAAGTGTTATTGAAGAAACGCATTGGTTATATAGACCCCAAAAACTTAAAAAGAAATGAAGAATCAGTGCAACCCTAATCAAAGACATGTGTCTTAGTAGACTGTTGAAAAGCTACGGGTTGATATGTAGTTACAGATAATTACCCGTTTCAATAACTTGCGGTACTTCCGCATCTGCTTCCTTTTCTTTGTCAATGCTGGAAGTTGGCCTCCAAACTGTTGAATTTCCAGTTCTACTCTGTGTTTTAACAGCAGGACTGACTGTACCCGAGGAGCACAACGGCGAGATGGAGCATTTTGTTTCCGCACTTCTTGGATGTAAACGGTCAGGCGATAGAGCTCTTCTTAGAAGAGGTGAACCGGGCTCAGTGCCTTTTGGGCGTGCGAAATTTTTCTTTGACTGAGCAGTTACTGTTATGGGAGCTGAGCCAGCGCTAGGACTATAGGACTGGGTCGTGTTGGAACTGCCTGTAAAAATAAAATTTATTTATAGTTTTACTTATTTTCCAAAAAGTACATAAACTTATGCCTACATATTAGAAACTGTGATTTTAAATCTTATATAAATTGTGAAAAATAGTTCTGTAAGCGCTAAACAGTTTGCACTGTTGCCGCGCTTCTCTTGAATTTATAACTTAAATTAACTAGGAACGCAAAGTAGCATCTTTCAGTCTTTGGCAATCTTTATGAAAAATAAAGTAACACTTATTGCACAGCATTTCCACTTCCTTCATAAAAAATATGTATCGTAATAATAAAAAAATCACCCTCGATCGCGCCAATAACTTTTTAAATAACCTAGATACAAGAGCTGCTTGAAAACAACACAAAATCACTCTGTAGCTCTGAAACTAAGAGGGCTAAAAATAGACTTTGCCATAATAACAGAAGCCCGAATTCTGAGGATATTCAGCAACATAAAATTGATATTGACAGCTATTTCTCCATTAGATGTGATTCCAAAAGCAGGCACACTGGTTCAGTAATTTGTATCCATTATTTTGTGTTGATATAATGTTGTGGTTTTATGCATTTGAAATGGATTCTGGCACCAGATAAGGATAGGATGTTAAATTTAATGGCTGCACATGGGTTTAAGCAAAGGATTATAGCATTTACATGGGTATCAAAGGAAACAAGAAGTACTATTGATCTCGTCTTTACAAATAATGAAGAAATATCTACAAATGTCCTGTTGGAACCAAAGATAAGTGATCATGACATCATTCAGGTTGTAACCAAAACACAGAAAGAAAATAATGATCAAGTTTCTGTTAAGGTTAGACCTAATACAAGAAAAACAGTGAATCACGATTTTCAATCTAGGTTGAGGAATCAAACATGGTTGGATCAAGGTAATATTGACGAGCTGACTGAAGATTTTTACCATAATGTGTATGAGATAATGGATGAAATTGCACCAATGGAACAAAAAACAATTTAATTGCATAGAAATAACCTTGGTTTGATTATGAGCTAAAAAGGGAACTACAAAAAAAGAGATCTTTTCTACCAAAGAGCAAGATATTTGGAACATGCAAACAGTTGAACACCATTTAAAAAGCAAAGAAATATAGTTTCTAACATGATAAGAACGAAGAAAAACTAATATTATGAATTAATGATAGATCATGATAAGAACAACAGTAAAAAAATGTGAAATAGCATAAAAGAAATAGTGCGAAACAAGAAAAATGAAGAGCCTATAAAATCGGTTTTAAATAGAAAGAAAAAGATCAGATAGTAGAGACTTTTAATCAGTACTATATGGGGAGTATAGACCAGATTATTGCCAGTCATATAGGTAAGAACATGCCAAGGCCTAAAAACTCTTCAAGTTGTATCAATTGATTTGAAGAACAAGGCATACAAACACCAAACAACTTTAAACTCTTGCAGGAAAGTGATATTCAAAACTTTATCAAAAGACTTAAGAAACCCTCATCAACTGATAAAGTTGGTTTAGAATTAGAAAGGGAGAGAAGTTATGGTAAATAAAATAACAAAAACACACATCAATATTGAAAGGGGCAGTTCCTGACAGGTGGAAAATATCTCCAATTCCCAAAGTTCCCAGTGCTAAAAAACTAGAAGATTTTAGACCAATTAATATGCTTCCTTTGAGTGAAAAACTCATGGAAATGCATCTTAATGACCAACTACTAGATTACTTAAAAATAAAATTCTTATAGAGTCGGAGTGGCCTTCGAGACCGACATTCATTGAAACTTGTAATTAAAGTTTTCTTGGACTTTAAGAGGGCGTTTGAAACAATAGATCGAAATATTTTCTTAGTTTTCTTGTTAAAGTCTGGGATTGGAGGGAGTGCATATGAGTGGTTTAAAGACTATCTTAGTAAAAAATGTCAACAAACCAGAATAGCTGATTTCATATCTGAAAAGAGGCAAATATCCTATGGACTGCCCCAAGGAACAATACAGGGACCAATTCTGTTCTTAATTCATATTAATGATATTGCTGACTGTTTTTCTGATAGTACTTTGTTGAATTTGTTTGCTGACTATACATGTATATCGGTAAAAGTACTGGAGATGCAATTGTCAACATGTCTAGGAGTTAAAGATGGTTGAATCATGGTTGTTAATAGATAAGTTATTTTTAAATATTAAGAAAACAAATGTTATGATTTTAAATTAAAAAAAAATTATGTTAATGCTACAAAATTAAGTTTGTTTGGTGAAGAACTACAATATGTTGATGAGTGTAAATACTTGGGAATAATAATTGATAATAAATTAAATTTTAAAAACCATGCTAACTATGTAATTAAAAAAGTAAATAATTTTTTTTTTATAAAACTACATTAATCCACACCTGAATATTGTGACTATAATATTTGTCAATCAAACTGAAATGTGTATAATTTTAGGAGTCGATCTATATACAAGAATATCTGATATGTTGTTTACTTTGCAATATATGTCTATTAACAAAAGATTAATTGTGTTAAATATGTTGTTTATTTTTATGTCGATTCACAGTATGTTACCTGACAATATGTGCAAGAAAATTACATCTGTAAATGATATCCATGCATATAAAACACAAAACTTCAAATATATATTTTCCAATGGTGAAAAAAAGTGGCAATTAAATTGCACTGTTTTTTAGAGGCTTGATAGAATATAATGCTGTTCCGCTGTATGTCAGGGCAGCTAATAATGAAAAAGAATTTAGAAGACTAATGATAGGTTTGGCAAAAAAAACTATTAGGTGATTATTGTTACAATTGTGTATAGTTTATTTGTTATCTTTCTAATAAAGGTATTTCATTTCATTTCACTAAAACACATGACACCCTGCATATAGATTGAAAGAAGTCCACGAATACATCTGCAATTTGATTAGGTCCATCAGACTGGTACCCTTTTGTACCCTGTTGTATTGATCTAAAATGATTAAATATTTTGCAGACTATTACTTTGTATAAATTGGATAAAAACATTATAGTCATCATTTATTGAGTGTTTAGAATGAGATTTGAGTAACATATTTTTTTTCATCGAGAGATGAATGTGTTGAGCGATATTTTTATTTTTAATCAACTTTTGTTTTAAGGGAAAAAATAATTAGGAACATTCAAAGATAGGGTTTTATGTTTTCATACATAAAGCTAGAACAGTATAGTATAAAACATTCCAGTCGCGTTGGCTGTTGCTGTGAAAAGCCCAGTCAATATTTTCAAAATAATTGTTTAAATTATCATAATCTGTCTTTGAGTAATTGTATTTAATAATTTTCATCTCTGATGCTATTTATTCTCCTCCCTCCAATATTTTTGTGTAAGTGTAAGATAACCCAAATCAAAATCTTTAAGTTTTGCCATTACACCTTTTTTGTATAGGCAAAAATGCACGTCTAAATAAAAAAACGACCCTCTACTTTTACCTGCTTAAATCTTTTTAGTAATTTCCATTCTACCATGTCTCAAACAGCCTCTTTAAATATATAAAATGCAAGTTTATTACAATAATTACATTCTTATGTATTTTTACAGATACTGCCAATACAAACCAGAAACACTCACCTGGTTGATGACCAATCGGAAACGCCAGAGGGCTAGGAGATCTAGTCGGTGAAGCTGGCAAAGGTGAGGGTGAAGGTGTTCTAGCTAAGGGTGAAAGTGGAATATGGCCGACAGATTTTCTTCTGTTAGGAACAGCCGAGGGACAAGAAGGACCGGCAGCATGAAGTGTTTTCGAGCAACCCGTTGAGTGAAGCTTATGTTTCAGCCCATGTAATGTTGAAGGCCTTTGGTAATGTTGCTTATTATTCCTTCCATTTGGAGCGGTCGTCGGAGAAGGAGTGCTTGACGAGGTCGAAACTGGCGTCGAGTTCCCAGAATGCTGGCTGAACGAATCAGATGGAGAAAGGCTGGATCTGTTGCCCGTAACACTCCTAACAGCACTTGACAAACTGCTATCACTGCGAGGGAAAGACTGAAAACTTCTACTTGGTGTGACAGTGACTGGTGATTGAATATTGGCAGCAATCTAAAATAAATATCAGTTTTTTTTATTTAACTAGAAATATATTCCCTATTGTTGAAAATAACACTACATGATGGACTATTTAGACTAGGATCTAGTGAACACTTTTTTATCTTATATTAATAACAATAATAATAATAAACATGTTACTGTCATAGTCATCAAGGGAAATAATGTTAAAAGACATACATCTATTCACACCACCACACACATTCCATAAACCTATCCATTAATTTCTAAAGCCAAAACTGTAGCGTATTACTAGTAAAAACATTTTGTGATTGTCGGTTGTACTAGAGGTAAAGAATTTTAAGATGTCAACAAACAAAATTACTATTCCTAAAACAAGACGACGCATCATCTATGAAGAGAAGGAATACTATTGGTCCAAAGTGGGACCCTTGTGACACTCCTGACGTGACTAGAATATCGTGAGAAACTGAGGTTTGCACCAAAACCAATTGATTACGATGGCTCAGATAAGAACCAATGCACTTCAAGTAACTTCCCCAAACACCAAAATCGGAAAGCTTCTTTAATAATAGTTTATGACGTACACCATTAAAAGACTTCGATAAATCTGTATAGATGCAGTCCAGCTGTTGACCTGCTTTGACAGAGAAGATCAAACAATTATAAGTATTATAACAGAAACATGGTATTATCCAAATGAGGCCAAACAGTTTACAATAAATGGATACAACTGGATACACCCTTGTAGAGAAACACATATACATTAAAAATACCTTAAAGTTATTCAGTACTGAAGTTTGCCATGGTGATAAGTGCAATATAGAATAGAATAGAATAGAATATATTACACCACGTTACATGAAAGTTTGTGACAAGTCATTGAAAATACAAAATTACAAAGGTAACAGAATACAAATACAATTAAAAAAAGAACAGATCAAGAAACACTACAAAGCTTAAGATACAAATACCCAAATACAGGCAATGTAAAAATTAAAATAATAAAAAAAAAACAAGATAAGTAACATTATTATTTTTGCTGGTCAATAGGTAGAAACAGGTTTGTACCTTGATTAATAAGGCTCAGTATTAAAAAATTCATCAATAGAATAAAAACAGTATTTAAGAATGTGCTTTTTTATATTGTTCATTAAGGACTTCGAAAAGTTTACCAGTAGCTGTTGACCTAATTGTACTGGGAATATGATTATAAAATTTTAGGTTAACAGAGAATTTTTTACAACATATTAAGTTTAAATAAATGGATACAAGCCTGGATCTTATGCTGTAACTGTGTGTTAAAAATACCTTAAAATTAGAGATGAAGTTTTGTGATGTGCAATATAATAAGTATACACATTGTAGGGGAGAATCTAAAAATATGTGGTATATACAGACCCCATCATGCCTAGTTGACGAATTCCTAGGAGAAATGGAAAAAATATTAATCAGTTGCAAGACAAAGGCAATAATTGTTGATGATATTAATATAAATATCTTAAATCATACTCTTCCTGAAGTTCGTGAATATAGCAATATAGGGACGCTAAATGATTTTGACGTATGTAATAAGATAGAAGTTCAATATGCAACCCAAGTAATTGAGGGCTCGCCCACCATCATAGACCATGTTTCAAGTAACTAAGACATCAATGTGATATTGTTCTTAGTGATCCAAATGAACAATAGATTTTCATAATCAGACTGCTAAAGGGCAATATGGGTAGAAGGAATATTGATTGTATTGAGTACCGAACACAAACAATAATAAATATAGATGATATTGTAAATCATTTTAATTATTATTTTTTGACAGTCGGAAAAAATCATATCATACATTACCCACAAAATAAAGATTTTGAAAAAATATATCCAAATGTTTCTATTTACTTACAAAAAACAGAGAAACAGTTCTCAAAAAAAAAATCGGCCTTGGGACATGATAATACTCAAATAATAACACAAAAACTAAAAATTAGTAAGGTTATGCTAGGACCTACAACTAAAATTGAAAATTATAGACCTATAAGTGTAATTTCCACCCTATCAAAAATTCTTTAAAAAAACGTATTAAAGAATTTGTAAATTTATATGTGACAATCAATAAGCATCAGTATGGCTTCATGAAACAGAGTAGTACCTTGAGTGCTCCTGTCGACTTTGTTGCCCATGAAATATTACTTAACAAATGATTTTCAATGATTGGAGTGAAGCCTTATTTAGGTGCAGGCAATATCCGTTCAGATCATTACCAATACTAGAATATATTATTCCACTGTAGGGTTTCCTGTAGTATAACCTTGCTGCAGAAAATGCAAATACTATAGAATAAAATTGTAAAAACTTTATTTAACTTCGATTACAAGACATGAACTGACTTGGTTTAACAAACTACTGGTATTTTGAAGCTGAGTGATTTACTAAAAATTGAACAGTGTAAACTTATTTATAAAATAAAAAATAACTGTCAAAAAACCCATATAAAATTTAACTATGTGAATGAAATACATCAACATAATACAAGGAATGTAACAAAGTTATTTTTAAACAATGTTAGAACTAATATAGGACTTCATGATCCAATATTTATGAGTATGAAAATATTTAATGATTTGCCTGATGTTACAGCTAACAACCAAAACTTAAACTTATTTAAGAAACAACTAAAAGAATATTACAAGTAAGATAGCAAGTGCAGAATGACACAGTTGTTTTTAGATATAATGATCTCAATAATTTAATGTTTTTTTATGATTGTTAATTGTGATATAAGATATATGGCTCTGTATAAACGTTTTAAATGTACTTAACTAAAAATTATTTATTTTTATTGTATTTCGGGTGTGGTATTGACTTGGAATATCCCCATGTCAAAGGATTTTTGGAAAATCGCGCTCAGGGGAGCCGATAGTATATCACAACAACCTAATAAAAGAGTCGGTGGTAACCCATCAAGACCAAAATGCGTCAAATTTTCTGATTGTGGAAGCTACCTTACACTTTATTATTTTCTCTACTATCTATTTTCATCCGTTGTTAATGGATGCAGAAATATTGTGCAATTAACGTCTAAGCGCATTGTTGGAGTAGAAGATGTGTTATTTCCAAAGGGCTTTTGGATTTTTTTTGTCGCGATGCTAGAGAGGTACTGCGCACATGAATTTGCTATCTTTTGTTTGTCTGCCAAGTTTATAAGGTTCCATACCATACCACACTTGCATATTTTTCCTTTACTGTCGCTGGACCTTGCACTTGTTTAAATTAAACCCCTATTAAATCTGGCAGGTGAGGAAATAACCAAATCGGTTGGGCGGAATATAAATAAAACCCGTAAACTCGCCTAATCAAGGGGCAATCCCAGAGATGTGTATATCGCATACGCGCCACGAACATTCTGGAGTCGTTCTTCGGTATACCACCTTGCTAATTATACGGTCGGATTGATTGTTATCTGCTACACTATAAAGGCTTGTTTTTAACTTATGGTAGAATACGAAACCAGGCGAATATTATAAAAAAAAAATTAAGATTTTTATCATAAATGCTCAAATTCGTCTCCGTCAATTGACCACCCTAAACCCTATATAAAAGTAACAAATCGTCAAAGATACTAACTTGCTGCATCTCAACACTAGCTCGTTTCGAACTAATTCTTCTAAACAAAGACGTTTTCCTACGCTTGTCGCTGTCTCTTTTTTGCTTCTTTTGCCTGTTTAAACTTCTCTTGGCCAATTTGCTTTGCCCAGGTTCCCGTTTTCTGCCTCCCGTTTTAATTGACGTTTGTTCCAAGGGAGTGGCTCTCAAACTGACATGCTCCGCGCCACCTAAAAGTAACTGTAACACTTGAGTATGATAAAGGCCTTGAACTGCTTCTCCATTTATGTGAGTAATAAGATCTGCCGGTCGGAGTCCTGCTTCGAATGCTGGACTACCTTCATCCACAGCCTAAAATAATAATATATAATATGTTGAAAAGAATCCTCACTAAATTATCCATACCATAACTAAATGATGCATAGTATAAATATCTGTATCGCCATAATAGACCCTGATGGTGTGAACGGTGAATCCGAAACCTTTAGGCCCTCTGCGGATGATAATTGGTGGTTTTAGGCTGGTTACCAATGGAGACAATTCACGACAAGGTGACGTGTCTCGGGAGCTAGCAGTACTAGACCCACCCCCTCCACTTGGGGAATGAATGGTACATGGAGGTGCTTGGAAATCATCTAAAAAAGGAAAAGATCTATTCAAACCAAATTCTATATATTCCGTATTACTTAAAAAAACAAAAAATATTTGGAAGGACTAGTGAAGTTCACAACATTCTTTAAGTGACTTAAAAAAAAGAAGGTAAAAGCAGTTTTAAATTGGTATAAAAGAGCATTGTGGACTTATTGTAACTTGCATAGGTAAAAAGACAGCTTGGATTGTACTTATCGTGGTAGGTACTTAAACTATATTAAGCTTTAGTTTTCTGTTGTAACGGTGTACTGTCGTGCGTTACGGTCAGACAAATTACCATGTTAAGAAATCTATATATTTTTTTTAAGTAAACATATTTAGAATTCGATAATTTAAATATTGTATTATTTACAGACCTATATTGCGCGTATTAAATTTTCTAGATTCAGTTAAGCTTGCGGTTGTACGTAAATAGGCTAATTATCAAATTCAAATTCAAAAGTATTTATTGTCTAACAGGAACAATCCCAATACAAAGACAATTATAGATTAAATTAGTACATAATAGAAACTATTTAAGTATGTAATGCAAGATAAAATTTAAATTTTATACACATAAATAATTTATAAGATTCAAGTTGATGGTACACATATTTACACTAAGAAAGAAATGACAATTAATATATAACAAAATAGAATTAGAGTGCATTGACACTCGAGAGTATGCTTTTCTTAAAACTACTTAGACTTAAGTTAAACATATCAGTTTCATTAACTAAAGTTATTGAATTAAAGTACAAACAGGCTCTATACAGAGGCGCCTTTTTTGCAAGGTTAGTACGACCTAAGGGTTGATAAAATATTTGGTGTCTACGAGTGTTAGTTTGAGGTACCAAGAAACAAAGCTGAGACAGCAGTTCAGAGGAATCAATCATGTTGTTACATAATTTATAAAGGAATTGCAGACTTGCACAAATAGTGGTATTCCTAAGAGATAAAAATTGGAATCGATGAAGAAGTAGATCATGATCAAAACCTCTTTCAGGATAGACACCATCCCTTTTGAAGGCCAGGTACTTGAGGAATTTTCGCTGGACACATTCAAGCCTATTAACATGGACATTGTAGGTAGGAAACCACACAATGGCCGCGTAAAGTAGCCTGGATTTAACCAGGGAATTGTAGATAGCAATGCGACTAGACAACTGTGAGAATTCCGATGTACTCCTCATCAAAAATCCCAAGGACTTCAGAGCCGATCGGACAGTCTCATCTATATGCAGACTGAAAGAAAGTCGCTTGTCAACTGTAACGCCCAAGTCACGAACCGAATCACAATCGGGAAGCAATTCGTTACCAAGAGTGTAGTTATGGTGGAACTCATGATGAATTATAGAGATCGTCATTTTCTTACATTTTTGGATATTTAGGGGAAGATTGTTTAATATGCACCAACCATGAACCCTATCAAGGTCTTGCTGAATTACCATGCAGTCATCCTGATTATAGACAGTACGAAAGAGCTTCATGTCGTCGGCAAAAAAGTAGACAGCCGCCGGCAAGATCCTCAGTGATGTCATTAATAAAAATGGAAAATATAAAATTCATTTGATTTAAAGCCATTGTAGTCTACAAGCTGGATCCTATTTGCCAGATAGGAGATAAAAAAATTGACCAGATTTTCATGAAACCCCATTTTGAGCAGTTTTTGTGCTATGAGACCGTGATCCAACTTATCAAAAGCCTTCGAAAAATCCGTATATATGACGTCTAGCTGTTGTCTTTGATTAATGGCTTGGTAGGCTGTTTGAAGAAATGACGTCAAGTTCGTGACAGTTGATCTCGAATGGAAAAAGCCATGCTGGTTTGGGGAGATAAGATATTTGACTTGATGGAAGAGTTTTTCATAGATACAGACTTCAAAGGCTTTAGAAAAGTTGGATAAGATGGAAATAGGACGGTAATTCTCAACACATCCCCGATCACCTGTTTTGAGTACTGGACAAATTTTGGCATATTTCCAACGATCAGGTAAAAAGCTGGTGCGAATTGATAAGTTAAATAAAATAGACAACGGTGTAACCAGAACTGAGGCACAGTCACGTAAAATAAATGATGGAACTTTATCGGGCCCTGAAGTTTCTTTGTTTTTTAGTTTTTTTAAACCAGATAGGATGTCGTTGTTACTGAGGGTAAGTAATGTTATATTTTGGGACCCTGCATCAGCATGAGAATTTCCAGAAAATATAGAGGAGCCGGTGTAAACACTTTTAAAGTAATGGGCAAATGCGTTTACTATGCCGTTTGGAGATTCAATGATAGAACCATTGTAGGTGACAGATCCTGGGATACGAGATCTGTTGCGTCTTTGTCGAATAAAGTTCCAGAACTTTTTTGGGTCGCGTCCAATAGAATTTTCACTGGTACTAATGAAGACTCTATATGCCATATCAATCTTTACTTTTATTGAAGTTCTTATCCTTTTAAAAGCAGAATAATCACTCAAACAGTTTGTACTCTTCCATCTTTTATGCAGTCTTGTCTTAGATTTAATATCATTAATTATATCCCTTGTATACCAAGGCGGGTAAGAATAATTATATTTACGGGGAGCAAACAAAGGGACTGATTGGTCAAGAATGGAATAAATTCTATTATAGAAGAGGTCTACCGCGTTATTAATATCTGAAACTCCATTAAGAAAATCCCAGTCGGTTTCTCAAACAAGTTGGTAGTAGTGGAAGATTGGCTTTGCAGAAGTTGTAGTCTCTATTAGGGGAATCGTTTGGAAAGTCGACACAATTATCCTCCAAGATACAGTTAGATACAATATTTAGCGTAGGATGGTAACTATCCTCTGGTACAAGCGATATGTCATTTTTTACAACGGTGCAAAGAAAGTTTGAAAGAACCAGATCAAGTATGCCATTGTAATAGTTTGTGACATTATTGAATTGAGTTAAATCAAGATATGAAAAAAAATCTTTTAATAAACTTAACTTTTGGTTCTGACCATGATCCGCTTGGCAATATATAATTATTGTGTATATTTAAGTTATTATATCACTATATTTCAGTATTTATTTGACACTAAGGATGCATGAATTCTTTCATTTCAGTGATATCACTTATTTAGTGTTTTTTGGATACCTACGAATCTCCCTCGTATTTGTATAAATTTGGCAGCCAATAGGCGACACGTTGTACACCGCGTGGTGTAGACTAGATTAAAAATGCGTTCTTGTCACCCATTCAAGTAATGCTTACTTCGTTGGCGAAATTTTTATATTATATTACTTAATTTCGAGATCACGCCATGCCATGCTGACGACTATTTTTTTTCTTTTCCTACACCGACTTGCCCTTTATTTTCCTACAAACTAGTTTTTTTTTTTAAACTATTAAAGTTGAAATCAAAAATTTCATTTCATAATTTTGTCTTATCCATTGTGAAATCAGTACTTGGATTTCTGGATAAGTTTTTATAGCTAGACGCCTAACTAGCCCCCTTTAGAACTAGCCAGTAGTTGCTAGATAATTTTTTGCTGTCTACCACAACTCTTTATTTAGGCTTGCCTAAATTAAATTTTGGATAGAATTCCGATCCCAATTGCATCTTAAATTCAATTTTGGTTCCAAGAAAATAAGGTCACCCCGGATATAATTCGTCATAAATCCTGTTCGAGAACCATTGAGGGAAAGGAGTAGGTAGGCGTTAAAACAAGAACTGATGCAGCCTTGCGCCGTCCACAAAGGTCGTGGGTTCTCCACCACGTGGCGCCAGCTATTAAGAGTTTTGGTGAGAAATTTCAATTTTTTTTTATTGTCTAAAATTTTTTATTAGTTTATTTCATTCGAAAATTTGAGTAATTAATTATCTTAACAGTGTTTAAATTATTGGCCAATTAGGGTACATATAATTTAATATTAGTGACCGTAATTTTACAAAAAACAAGAATTTTCCTTTTAATTATTGCTAATTTTTTTAAATTATTAAATAATTCACCTGCAACGTTGATTTTGAACATTTGCCTTAGTGTAATTTAATTATTTTGTAATAAATTTAGTAACTGGTTGTTTAAATAGGTTTTTTTATCTTGGTTAAAGTACAGATAATAATTTCAGAAGAAGGATTTTCCGCACAGTCCGGCTTATAACACGGCAGCACAGTTATTTCTTTTTTTATTGCGGATGGCGCCCTTTTAAAAATCTTACTTAAGCTCCGTGTTATAAGACGTGTCTTCTGAAAAGGATACTGTATACGTTCAATTATCGAAAAGGACAGCCCCTTTAAGAAGTTTGCCTAGTAATATTATGTTCGTTAAAACACCCATACGTTACACTGTAACCATTCCTGTGAATCTCTTGTGTTAAAATAATTTCCGAATGGCGAATATCTGGTGCTTATGGTGTGTCCGGAGTGTTTCTCCCGTTTCCTATTGCAAAAATAGAAAACATTTGTCTGTAGATACCAAAGAATTTATAAAAAAAAGTTTATTTAGCTCTTACCGAACACGGAGTTATGAACAAACAAGTTTTGGAAGAGACCTCTATTTCGACTAAAGTATCAGAATCATCACGGCGCAAAATTTACGAGCTTTACAAAGAACAAAATGTGCCCACACTGGATAATTTCCTACAGAAATTGGTAAAAAATTAAACTGGAATTAAATGTCAAAGTTAAAGTCAAAATACAGCTTTATTATAAAATACAAAAAGTGTTGACAAAACCATCAATTATAATGTAGTCGAACTACTTCTGTAGAAATATAATAAGCGAATTCCATCATGTTTGAAGGTTGCTGTAGAATCCACTACTCAAGGGGGGGTGAATCAGACGATCCAACAAACTTCCGGCCAATCTTTCTCTTACCCTGTTTATCTAAGGTCGTCGAGACATTAGTTAAGAGGAAAATGAACTCTTTTACAGTGACATAATGTTCTAAGCCGGAACCAGTTTGGGTTTTGGGAATTGAAGGGCACTAATGACGTATTGTGATTGCGTGAATCACGGCATACTGCCGTTAGTTTCGTCCCACCTCAGGCAAAAAGCCTATTACAGTCCATTAGAATATTATAACGATGACTGGACATAAAACTGATTGTGGTTTTTGAAATGTGACACATCCTCAAACTTTTAGTCTGTATATCTAAATCTATATTTTTTGGATGTTATGTTTTGCTTTTTTTTGCCAGTTCAAGTGGACATTGTTATTTATTGTATGTTTTTGTTTAAATGGAGATTTGATTTAATTTAAATTCAATTAATTTAATTTACAATTTTGTTTTAAGAGCTTTGTCAATTAATACACTATATTTATTACACTAAAGCATATTTCGAATTTGTATTCACTTTTTAATTAAAATAATCAATAAAAAAACAAGTTTTAACAGAATCAGGAGGCTTCAGGAATGGAATCTGGATTTCTTGATCAAAATTAAAGAGTACCGAAATCAAAATAGGTCAATTATTTATTTGGACGAGACTTGATATGACAGTTACATTACTCCTCAAAAAGTTTGGGTTAATTTTAACGATAAATGTAAAACAAAAGCTCCATCAAACCGAGGCAAGTGAATTACTATTTTGCATGCCGGATCTAAAAACTGATGGGTTCCAAATGCTCTTTCTTTCTTATCAAAAAATATTAAAGACTCTATGTATATTTAATCCAATAATATCCCACTTATTTTAAATGCCAGTGTATTAAATCTTAAGTAGTCGGGCAAATTGTATTTCACATGTACAGGGTGATCCAATAATAGAGGACGTCGGATCTAGACCGGGAAAAACATATTTACAGTTATATCGGCCAAGAGAAATCGCTGTACATTATTTTCAAGTTCGAGAGTTGACCGCTAGGGGGCGTAACAGCAACACAAAAGTTTTAATACGAATTTTCTCTTAAATTTCCCTAATTGAGGTATACTGAAAATATAAGCATTATATTCTTTAACCAATTAAGCACTTTTTCGCTTGAGACCATTTTTGTCTATTTTCAAAAATAAAGTGGTGGGGGAAGGTCAAACATTTTCACTTTCAAATGTGCTTTTTTTGCTCTACTCGTGGACCCATAAACTGTACCGTAACAACTTTGTTAGTGGTCACTAGATGGGGTTGTTTCAGAATTCTCCAAATAAAGCTGATTTTGTCAAAAAAATCAAATGCTACGCTATGACTTTTATATCACAATTTGTTAGTTATGAAGGGCATTGGAAATTATCTTCATCTCTCATTTCCTTTTTAATCCTAAAATTTTAGAAAAATCAAAAAACTGGAAAAAAACATCTCCGATCTTGCATAACTGTAAAGAACCAAACTTAACAAAGGAACAAAACAAAAAATACTAAATTTAGTATCATAATCACATAAGCTTAGCAATAAAACAGCTAAAGCTAGGGCGAGGCAGGGCAGGACTTGGTTTGGGCTGCAGTCCAATTGACACAGGAAAGATTGCAACTTTGTATTGACAATGTAGTTTTCAGTAATTTTAAATATATATGTTGTTAAGTTTATTGTTAGTTCATTTTGTCGTTTTTTTTTTGTTGTTTTACTGAAGCAGGTGGAACTCGGCTTAATCTCTTTCCTCAAACCGAGTCCGCCCTGCCTTTCCCTAACTTTAGCTATTTTATTGCAGAGTATGTAATTACGAGATTTATGTAAGATTACTAAAGTTTCTATTGGGGTCTTGTTTTTTTTCCAGTTTTCTGGTTTTCCAAAAATTTTAGGATTAATTGAAATGAGAGACGAAAATAATTTCCACTCTACAAAACGGCAAGGTTAATTTTTCAATCCGACGTTTCGGATTCGAGAGACCATGATCAACTTTCTTAATTTAAATGCGGATCTGGATTTTTTATTTCATTATTCAATGCCCTTCATAAGTACCAAATAAATTGTGATAAAAAAGTCATAGCATGCCATTTGATTTTTTAAAGAAATTAGCATTATTTGGAGAATTCCGAAAGAACGTCATCTAGTGATCACTAAGAAAGTCATTACGGTACAGTTTATGGGTCCAAAACCAAGTTGAATAAAATCGGTTCATCCAAAACAGAGATCAACATTTGGAAGTAAAAATGTTTGACTTTCCCCACCACTTTATTTGCGAAAAAAAAGTGCGTAATTGGTTGAAGAATACAAAGCTTATATTTTCAACATACCTTTAGGGAAATTTAAGAGAAAATTGGTATTTACACTTTTGTTTATGAGCGATTTACCTATAAAATGTGTAAGGGAAAATGGTGGACCACCCTGTACAAAAATTTTCTAATTATATTTCTAATAAAATAGAACAAATTTTTGTACTTTTAATATTATTTTAATAAATATTATAATAAACAAATGCGTATTTATTTAGGTATATTATAAAGAGTTTATTTTAGATTTAAAATTGTTAAATACCTGTTTGAAACCTTTGTGGTCTTGTGTTCAGTTTTTTGTTGATTTGTAATGTATTTAATAATTATTGTTTAATCTAAACTTGGTTAAATTTTCAAAATAAATTTCAAGTATAAGTAGGCGTCACTGCTGTAATACATTTGTTTTAATTAATTATAGATTGAAATTCACGGCACATTACGAAATGTAGGAAAAATATTTAAAAATACCAACTGTTATATCTATATCTCAAAAATGATAGTACATGGCCAAATTCTGGATTCTACGTTAAAAATTATATAATATCCAGTTTTTACTGTTTCGCTAAGTTAAAGGATAACCAAGATACGAGGGTGACCCCAAAATGCAGTATTTTTAAATTCACCCTGTCTCTCAGAAATGAATACTTACCCGATGGAATCATTAATGATAAGCCAGAAGCAGAAGCACTTTTAACAACCGAACGAGATTTATGTTTTGCAGGTATTGGATTTGGCACTTGGGTTCTACGTAAAGGCGACAACTCCCTATTTTCGGAAGATGACGTGCCGGCATCTAAACTACTTTGTTCGTCTTCAACAGAAATAGAGAACTTGGGCAGTATGTCACGTCCATGGGCAGCTTTTCTTCTTCTGTGAATTTGAGGAGATACATCATCACTGTCGGTTTGTGATGATTCAGGAGTAGTGATCGTACACAAAGAGAGGTCTAACGAAATCTGCAAAAAAAAATAGAAACTCAAAAAACTGCATTATTTTTTATCAAAAAGAATACACTAATGATTATTACTGTTAGAATTAAGAAACTCGACTAACCCCTTCATAAAATATTTTTGGCTTTCTTTAGTCTGTTCAATTTTAGTTAACAAATGGGAAACTTTTTTAGTATCGACTTTAGCAAAAAAAATTATTTTTCAGAAGTGGTTATGAAATGTAATTAAATTTCATTGTAGAATCTAAAAATGTAAAAATATATAGGATGACCCATTTTAATTAACGAAGTTGATAGTGGCCTATACTGAGTTACCTTACGTGAGCCACACTGTACAGCGCGGCCAAATAAGTGTACAAGGTACTGTATCTCAGAAACTAGTCATTGTAGCGATTTGCGGTAAAAAAAATTATAATTAAAGTAGCCAAAAGAAAATCCTGGAAATTATTTTTAGGTTTCTAAGATGTCCGCTAGGAGGCCTAACCGCCATCCTGAATTAAAAAAAAAGTGGTGTTTCTAGGAATTCCACACTATTAAGAGAACAAAAAAATATATGCTTTTTAAAGCTGACAAAAATTCGAGTCTTTTGTTAAACACTTTTTGCCCTATCTCTAAAAATAGGTGAGAGTGTTCAAATGTTTTTTATCTATTCCTAGTAAGCGTTGTAGTCGGTTGACGTGTTAGTCGTTTGTCGATCAATTTCGTAGTCTTTTCTATCAATTAATAATTCAAATTAGTATCAACAAACATATAATAACTTGCAGTTTGAAATGTGACTACTAATTTATAAGTTAATAGTGTTCACACAACGCTAATAAATGAATAAATGCGATTAACAATGGAATCAAAGAATGTTTTTTTATGAAGAAACACATCGCAAACAAAACAACATCTGATATTCACGTTAAAAAGATTGGCCTACCATACGAGAGCAAGTCTTGAATTTCAGAGTTTGACAAATCACTGTTTGTTTTTTCTTTTGAAAGGTTGTTGATTGAATAAGAATTATGCAATAATGGAGTCTATTAGGGGTCTTAGAGAGGAAATTAGAGACCTCAGAAATGATATAAAGTTTAATCAGGGCAGTATGGGGTTCAAAGAGAAAAGAATGAAATATTCAGTAATGAAATATCAGCCTTAAAAGAGGAAAATGAAGAAAGAACTTTGAAGAATCATTGGCCAATGTGAGACAAAGAAAAGGTACTTAAATATATAAATCCTGAAATACAACTGGAAAACCTACAAATTAATAAGGAAAATACGACAAGAATCATTGGCCAATGTGAGACAAAGAAAAGGCAAAATAGTATAAAAAACAGTACTTAAATATATAAATCCTGAAATACAACTGGAAAACCTACAAATTAATTTTCTTCTAAGGAAAATACGACAATTTCAGTTTCACTTACTATGATAAGAGAAAAAACTTCTTACTTCAAAAAAGAAAACAAATAGGCTAAATAGTGAGAAATGAATGCAATCTGACTGGAAATTATCCTATCTTCATCAATGAAGACATGTCAAAGCAAGACAGAGACGTATTCAAATCTGCATACTCTTTGCGGAATAGAGGCTACAGGTTTGTTTGGGCTAAGGAGGGAAAATTATTTGCAAGAAAAGATGAAATCTTCTGACAGAGACAATAGTGAGTTAACCGATCAGGGAGCTATTGGAAATAAACTTTATAAATATTTTACTTCATTGGATCTAAACTAGCTAGTAACATAAGTAAACCTATAAACCCACCTGATTTCTTAATACAAGAAAAATAGTCACCAAAATCAATGTTCCTCTGTCCAATTATGGATGAGGAAATAACCCAGTCAATAAACACATTAGAAATTGATTAGTCGGTAGACGAATTTTATATATCTAATTTCATTATAAAATCTAACTATAGTTCATTGATCGCCCCTCTTAAGCATATTGTGAATAGGATTTTTGATACTGGTATATTTTCAAACAACTTTAAGAAGGCTGTAATCATTCCTCTACATAATGGTGCTGACAATAATTGATGATCTGAATAATTACAGACCTACTGCTCTCACAAATCCTATTTTTAAAATTATAGAAAAGTGTATAAAAAAGAGACTGTGTAGCTTTTCAACTTCTCATAATTTATTATTGGATTCACAGTATGGAACAGCATTGCATGTGGTTAAGGAATTGTGGATTGCCTAAATAACTGGCCAGTGTCTTGGACCCTCGAAGACGTTCGACACTGTGGGGTACCATATACTACTTTGTAAAATAGACAATATTGGAATAAGCGGCAAGGTGTTAGACTTTTTCAAGTCATATCTAAGTAATAGATTCCAGAAACTTAAATTAAATTTGGAATATAGCTCATATAGTAAAGTGGAATATGGTGTTTCGCAGGGGACAGTACTGAGCCCTATTTTGTTATGATACAGTTCTGATGTACAAAGAAACATCTTGGTGTGATGCCTTTGAGAAAGCTAAAAAAGCAATGACATATACTAAAACTTGAATGGATCTTAATTCATTAACTTTAAATATTAAAAAAACTCACTCTATGTATTTTGCATTTGATAAAAGAGGTTCACCTAACAAAAATGCACTTAGGATTCACTCATCTCAATGTGATTTTTCCCATGACTCTAAATGCTGAGACTTATGTTTGTAGAAAATATTAAATATTTGGGTCTTCACTTCAATCGATTTTTAAAATGGAATATTCATACTGAATATGTAAAAAACAAACTGAAAAAACTGGTATACAAATTTCATGAACTACATTACATTTTGAGCAGGAATGTTATTATAAAGATATATAAATCTTGCCTAAACTATGGCATAACTTGTTGGTGATATACACATAAAAATTCTTTAAGAAATGTTACTATAGCACAAAAATATATCTTGAAAATAATTACATTTAAGACTAAGACATTTCCTTCTGATTTACTATTTTTATATATAGTTATATATAAAAAATATAATAAGGTTTTCCTTAACCAGACACATTTTCCATAATTTGATCAACCATAGAATCATGACTAGATCAAATACAAATCGAAATTTAATATTACCAAATACACAGTTTAATGCTATACAAAGATCTATTTTCTATTTAGCTCCAAAAATTCTAAATATCTTACCGATAGGGCTTAGAAACAATTAATTCCAATTTTATAGATTATTTTAGTATTACGTGCACATGGTCGCAAGAATGTGTGTGCACATGGTCGCAAGGCTGCGTGTGCACATGGTCGCAAGGCTGTATGTGCACATTAATATCAAAAATAAATCTTAACCATATGTACCTTGGCTACATTTTGCTTTATAGTGCTTCTCTTTATATTTATGTATTATAATATAATATTGCTGTTAAATAGTTAAATGTTAATAATAAATAAATAAATATTTTTTATTTTTTGTAACTTCAAAATGGCTGAACGGATTTCAACAAACTTATTGTTGTGATTGTAATTTGCTATGTCTCCACCATACCACTTGATATACGGTATATTATACATAAAATATGCAGAATTTAAAATAAGATTCAAAAGAGTTAAAAATTGTGGTATATTAAATAAAAAAAACAAAGTTGGTACTTGCCTTGCTTTTTTGAGACACCCTGTATACATTAGAATATAAGCACGTGAAAAAGCAGATCGAATCAAACAACTTTTGTTCAAAACATTTTTTTTTTATTTCAAAAATAACCGAGATATTTCCATTTAAACTACCCTGTACAAATCGTTAAAAAAAAAAAAAGAAAAACAATAAAACTTGTGCGTACCTAGACATGTGAGACGTAGACTAACAAAGTGCACATACAAGGGTTTTATTGCCTCACCCCACAACCATAATGCCACTTTCCATAATATAATTATTGTAAATATTTTTTATGTAGATAAAAAATAAATGAACTAAATAATAGATACATTTAAACAATAGATTTTATATACCTTTCTAGGTTCGGTAGGTTTAGGGAGTCCTATGAAGTCATGTCCGGTAGGATTTAAACTAATAGAAGTTTTAAGTTTTGCCTTGGTGTCACTTCCAGATGCTTCCGGAGTGGTCACTTCAGTAGTTGTAAGAGAACTGGACTTGAAACTACTAGTATCAGAAGAGAGGCTCAGTTTAGACCCGTGAGTTCTTCGGTACTGTGGTGAACAAGAGGAAAATAGTCCGAACACTGGAGAATCATCGGTATCATCGGTGTCATCTTCAATTTCGTGACTATATCTGTCCATGCGACCTAGATATTAAACAAGACATAATTTAACACATGCAAAAAGTAAGTGGAGGTATTTTCATCATTCTCGGTACAATTATGTATGTACCTCCTAAAGATTAATTTTTTTCACCAAAATAATTTTCGTTGCGAGTTATCAACGTTGTTGCTCGCGTATACTTTTTATGTAAAAATATATGACTTTTTCAATATCTGATAACTTTTTTCTTTACGAAGTAGAGTAACACGGTACTGTTTTTATTTTTTGGTTCTGGCAAAAAGTGGTAATTTAATGCCGAGCTACGCTCAGGGAACTGAGGCGTCGCTTTTCAAAAAGAGAACGCTAATATTTTACCTGCTAATTAGCAGTTAATTTAGAGGGCGCCCACTTAGTTCTCCGAAAATTATTTTATTATAAGTTGTAAAAGTAAACTGAGCAGAAATTAAATAAAAAAAGAGGTTTTGAAATATCAACCATTTAATTAAATGAAGTAGTAGATGTATAATAATAATATATTAAACACTTTGTTAAATTTCTTGGTGTATAAAAAATATATATATAAATAGATATTATGGTTATATGTTAGACATGGAAATACATTTAAGTTACATTGGATTTTACATAAAACGAATAAGTGTGCTTCAATTAATAAAAAAATAAGAATAGGTATATATGGATCGAATATTAAAAGCTATATATATTTAAAATAGTACAATCATAGGTATAAATGCGCATTTACCTGTCTGCTTGTGTTTCGGGAGCTAAAGAAACAATATAAAAATGTGGCTTTGATTTTGGCCAAGTTTTAAATAACACTATTAATTTTAATACCACTTATAAAATTCAAATTCAAATTCCTTTATTCACAAACACATTCACACCACAGTGTGACATGTGTTTCGTCGAAGATTATCAAAGTAAAATACATATAATAATATAATAGGTTAAGAATAATACTACAACATATCTAATCAAGTTAAAAGTGAAATAAAATAGTGTAAAAGTTAAAATACAAATACAAAATACAAGTCAGAATATTTAAAGATCATACAAAGTTTTTAGAGAAAAACTCATTCAAACTGTAAATGGGATCCCTACAAAGCAAGTCAAATAGTTTTCTTTTAAAAGATTTTAAATTTATAGTTCGTCTGAGTTCAATCGGCAAGTGATTGGGGGCAACTATTATACTTTTAAAGGTTTTCGTCACATTTCATACTTATCCTCTTAATTAATTAATAATATGTAAATATGTGCTTTTAAGTCCTAACACTTGAACTGTTTTAGCAGTTGCGATGATATGATGGCAGATGTTAAGGGCATTACAAGGGAACTTTGAGCGGTAGCCTTAAGTCGGAACCATTTCTGAGTGGATAGCAGTGAGGCATGTCATCAACCAGAGTAAAAGAGTTAAGATTCTTACGAATGTACAGGGCACATTGAAGTATATAAATTGAAACAACTGTCAACAGTTGAAGATTTCAGAAGAGTGGACGACAAGATTCCCTTGATCCCTTGTCAAGTGAAGAGGATTGTTCGAATAATCCTCTTTTGTGCAACTAATACCTCATTCACTCTCAAGCAATTTCCCCAAGCTACTATAGCATAATTTAACAAGGAATAGACGTAGGCATAGTAATAAGACATTAGTATGCTTCTATCAACTACTGCTCTTAGTTTCCAAATGACAAACGAATGGGTGGCAAGTTTTTTAAGAATATAGTTGACATGACCTGACCAATTTAAGTTACAATCCATGATGACGCCTAGGAACTTAGCAGTGTTAACATTGCCCATATCATTACCACATATATTTAGATTTAGACTTGTGTCATTTGCACGAGTACTGAATAGCATTAAGAGTGTTTTTTGTAAATTGAGGACAAGATTGTTCAATCTGCAATAATCAAGCATTTGCTCAATGCTGACCTCCGCTAATTTCCTTATCTCAGCCAAAGAAACACCTGTTATGACAGAAGTTATGTCATCTGCATATATAATATTAGGGCCCAACAAAGCTGACTGAGCAATATCAGCAATATAGACGAGGAATAATAAGGGTCCCAGCACACTTCCCTGTGGAACACCTGTAGGAACGTCTGCTAATTCAGATTGATACTTCTGGCCATTCACCAGCAGTATGACTTTTTGTTTCCTGTCAAACAGGTATGTCTCAATCCATTTGAGTGGAGTATCCCTCACTCCATAACGTTCTAATTTACATAATAAAACAGAGTGATTGACCAAGTCAAAGGCGCGAGAGAAATCAAAGAAAACACTCATGGTGGCACAACCCTGATCCAACGCCCGAACGAGTTCCCCAACAAGGGAAACAATAGCATCAGCCGTTGAGCAGCCCCTTCGAAATCCAAACTGAGTACTAGGTATAATCCTATTTTTATTCAAGAAGTTACTGAGTCTGTCATAAAATGCTTTTTCATATATCTTAGAGAATGCAGTCAAAAGTGAGATTGGTCTATAGTTATCTATTCTATTAATATTACCCTTTTTGTGTATAGGTCGAATAATAGATGTTTTTAGTTGTGTGGGAAATATACCTTTTTTAAAGGATTCATTTATTAGGTAGGTAAGGACTGGAGATATATGCTCTGACACTTTTATCAACAGCGAGCAAGGAATATCATCAATACCACCAGAGTGCTTATTTGAGATTGAGTTTAGATATGTGTGTACCTCAAGTTCATTAACTGGCTGGAGAAACATTGACTCGTCACAGGCTCCCATACTAAGTCCAAGATTGCTCGACTGACTACCAGGCAATTGCCTTATACTCTCAATGAAATAGTCATTAAACCCTTTAGCTGCAAAATCAATGCTTCCTCAATCTATGACTAATACGCCCTTGGACTTGTCCAGGCAATTATCATTCATAGAGGAACCTCCTCTCAACAGGTTGTTCTCTTCCACATATTGAAAACCTCACTAACAAACTTATTAATTTTTTTAAAAATACTGAGATTAAGATAGCGAGAAAATAACAAAAAAACTCTAGCTCTCTTATTCACTAAAACGAAAACACCGTTGTCACTGCTAGAGAATTACAATAAAGTTTATAAAATTCCATGTAATGAGTGTGAGTTATCATATATAGGACAAACCTCTAAAAGCCTTAAGGGCAGAATTACATCACATAAGAACGACTGTCAGATAGGGGAGATTTTGGATAAACCGTCTTATTATAAACACATTTTTCTTGAAATGATACATAAACTTCCAACACCCAGTCATAAACAAAAAGAGTGATACCCAAAACCTCAGTTCTATATACAGTTATATTTTAACATTACAAAAAAACAAATTTCAGTGTCTGGATGCTCCCACCCCCAATGAGAAGTTTATAAATTTCCATATTATAAATGTCATATAGATACTATTATAACTAATATTATTACATAAATTATTTCCTATTTTGTCTTTATATTGCTATTGTGTGGATAATTAATTATTTTACAACTATTACAGGGCAACTATTATACTTTTAAAGGTTTTCGTCACATTTCATACTTATCCTCTTAATTAATTAATAATATGTAAATATGTGCTTTTAAGTCCTAACACTTGAACCTGTGGTGGAAGATAGATCAAAATACAAGAGTTCTAACCACACTACACCACAACTTGTTACGTTCTGGACGATGATATGATGGCAGATGATATAAACTGTGTTTATATCATCTGCTGATGATGCTGACTTGGTTAGCGAAACGAGTGTCTATAACGTAACAAGTTGTGGTGTAGTGTGGTTAGAACTCTTGTATTTTGATGCGCTTTTAAGTAAATTTCTTGGTATATAAATAGACCATATATTTATATGAAAAAAAAATTGTAAATAAACTTACTGTCAAAATAACTTGTATCTTCATCATGTTCGAGCTGAGGCACAAATTCGGCTTTTTGCCTCAACAAGGAATTCCAGTCCAAGCCTTGAAAATAAATGTGTTCTTTTACTTCATGTGCACCTCCACTCCCTAATCTATCTCTGGGAGAATGTTGCAATAAGGCTGTTATTAGATCCTTTGCTTCCTCTTGAATTGACCAGTCTTCATTTTCTGGCCATTCTATGTCATCTACAATTTTAATGAAAAAATATTATTCATTCAAATCGAAAATATCAAGAAAACTTACCTTGAACAGTATGAGCAAACAATTCTTCAGGAGTATCCCCAAAGAATGGCACACAACCAACGAGAAATTCATATAGGATTATTCCCATCGACCACCAGTCAACGGGTTTCCCATAACCTTGTCTAAGAATAACTTCTGGAGCTATGTATTCAGGAGTACCAAATACTTGTTTATCAGAAAATTGATGGGCTTCGGTATCTATGTAACCTTCATAAAGGTTAGTGGCCACTAAAATACAATTTTAATTTTTATTAACATACCAACATAATCTTTAGATCAAATGATTTTAAGATATGATTGAAACTGTCCATGATAACTTCCCCATTTTCCTACACAATTCAATGTTTTGTAGTGGAAAGAGGTGGTCCACAGTGTCCAAAGCATTTGAGAAGTCCAGAAATACAAGCAAAAGATAGGTTTGTTGTTAAAGCACATACTTATTAAGCTCACAAACGGCATAATCTGTTCACAAGCCCATATCTCGTCCTAGTTATTAGATAAGGTTAGTTATGAGATTCAAATAATAGAACATGGAAACATTCAAGGGAGACTGAATGAAAAAATGAAATATCGTCAACAACAAATCTTTGAGTTACCTAATATAATTCGTTCTGTTTTTAAATACCCTTATGGGTTTTATTTGATTTTATCCCAAGTGAGTGACCACTGATGCTGATATAAGATATAGTTCTACAAAATTGCTTGTCTCTTAATAAAACGAGATAGCAACATTTCCCATTAAGGTGTTTTGAACAGTAGACTTGTTTTGGTTGAATTGAAATTTAAGTTTCTACGTAAAACGCGTTTATTAAACTGTTTTAAAAAATTTCAAACGTTTGAAGGACCACGTTTAATATCACCTAACAACTTTAAGTTACTTTGAACAGCTATCTTAGAAAGACAATACAGCAGCCTTTTAGATACCTCATGGCTCGTGAAGATCCAACCATTTTTAAAAAAGTTCTTGATGTTTCAAGCTTACCTAAAATGTTCAATCTCCCTAGACTATTTCCATGTATGAAATAAATTAAGTATAAAAAAGCAATTCTTTATAAAGTAAGATATTTTAAACTTACATGACATAAGACCCATTTTGCTGAGACCAAAATCCGTCAATTTGATATGTCCCAATGCGGTGATTAACAAACTACAACAAAATATACTTTAATACTGTGACACAAAGGAATACATAATTAGTTTTTTTTGCAACTGCAAATTGCGATAAACCTTTTTACCCTTTTGAATTTTAAGTGGGAGCCCTGGGTTGAAACCCCAGCGAGTGCAAGTTGTTTTTATCTACTAGTACACTATGAATAATGAGAACAACCTACCCACTAGGTACCGTTACTGATTAATCGAAGAAACTATAAAAATTTATTGAACAGACTTGCAAATTACAGAAGCAACGAAAAGGCAGATTCGGAAATAGAGAGCAAATTAGAGACCTGGTCTAATTTGTTAAGGATGTTGAAGGTTGAACAAGAAGCTATCCTCACAATATGGGGGACTGTATTCAGATTGGATCTGATGTCGTACTTCTGATATGCAAAAGGTATATAACTTACCATAAGAAAAATGCGCAGATGCTTGTAATAGCTAGTTTGCATGATAATTGAATTAATGTGATAAGCAGAGATGTTGGAAATAAATCTCAACTGAGGCAAAGAAATATCTAGCCTTAACTTGATTATTCATTTCATTTAGTAACCTTTGCTGCTGTTTTCATGCTCTCTTCCGATTAAAACACCATCTCGCTTTGCACTGATTTTTTTTTATTTTTGCAATACATCAAATTAATTAGTAAAACATAAGAAAAAAATTAATTTCTCAAAATTTTAATATGGGTCGTATTTTAAGAAATACCATATTTTTCAAAGGAACGTGCATTTTCTGGATATATCCCTCTCTAGATCTAACGGTCCTTAACAATCACGAAATTAATTATGTGTTCTTTACATCTGATAAGTACCTCTCTAAAATGTCAGATGTAGTTGTACTTGTAAGTTAAAATCCAGATTTGGATTTATCTTTTGTCTTCCCCAATTTAAAATAATAAAGTTCATATCATTTTGAGGAGACAGGCGACGTCTCGAAACTTTGCACATATGTCAAAAATAAATTTTGCGGTCTGAATGAAATTTTTAATTTAAGACGGATTTAAATTGATTTTACCCTGAACTTCCTCCGTTGGGTATACTTTTTATTTTTTCCTGTTATGTTATCATTTAATATGTCTTGGATTGATATATCTATTTTTTTTTATTAAAAAATAAAAAAGCATATGTATAAGAATAAAATTCTACCTCCGCCTTTGGCGTTTCGAGGCAGATTCTATTATTTTGTATTGGATGAAGGAATAAATCTAAATCTGGATTTTAACTTACAACAAGTACAACTACATCTGACATTTTAAAGGGGTACTTATCAGATGTAAAAAACACATAATTAATTTCGTCTTTGTAAAGAGTCACCTCGAATTATTCCTAATAATTTACAAGTCTTACCTGAAGTAAGTCTGCTATGCTACTGATAAGAATATTTTCAGTTTTAGAATGATTTAATTTTAAATTATTTGCATTGAACCATGTCTGAGCTTGTTTTAGAGAAACCCTTGCACACTCACAAAGAACACCTACATCTGAACCAACATTCAAAAGGGTCATATCAACCACAAAATGAACGCATTTGCTTACCATGGTCATGTAAGCTTGATGGAGATCGTTTATATACATTGAAATGCCCAAAAAAGTGACATTTTGAACGTCTAAATCTTTTGAAAGCTTGTTGATGCGCCTTGCATCAGTTGAAATGAATATTCATAGACAGTAATTCTGCCATTTCTGTTTTTATCAACTTATTCCATTATTTTTATATACAGGGTGTAATATGAGACAATGTTTTGCACATTTTTGGAACACCCTATAGAATAACATAACTCAAGAAAAATAGTAAATTGTAGTTTATAATTTAGACCTATCTTTTAGGATTATTTTGGCTTTTGATTCATCGCTCTAGCTCTATTTTTAAAGGAGATACAATGTTTAAAGTAAAAAATTGGATTTTTACCATATTATACATACAGACTCACAAGTCTTCAAAAACATCTAGTAGGCTTAGAAATTAAAACTGTCAGAAGGCCATTTGTGTTTTGTTAGCTTATCTCGAAATGTCAAATAGACGTTAAATTAAAATTAAATTATCAAATAATAAAACCTACGCCATTCAAACTTGTATCCATTAGTTATAATAAGTAACTCCAGAGAATGTAGCAAAAATTATTGCTTTAGTAGATGAAGGTAGTAGTGTTAGTTATGCTGCCAAAAAAGTGGGTATACCAGAAGCGACAGCCAGAAGACCAAGACAAAGGTTTCTTGAGACTTGGCAGTATACAAGGATCGGGTCGGGTCGTCCTAGATGCACCACAAATCATTTGAAATCATCTGATGGAAGACATAAAATTTGGAGATGGCTTGGGGAAAAATATACGAACAATTAATGTTTATAAAAAAAGAAAAATTTTGGGTGGTTCAGTGATGGTATAGAAAGGGATTTCTATAGATTTTTGATTTTTTGATAGAATTTTGTGTGCTACCAAGAAATTTTTTAAATGCTCAGGGATATATCGACGTACTAGAGCAGTATGTTATTCCGTTTGCCCACCTTATAGACCAAGACTTTATACGTTGCACATATTGTAACTAAGTATTTGGATAATAATGGTTACGTTTACCATGGCCTATGAGAAGCCCAGACTTAAACCCAATAGAATATTTATGGGACCAACTACGGCAATGCTTATGAAAACGACCTCGTATGCCACAAAATTCAGAAGAGTGGAACAATATTCCACCAGAGGCTATTTCACGATTAATAAGCTGGGATTTGTAAATAATCTTTATATATTTACTCTTAAAAAAAACGTTACATTTTTGTAAAACACAATGTTTCATTTAAGAGACCTAGATTTCACTGAACTCAGTATCTTACCTCTGTTTGACAACAAGCTAACAAAACACAAATGGCCTTCTGACAGTTTTAATTTCCAAGGCTACTAGACCTTTTTGAACACTTGTGAGGTCTGTATGGATAATACGGTAAACATTTTTACGTTAAACTTTGTATCTTCTTTAAAAATAGAGATAGACCAACGAATCAAAAGCCAAAATAATCCTATAAGATCTAAGGTCTAAATTATAAACTACGATTTACTACTTTTCCGAAGTTACGTCATTCTACAGGGCTTTTCAAACGCTTACAAGAAAAAACATTGTTTCATATTGCAGTCTGTATATAAAAACAACGAAACAAGTTGACAAAAACAGAAATGCAGAATTACTGTCTATGAAATTTCCTTTCAACTAATGCTTTAAAATATACCTAAATATTTAGCTCGTCTCTTTTTTGCATGTCAGTGTATATGATAAACAGTAGACAATTAAAATTTGCGGCTGCGTTACAATTGAACAAAAGTTTAAATGAATACTTACTTGTCAGGCTTAAGATCCCTATGGACGATTCCATAAGAGTGGAGGTATTCAACGGCGAGTACAGTTTCGGCAAAATAAAATCTGGCCATATCAGGAGGTAGGGGTCCAATATTTTTCAAAAGACTAGCGCAGTCCCCGCCTTCCACATATTCCATAACTAGGCATAAATGTTTCTTAGTTTCAAAGCTACAATACATGCTGACAACAAAAGGATTGTCAGCGAAACTCAATATATCCCTTTCGGCAAAAACTTGTTCAACTTGGTTTCTCAACATAAGGTTGTTCTTATTGATTTTCTTCATTGCAAATCTCTGTCTAGTTTGTTTGTGTTTGACTAAATATACAGCGCCATATGCACCATTTGATATTAATTTCACCACCTAAAAGCGTAAACCAGTCAACTAACTAACTTAGCTACCATGTTTTTCTACGAATAAACAAAAACATTTGTTTAAAATTTCCACTTAATTTATTATACAAAGAATACAACACATGACAATTATTTTGTCAACACTATGGCTTCATGAAAATATCCACTGGGCTGTTTTTTTTTAGTATAAAACCCAATTTTTTCCAACCCTGTTTGAATGCAATTATGGCTATTAACTTACTTCAAAATCTTGCTCGTTGGGATTATTAAGATTCTTTTTTACTGTAGGTGTTGATGAAGATATGCACACAGACGATCTTGATGAGTTTCCAGACCAATTACAATCTTTCAACTCCTGTTGCAATTCAGCTATAGGATCCCTATTCAAACCTAACTTTTGAATTATGTATTGAGGTATGTCCGCTTTTAGACCCTGTACACCCTTGACTTGGCCTTCGGCGGCTTCCAGAAAATGATAAAATTCCTCCGGATCAAATTCAAGACATTCCAAAAGTCTTGCTGGGCGCGATATTATCAAAAGCAATTTTTTGATAAACCCTGTAACCATAGTTGCAGCCTCCTCAGATTTTTCTTTTGTCTAAAAAAAAAACAGAACAATGATTCGCAGCTAATGATGTTTGTAAGTAAATTACCATATACAGGGTTACTCAAAAGAAACACATAAAACTCATATCATCTGTACGAGCCATTTTTCACAAAAACGCTGAAACAAGTGAAGTGGTTTAAATGGTTGTTCGCCTTTTTGTAATATTTTAGCCCCCTCCCTGCAACCCCTTAATTTGTAGGCACCCCAACTTTTTTTTTTAAATGACAACCTAGGTCATGTGGGGGCTCTATGAGAAGGTCTTCTAAAACTGAATCCGATACCAGCAACAAATTAGCGGTCTGCTCATTTCGTTAAAGTAAAATGAGTCCATTTAAGTTTTTTATTAAAATCAACTATCAAAGTAGATCCTTATGGTGTTACCATCAACTATTAGACCATATCAACCTATCCAGTGACTTGGGAAAATTTCATTGAATTATCTTGAGAGGATTGATTAAACCATAGTGGTATTTAGCCCCATATGTTAAAGACAAAGACAAAGCCTTTTATTGGTAATAATTACATTAAAGTGTTTTTACACGTAAAAGATAAAAGTACAATTATAAAATATAAAACAATTCCTAGTGCAGACCAGCTATTATACACACACACCTTCTCTGCAACCTAAATATTTTTGTGCAGGTCCTGAGCTAGCCCAGTTCAATATTGCATACGACATGCTGGAAGAAAAATAGACATAATATGCGGTCATCAGAGTGTTTGTTGAGACATTCTGAGATAATTATTTAATAAGGTATGTAATTTTTGACAGCTTTGACGCAAGTTTCTCAACATGACTCACCCAAGTTAAACCTGGTCAAGAACAATCCAAGAACAATCCCTGATAGAGTCATTGACAGGTAGATTTGGGCTAGTATTTCTCAACGTAAAACTAAGATTTTGTGCCTTGTCATCATTAGGACTAAGCCTATTAGCTAAAAACCAATCTCGAATTCCCAAATGAGCAATAGAGACAATATTTTGAATTGGTTAAGTAGGTTGATACTGTTGTAAGCTGGTTCTGTCATCAGCAAAGAAAATTAAATTTGAGTCTTGGCCATATCTTGGAAGATCATTAATATATATATATATATATATATATATATATATATATATATATATATATATATATATATATATATATATATATATAGATATATCTATATATAAGAAATAATAAGGGACCAAAAACTGATCCTTGGACACCCCATTTCACACATGCTATACACTGGAAATATTTTGGTTAAATAGTACATATTGTACCCGCTCAGATAAATAGGATTTAATAAGAGCCACAATATCAAAATGAAAATTATAAAATACTAGTTTTTGTAGAAGTTTATCAAAAGACAAGCAATCAAATGCCTTTGACAGATCAATAATAGGTATCCAGCCTCCTCTCCATTCCCTAAGAAACTGGGTGTGTTTTATAAATTAGGTTGTTTATAGCCAGGGTTGTTGATTTATTGTTTCTGAATCCAAACTGCCACCGTGTGAACAGCATGTTAATCTCAAAATATGAATAAATTTGATCCATTAAAAGTGATTCAAAATTTTTTTAAAACATTGGCAGTAAGGATATTGGACGATAGTTTGATTGATCAACTGAGCCTTTATATTTATGAATGGGTGTAATAATATTATGAAATACAACTGTTTATGAGGTTGTTCAACGGGTAGACCTTTATATTTTTTAAAGTTTTAATTATTTTAGTGGTAAGCTCATAACAATCCTTGCTTTTACTAATTTTTAAAGAAGATTTTAAGAAGCAACTTCCTAATATCACAAATTTTTATATTGCAAAATGCAGGTAAAAAGGTACCCAAATTTTTGAAATTCTAGTACAGTTCTTTTCCACATTTGGTTGTTTATTTGGCAAATGCCTACACACACAAAATAATTATGGTGCTCTCAGAAAAGCAGCGTACTTGAAATTTTGATATTGTTGTATTCTAGAGACAAAGTACGAAGCCAGGATGAAGCTTATGTGTTGTTCAATGAAAAGTATCATAAGAATACAATTACGCGGTCAAGTGAGAGTAGAATATTTTACAAATTTGAAGAGCATGGGACACACATCCTAGACAATGTACTAAACAAGTAGCTGAGACATGCAATATTTCGCCTTCATTCGTTAAGAACATTTTAAATCCAATAAATTTCATCCTTACACAATGAGAATTGTTTTCTGAATTAACTGAAGATGACAGCAAATCCCAATTATCTGTGCGATATTTGTTTTAGTAATGAGAGCACCTTTTCCTGAATGGAAAAGTCAACACTCAAAATTGTAGATGTTGGAAATGCCCAGTTTCCCCAAAAAATAAATGTTTGGGCAAATGACCATAAGTCCCATATTTTTTAAGAAAATTTAAATGGCCTCACATATCTTCGAATGCTGCAGGATTCCATCACTCCACTTATTGATTATGTTGTTGCTCAAAACCCATGTGAGTTCTACTTTGGCATTACGTTTCAACAGGACAGTGCCCCGCCACATTATTTTAGAGACACTAACTACTTGGATGCAACCTATCCAGATAGTATATATTTATTTATTGTCATAAGTACTTACAGAGTTAAACTCCAAATTGTACAATAAAAAAAATGTCATCTAATTCTAGCTGTCACAAAATAAAAACTTAGTAACTAAACATATAAACGTCCTCTAATTAAGTTCTTAATCATATTTAAACTGCATGCAAAACAGTTAATATTTTGAAAGTTATTATTAGTTTCTCACAAGACTGCCTGAGAAGCGCTGTGTACAATAGTTTGTGTGATAGAATGTAGTTTGGAAAAGATGTCTGCATCTAGTAGTTCTTTGAGGTATGCGAAACTTAATTGATATCAACAATTCATCGCATTCCAATCTTTCAGTTACTAGTTTATATTAAAAAATTCACTAACAGGATGTTCATTTGTCAAAAGGCGCATGGCGGACATTTACAACATCCTTTAAAATGAAAATTTGACGTTTTTCTTTTTCTGCTTGTTTCGATTTTTTAATATTCGTTTTATCAGATTTTGTTGTTGTTATACTATTTTAATAAAATATTTACCGCTTCATTTGTGGGCTTCACTTAGTATGGAGTGTTGACATTGGTCAAAAAATATCCCAAAAGTATAATGATTCCATTACTGAACTACAGATCCTGAGTGGTTCAAACGTTAGATGGGGGGCAACGGACTTTAAGTCCTCACTGTATTTGGAATTACTGTACATTTATTGTATTGCAAGAGACTAAAACTCTGATTCGGTGTTTTCATCTCTAGTACTTTTACTACTTTCTTTAAATTTAGTGGACTTGCAACAATGATTTTAACCTATTATTTAATAAAAAAAAGACACACACAAATAAAATATTCAGAAATGGTTGACATATGACTTATGATTAAAAATTACAAAATTATAAGGGTTATAACACCTTGAAGATAGTAAAAAATGCAATAAGTCAATATTAACGATAACTGAAAGCTGGTAAAAACTACCCATTGTACAAAAAAAAATTATATTTGCTTACCTCTGTAAGTAATCTCTCCAAATTTTCAGACATTTCATAAAAATAACGACTAGTAATTAATTTATTCTGGGATTTATGTAGACAATCCCTTGCCATCTCTAAAACTTGATGGTGAACAAACCGGACAATTGGCAAGTAATCACAATCCTCGCCGAAATCAAAAGTTTTGTTCTCTTCGATATAGTTATTCAATCTTTCTTCCATTTGTTGTGTCGCTTTTGGAAATCTTTCCTTGTAAAGAACATTCATCATGCATATTTCGTTGTCTATTACTGGTGATCGGCTCGGGCTACTATAATAGAAACATTATACCTAAATATATTATTTCCTAACCGAACTAAATATTTAATATTTAATAAATTGATGTAAACTGCTGGCCATAAATAAGACAATTTTTTTTACCACAAACCTAATTCTGATCTTTGATATGATTTAGTTGATACTCTTCCTCAGTACATTTTATCTTTATATGATCAGCCTTATAATGAGGCACTAAATTCAATAACTTTAATTTTTCAGATTCTCAGCTACCTAAGAATCAGAAAGGGTTCGATAAGGTAATGTGTCAAGTAGTGCTTGATATACTACGTAGCTGTCAAAAGACTTTCGATCCTCAGGGGAACGAAGCAGAACATTTAAAATTTTACCCAGGGAATCAGTCTGGCAAATGGCAACGCGGCCTCAGTGTTGGGAACAATTTCCCCTGATTCTGGTATGGAAGACATTTTCTATGTTTAATGTTTACTTTTATATTTATAGCTGATAATTATATTTATGTAATTAATTCGCAAAATAAACATTACAGTACTTGGTTTTGGTTCAAAATGCTTTTTATGAAAATCAGTAATGCTGATCTGATTTTAAAAGGACTGAAGTCTCAAAACAGAGAACCTTCCTTATTTACCTTTGTGAATGGATTATTCCATAACAATGGGGGATCAACAGGGTGATCCCCTTGAACCAGTTTTATTGTTTTTAGCTATAAAGCATTTAATTGCATCTATTAGCTCTGAACTAAACCTTTGGTATCTTAACGATGCTAACTTATCTGATAACTTAGATAAAGTTTTAATAGATTTTAAAGTTTTAACTCATATTTTTGCCTGTGCTATTATATTCACGAAGGTGTATTTTATAAATTATACATTTTCAATCATTTTGTATGTATATTACACATCCAAGAGTAAACTGATAGGGGACAGTTAATATAAATTGGTTGGCACTGGTCTGTCTACAGTCATCCCTCATGTCAAAATTTTAATTAAACTGAAGCGGAAAAACCCTATATCAGCCTCCCATCCCCATGTCGTCATAGAGTTTCCAAACGTCCTCTATTTCAGAGGAGGGTTTTCTTTTTCTTGTTCAAGGGACTTCTTTTATCTAACTATGTGTTGGATCAATCTATTTAAAAACAATGGGAAATTAGATTTTAAAAAATTGGCAAATTGGCTTTATCCAGAACTTCCCTCGAGTATCTCACTTATTCTTAACGATAGAATCTTGAGGTTTTCGCGAACGTGAGCTATTTTTTTGTGTGAAATGAGAGTTGCTGCGAACAAAATAGTCATAACCCTCTTAGTTTCATTTTCAGATACTCCTTGTATCTCTGTTGTCTGGCAATTTGTCAAAAAGATAAAAAAGAATCCTTTTATAACTTTTTATGTAGAATCCAGTGGTGTAGTCAATTTTTTTTTTCAAAATATTACTGTTTTTGAAATACTGACTAATGCTTTTTTTAAATGGGACAACCTGTATATTTGTCAAGAAATATTTGTCTTTTTAGAAGCTTCTCAAAAGTATATAACAGTATGGGTCTATTTCAATAAACAAGAACAAAAATCCTAATTTTCATAATTTACATTTAAAATTTTGCACTAGGTCATGCCAAACAATGCTGCTTTTTTCATCTCAGTTCTGATATTTCCAGTTCCATGGATGCTGCTTCCTTTTTTTTTTTATTTTCTAAATGATAATGATAATTCACTTTCGGCTCTTTTTTGTCAAGATCAATTTTTTTTTCTTTCCCTTTTTGGCGCTTTTGGTTGTCAAGGGCATCTTGATAAGTTTTGTAAGCATTTTTACTACCTACCCTCACTTTGTCGGAAATATTAACATTTAATGCTCAACCTATTTGATAGATTGCGTCATATACTTGTCTTTGGCAGTTAATGGACTCCTCCAACGGATTTTCAACTAAAATATTGTTATTGATGGAAAACCCCGACTCAACGGTGGCGCTTCTATGAGAAAGGATCAAAAATAACTTAATAACATGCTACAATTTTTAAAGTAGCAATTTTATCCTGAAAAATTGTAAACAAATGTACCCAATGGAGTAGTTTGATTAAATGTTTTGCAAAACGGAATCCGACCTGCATATTTTCCCTGACATTGATAGTACGCCACTGATTTTTTTTTTAAATAAAAATTATTTTTGAAATTCCCATTCATTTTTGAGCAAGTTTGATCTCTTGGTAATTTTGAGTTGAACGCACGGTTTTCGTTTTAAAAAATAAAAAGCGTTTCTCTGCAGAGTTTTAACAATATCGCTAATATGACAACACCAATCGCCATGGCACGCAAAGATTTTTTTTTTTTTACTGAAATTCAAGAAATATTTGCTTATGAATAACTAATACCCAGAGATTTCAAAATTATTATTTGAGCTTATAATTTTTTAACACGAAACTATAAAATACTATTAGTTCATCAATAAAGAAATATTACTAATAATAATTATTACTGTAGTAGGCTTTGGCTGTTAGAATTAATACTTCTCTTGTAACTTAATTTGACAGTTCAGCTTTCAGGGTTTAATTAATGTTGTGTTCTAAATATCTGATATATCTGAGAAAAGAAATGGTTGAGTTTACCAATGAAGAGTTGGCAGACATGCATTACATGTATGGTTTGGCTGATGGCAGTTTACCGGAAGCTAGGCGATTATACCAAGAGCGCTTTCCTGGTAGAGTAATACCAGATAGGCGAATATTTGCAAATGTGCATAGAAGGTTGACTGAAACAGGTACATTCAAGACAAATAATCAATTAAAAGGGGCCCATCGGACTGTAAGAACTCCAGAAATTGAAGAGGCAGTATTAAATTCCATAGATGAAAATCCTGAACTGAGTACTAGGAAAATTGGAATTAACCTAAATATTTCGCACATCCTAGTTTGGAGAATTCTACATGATTTTTTTTTATACCCATATCACATTCAACGAGTGCAAGCCTTACTTCCCCGATATCTTCCTTTCCGAGTTAATTTTTGTGAATGGTTTTTGGAAAAAATTGCGCGTAATCCCTTATTTGATCGCGAAATAATGTTCACAGATAAAGCGAACTTCTCCAGGAACGCTATCAGAAACTTCCACAATAATCATATCTGGGCCGACGAGGACCCACATGCCATTGTAGAACATCATCATCAAGAGCAATTCTCTGTAAATGTTTGGGCTGGCATTATCGAAAATCACCTAATTGGACCTTTTTTCCTCCCACAAAGACTAAATGGCCATAATTATCGCCGGTTTCTTGAGAACGATTTGCCGATATTGTTAGAAGATATACCAATTCTGATTAGAAACAGAAAGTGGTTCATGCATGATGGCGCGCCCGCTCACTTTAGTATTGAAGCCAGAGAATATTTGAACCGCAAATTTAACAACAGATGGGTAGGTCGTGGCGGACTCCAACCATGGCCCCCTAGGTCCCCAGACCTAAATAGTTTGGGTTTTTTTCTATGGGGACATCTTAAATCTTCAGTTTACCGCACCCCAGTAAACACTGTAGAGGAGCTGAAGGATCGTATAAGAGATTCTTGCGATATTATCAGAAACACCGAGGGTATCCTTCAAATGGTTCGCGACAACATGAGGAAAAGGGCTGAAGCGTGTATTCTCCAAGGTGGTGGGCATTCTCAACAACTTATCTAATTTTTTTCTTCTATTTTGTTTCACAAAGTGTGCTGTCAATTTGTTAAAACCTAATTATTTTTGTTGAAATTGTTAATTATGTACCTAGTTGTATTAGTATAGTTTTGTAAATAACTTGTTATTTTGAAGTAGTATTGAAAAAGTATTTATGAAGGAACAGACTTCTGAAAAACATTGACATGGTAGTCCTAGATTGGTGGCTGAAGACTACATACTAATTTTAATAAGAATGAATATAGTAATTACTTTCACGCCACTGATTTTTCTAAAATAAAGCATTTTTAATCATTCATTTGTTTGTTTTTGAAAACTTTTAGTATTTATTTTTGACAAGATTTGATTTCTCGAGTTTAATACAATAATATTCCTCTGCATGCATGGTGATATCCGTCTTATGACCAGGATTGTTTGGACCATGCAGAGAAACGGTTTTTATTTTTTAAAACGAAAACCGTGCGTCCAACACAAAATTACCAAGGGATCAAACTTGCTCAAAAATGAATGGGAATTTCATAAATAATTTTTATTAAAAAAAAAATCAGTGGCGTACCATCAATGTCTGGGAAAATATGCAGGTCGGATTCCGTACGGAGGCCACTGGTGGAAATTAAAAAAATGTTCTACATCAAAAAATTCCACTAGATGCATAGTACCTCTATACCAAATTTCATTACAATATCTAGAGTGGTATTCGAGATATCGAAAAATTATGAAATTATTGAAAGTTTAACACCCTGTATCTCAAAATTTACACCATTTAAGACATATGTTTATATGAAGTTTTCTTCTTAAAATGGACCCAAAAATCACCTCCTTAAATATTGACTCTCAATTAAGAAACAGCCTGTATATCATAAACTTATATTTAAGACATTAATGTTCTATTACCTATCTACCCATCTAATTTTACAAAATTTATAGCAGAATTTGTCACAATTTTTAAGAGCCCTAAAACTAGCTCTCCTGGCAAGTGAATCTTTTAAAACATAATATGCTCCCACTAGAAAGTCACACTACTTAAGCCAATTTTCAAGTCGTCCGAGTAACTGTTATTGTGAATAGCGCCGGCGGGCAAGTCTGAATATACGGGGGATGTTAAATAAATTATAGTTATATAATATATATGTTATATATAATTATAGTTATATAAACGCGACAAAGTAATTTCGGGTGAATACAATCAAGCAACGCTGGTGGAAATATTAATTTTTATTATTTTTCCAGGTTTAGTATAAAATACCCTGACTTTCTATTATTTTTTGTAAATTCCCTGATTTTTTTCGGATTTCTGAATTACCTGACTTTTCCAGGTTTTCCAGGTCGCTTAGAACCCTGTTTATTGCCTTCTCATTAAATAAAAAATAATGCATTCCAAACCATCATATTTCATGGGTAATCATTTTAAAGACAATCTCAATTCAGCAAGAGAATTATTGATGAATAAATGGCCAATGCAGGGCAAAATATTGTGACTTTTTCGCCGACTTGTAGATATTTGTATATATATTCCGTGTGTCCTCTATTTTTATGTGAAAAAGCTGGCAACCTCTGCTCTGAGCCCATAGGACATAAGGCAACAATCCAGTAAATCATTTTCTATATCACTCGACTAACACACGGAGACAAACATCTAAGTAAAAAAGGAGTTATTAAAAATTTTCTGGTCTATGTGAAAGTCCAGAGTTTTCAGACTCAGTCAAATGAACATCCCAAAAAATCCATTTCCTATTGTTTTCTGAACATGAGTTCCCACTACCCAAAAAGGTAAATAATTATTCAATAAAATTTAAAAAAGTATCCTACTTGTAAATGCAACATTTTCATACCTCAGACTTCTGGACCTAGGTCTATGTAAAGGAGACTTATGTGTAACAGAATTATCGTCGTAACTACTGCCTGGCAAAGATGGATTACTTTCATTGCTCGAAAAATGATGGGTTAACATTTTTATGTCTTCTGATGTGGGGATATGTGGTAACTGATGAAGTCTTTCCTGACTAGAACATTTGGACTGAAAAAGAGATATTCTATCAGTTGCCTTTGGTCAACTTGTAGCTTAAAGTAGCTTAAACAAATGCATATATGTCAACTTACCGACATATTTGAACTTCCTGGGGTAGTCCCATAACCAGAAGAAGGCAAAGAGGCTACTGACCATCGCCTACCATCTCCGCGATAACCAGCTACAATCCTGAAATATACATAAAAGCACATTTAAGAATTCTCAACTCAAATTTTAGTAAAAAAAGTAATTCTTCACCTTTTAATCGGTGCAAATGAGAAATTGATGAAACTCTGATGAGTCCTGGGGCTATCTATAGGGCTTCCACATATTGGAGAATGAGATCGTGGTAGAACTGGAGAAGTGTTAGCGATAAGGCTTAGTCTGTTAATGGCAGGTCGACTGTTGCGTCGATTGATATTAATATCTTTCTGAAAAAAAAAAGGATCTATATTTTACACTATCAAGCATTATTAATTCAACATTTTCAGAACTTACCATGTTTGCGGACAGGGAAGGAGCAGATTTTCCCAGGGCAGAATTACGAAATTTCATTAAATTTGAAGGAGCATTTTGGGGATCTGAAAATAAACAAAAATACAGATGTAATATTAAAGACATATAAATACAAAAAAAAACACTTTCTAAAACCATTAAGGTCTAATTTAAATTTCAGACGTTTGAAGATAAATTAAAAAAAAAGGGAAGATACAAAAAGTTTCTAAATAGATTGAAGAATCTAAATAAGGAATGGAGTGTAAAAAAAAATCCCTTTTGAGATTAATTAATATTATAAAAATTGGATAAAGGTAGTTATTATCAGGTATTTATCTGAAAATTAATAAACTTAATACAAGTATTTCAAATAGTGCATATTATTTAAATTGTCCTTGACAGTTTGCTACCGATAGTTAGGTTTAATAAAAATTCTAGACTAATATTTATTTTTTAACGAAAACCTAAAAAGTCTAATTAGCAATACTTTTCAATTCCATCTCAATTATATTGTATAAACAAAAATCATTTGTTAATGATAATCTTTTCCTCTTAATTGTTATTTAAATGTTTATATGTATTCACTTTTTGTAATTGTTAATTTTTGCTAAATAATAAACATCATTATTACTATTAACTTTGTTGTATGTGTAGAAATGCCCCTCAAAATATAAGAACTGAATTTTTGGACACCCCATATATACAGTGCAGCGCTTTAATGTAACCCCCCTCCACTTGTTCAACATAAAAATTTAAAATTTGAAAAATTTTCATAGTATAATAATTAAGGGCTCATTTATGGTGTAATTTCGTTATCGAATGTTTCAAGATGATAACTTGGCGTCATTTTAAAAAAAAAAACTTAAATGGAAAGGGGGTCTAGTGGCACATCTTTTAAAAGATTATTTTAACTTTATTTCATCGTCAAAATAACAGCATATAATTATAAAAATAACCCATTTCAAAATAGCGGTCATTCATAAATGAGGCAGAACCTAAATAAGGCTACAATTACAACGTTTAAAAAGAGTAACTTTAAACTCCCCATATTTTGGAGATAACTGAGGTTAAAAGGAACTTTTAAAAGATGTACTACTCGACTCCCCTTTCTATTCTTTCCTTTCTTTGGGTATAACTTTCGACCGAGAAGCGACATTTAATGAACATATCATCAATGATGGGCAACCGAATGTTGGGTTTTCTTCACAGAACGTACAACCATATACATGAATATATTGGTACTATAAAATTTTTGTACAATTCGCTTGTCAGAAGTAGTTTGGAATACAATACAATTCAAACACAGATTTTATTACAAAGACATACCATATAGCACTAGGATTCAGTTGGTTCGACTGGAAAGCCTAAAAAAACGTCGAGAATGCCAAACGTCGAGATAATGCCTTGGTCTCCACAAAATTGTCAATGGTAATATTGAGTTGCTTTCTAATATTAATTTTAGAATCACCCAGAGTCACACAAGAAAAAGGTATTTGTTCCAGGAAAAACTAACTATGGCTTTTAAAGTTTTATTGGACGACTAATACAAAATTACAACAATAACTTTTCTAATCATGACATTTTATATAATTCTCTATAATCATTTAAAAGCGATGTTTTAGTTTTTTAGATTTTAAATTGTAAATGTGTGATTGGTTAATGATACATTCTGCTATCAATTTTATTGGAGCCGTTTGGAAATCATTTGTATTATTTTGAGAGAGATCTCTTCTGTAGAGTACCAAATAATAAATAAATAAATAAAATTCTCAATGAATATAAAATAGTATCAAAAAGTACAAGATAACTAGCTTATTTAAATATATATAATATTTTCCTATATTAGTGTTACAAACCTAATTATAGAATAAAAAAAATATTTAAAGAATAATAAGCATATATAATACAAACATTAACTACTTAAAAATTCAATCAGCATATAATAACATTTTTCTTGTAACAACTTTTTTAGTTTATTCTCCACCATTATCCTGATGAATTTCTTCTGAAGCAAGAATGTCACTTAGAATCCCTTATGTAAAACATAATTAAACATCACCAAAATGTTTTAAAACTTATATCTTACCTGATAAATTGTTTTATTCACTTTTTTCTCAAGTTGTAGACTGTACACCCGCCAACACATATTCTCCTCTATACTCAACGCTAAAAATAGTGTGAAGAAGGTGTTTCTTTCTATAGGCATATCTTATCATGCAATGTTAAGGATTTCCACCCTTTTTTGTCTAGGATCGAATATGATGTAATTAGTTTTACCGAAATTTAGATAATGTTGGTTAATTGAGAAAGATTGACCCGGTTTTTCAAATAGTATATTACATTGTACCTCATCGTTATGTGCAGTTTCCAGACAAACTAAAAATGATAAGTCATCTGCATATAGTAAAGTTTTATAGTCTTTTAGATAAGAAACCGTATCAAAGATATACAGGGAGAAGAGTTTTTTTTTTCGGATTTTTGGTCCAAACATATCGTTAACGGCCAACATTGGAGTCACTAAAAAAATACATAAAAAAGGTAAAAAATGGAGTATCTTTTAAGGCATTTTGTGGAGCTGAATCCTGAGCACTTTTACGAAGCTGACATGCGGATATAAAGAAGATTCAACATCAAAATGAGATGCCTATACTGCAACTGTATTTTATTCTTTGTATTTGGGATACCTATATAATGTAGTGTTGCTGGAATTAGAATGTTTTATGGTTTCTTGAGTTAAACAATAAGGTTGATTTCCCAGGAGTAGTTTTAATATCATTTATGCAATAATTACTATGTATATGAAATAAAATTTGCTAATTTTCTAAAATTCTTGCGGGCTTTTATATTTTTACTGATGGTCATCAGCAGTGACCATTAAGGATTGCATGTTTTATACACTGGTAAGAAATAAAATATTTTGATGAAAATGAAATTTGTCATTCTGTTGATTAATGTGTCTTGAAAATGTCTGAATTACAAATTTTGCAATTGTTTCATTGAAAAGACTTATAACTTGGGTCAAAAATCAAGTGGGTCACTTTTTTTGGAACTGAGTGTATTCTGTAACATATTTTTTAAATTTAAAAATGGCAGCTGTTAAATTGTTAATTATTAAATTTTGGCATAGATCAATGGCAACACATTATGGTTCTAGGGCCTTAACTAAATTTGTTATTCTACCAACTGTTGTTTCCATCCTGCTGGACGGGTATCACTTGCATAACCTTTTTTTTTTTCCTTCTTCACCTACACATATGTATATTTTCCCCATCAGAACCTCTAGCACATAACCATGAGAATTCATATAATTTAGATCAACATATGCTATACCACACTTCATTACCTAAACAAGCAAGTCTCAGAGAAAGTTGATGTAATAACAAGACATGTAAGAACTCACATTTTCTGCTCCGGCAGAAATATATCAAAACAAAGCACTATAAAAACATGGTATTTTTAAACAAAATACGGAGCTTTAGACACCATAATTGTCTTGAATTACTGGAGTACTTTAAATTCAAAAATTTCATTTGCAAACATTTGCTATAATTACAGCAAATACACGAGGAAAATAACAATGTAAGAACTGTATATTGCCAGCATGTATAAAGCTCAAACAAATATTCGTTAATTACTTTGTTTTCAAATTTACAAATCATTGTTTATTAATCCTACATACATAGTCCTAATAAAAAGGAAACTTTGTGTGATTCACTCAGTCAAGAAATGATTCTCGGGTCTAGATAAAGTCAAATTAAAATTATCTTCCGACGTTTTGCCTTCATCTGTATGGGTGAACTTCAGGGACCCTTACTGCGTTGCTGGTCAAGATCATTACACTGAGAGGTTAAGACCCTTGAAAACATCTTTCAATTTGATAAGGTCTAGACCCAAGAACCATGATTCCTTGGCAGTACAATATACTATATATTTAAGCACAAATGGGTATATTTTTTTGAATAAGATTAGAAAAATCTTTAATCAAAGATAATCCAAATAATGAGTCATTGTAAAAATTGAGATAACAACTCACATAAAATACTAGATATAAGGAAGATGACAATGCATAATTCTGCAGAATTTAATGTAACTGTTAACATCAAAGAATTATAGAGAATTCCTTGAAATCCGATTACCTTTTACCCCAGAATTCCGTGTTGGTTTATCCTCTGGTATGCCATGACAAATCCTTCTTCTTTTTGAAGGAATCTCTGTGTTTGCTTCCAATCTCATTGTGTTTTCTAGAACCATATGTTATGTTACTTTAGTTAATAAATAAAAATGCATAACAGTATTTTCTGTTGGACTCCTGGCTTAAAATAACATTAGAACATCAACTGATTAATTAACAAGGATATCTAGAGCTTAGATTATTAGGCCCAATTTAGACCTCTCAAAAAATGCAAAAATAGTATTTACAACGAAAAATATTTGATAAGAATTAACTTGAGTACAAAACCAAGGACTTAATCTCCCACAAAAAAGGTACAAACTGCAGCGATATGGTACCTATTCATAGAAATAAATTTTAGAAACAAATTATCTTCAATTTCGATTATCATTTAATTTTAGCAACATAGTCCACTCAACTAATACAGTTATTTAATAAATAGGCGTTAGGAATTATTGTTTACTGAATCATTATAAATACTAAAATATTTTTTTAATTTCGCAAATTCTGCAACAGCCATTTCCCGCGCGAAACTGTATTATGTTCATTTAAGACTTAAGAGTAAAAAAAAACTCATATATAATGTATCACTGATTTTAATTTAGACTACTACATTATCAGAAATAATATGCTAGATAAATAATAGTAAAATACCTTAATTTGGAATTAAGAAAAATGTTTAAAACATGCTCTCTACTTTACTTCTCCCAACAAAACAGATGAAATGTACAAAACGAAAGTGTAACTTACAAATACCAAATGCTTTTACTGACTTCCTGAACGCCTTTCACAGCAATTTTCATAAAATAACACAAAAAAATTATTATTTAAACAAACAAAGGTACATCTCTGTTAGTCAACTGCCACAAAATAAGTGGGAAAAAAGTTTTAAGTTACTGCCATCTATTGGAAAAAAATGTAGTTTTAAATTTTATTACAGGGGAATACCACAGATGGCGCCTGCGCGACTGAATAATAAAAATCGTTTTTCACAATTTTAAATTGCACCCACTTGTTATGTCAGCACATGGAGTTGTAAAAATTGAACATGAGGATATCATTAGACGAGCCGTGTAACCGAAGTTTAAAGATAAAATGTGAAGTCCACCTGTTGAACGTTATTCAAAGTTACAGAAACAGATTATAGCTGATAAGTTTATTACAGAGGATAAAATTAAACCAAGCTGAAATATATTAAAAATAAGGCTGCTAACGTTCTTTTAAATACAAATAGTCCAGACAGGAAGGCGCTGGGCTGACAATTTGTTCAGAAATTTAAGTTCTGTTTTTAGAATATACAAAATAGTCTTTTAACTTTCCAATAATTTCGCTGTAAGTGTTTGAATGCCAACCATCTAAATATTAGATATAATTAGAATATCCAAGTTCTTTATGAACATCCATTAAAGATTTTTTTTCTTATTGATGTTTAAGTCATATTTCCAGGCCTTAATTCTATGTAACATTGCTTTTCCTCCTATTTAAAAAATATTTCACAGAAACTGTGTTTAATAATAAAGAAGGAATAGTACATAGCTTGTTTTACTTAGTAAAAATGGAAGAAAGTTTAAAAAATTGACACTGCATACAATAATCCAAAATTTGAAATTAAACCATAACAATATTTGTTTACGGCGATTTTATTTTTTACATCATAACTGACAAAAAACAATAGTCATGATGTCATCTGTGCTAGGTATGGACAACAATAAAAAATTTCCTAGAATTGGCATTGTAACTTAAATGGGTACAAAAGTTATAAGGTAAAATACAAATTTTTATATAGAACAGGTAACAGCTAAAAATCAAATGGAACACCCTGTACATAATAAGTTCAAATTGTAGAACTATCTTCATGATTACGAATATATGTTATACTTACTTCAAATATTAATGTCAAAAACTGTATTTTTAATTGTTATGTATTGTAGTCCATGGATCAATCAAGATTTTTAGTTCCTGGTATTCCCACCCCTAGCATTAATAATGGTTTCTCATCTATTGGGCATGCTTAAAATTAAATTGTAAATAAGTTGTTGGTCTATGTTTTGCCAAATTCAGTGCCAACCGGAGCACCTGTAGATTTTGTGGGGGAATAACTGCTTCCTGAACCTGTCTTTCCACATGCTCAATGGAGTTAGTATCAGGGCTTCAGGCTGGCCAATCCATTAAAGAAATTTTAAAGTCTGCCAGATACCCCCTTACCACTTGTCCACTTGTGTGGACGTGCATTGTCATGCATGAAAATGAATCACTTTCCAATAGTGGGAGCAAAAGGCAAAACGCGGGGCTCTAAAATTTCAGTAATGTATCAGCCTTCAAACATTCTACAAATACTAAGTCCGTTTTTGCCTCCCACGAAATCCAACCCAAAACCACTACAGACCCACCTCCGTAGCTTACAGTTTTCTTAAAATTACACTGGGTATACCACTCTCCTGGTTGTCTGTTACTTTCATTCTTCTGTCACTGAAAAGAACAATGTCTCCACTGATCTTCATCCCACCGCAAACGATCTCTCACAGCTTCCCGTAATCTGTTCTGTATTGTTTGTAGACTTTCATGTGCAGAGACAAATTTAGCTTTTAGTTATGTATTTTAAATCTTTATTTTGGATGCATCTTACATTATATCTCCTTTTTGAAATAATTTAATTATAATTAATTGTATTATTCTCTACAGCTTTGTCATTAAGAACAGTTTCTTTTAATAATAAAGCATATTTTGACTTTGACTTTAGCTTTGAACTCATAACAAATTGCTTCCTTAAGCACTGCATCATCAGGAAAAGATCTTCGTTGGGCGTGCCTACTCTAGGACGGCTTTGTCCTGGTCTTCTTTGATTGAATTCATTCCCTGTACTGCTTAAGAGCTTTTGAAATTGCTTCCTGAGTTTTGACCAAAACTTACACAATATGAGATTGGGGGACAGCCCTGCTCAGAAAGTCCTCTTGTTTAAGCACAATCCTCAGATGTGAAGTTTCTGTTAGGGTTTATTTTTTGATTTTTATTCTTATAAAAAAATGATTTAAATGACTTAAAAGTTACTTAAAATTCCTCAAATGACTTAAAAGTCACTAAAAAGATTTAAAGGTCCCGCAAAGTCAGTTAAAAAGTTATAGGGAATTTTAAAAGTCACCTAAATTCAGTTAATCTTAGATTTAAAAGTCACCTAAGTCTTCCAAGTTTTTTTGAGTAACTTGAGATTTATGTTTTACAAATTAAAATAGATAAATGATAAAGTGTCTTTGACAATAACTAATGTCTAAAAATGATAGTAGGGATATGCGAAACCATTTAAATTACTGCTTTTTTATAAACAACATTTTTAGTCTATTGTTTTGGCGCCTAAATACATAAATTATTCCTTTAGGTAACTCTGGAAGAGGCAACACTATAAATTCACCACAAATATTGTATTAAAGGAAAAACATATTTCACCCCTTAAAAAAAAAATCCAGAAATCAATTTTTAGATAATTTTTTTAAAAGCTAGTGATGATTGAATTGTTTTAAAAACTCATTTAGTTGAAAAACTCTGAGGTATATTTTTTACACTTTTTTGTATCTCAAAAACTAAAAGGCAACAACACTTGCCAGAATATAAAAAAACTGCTCTGTACTACATCGATAGTAACCCATGTTTTTTTGTAAAACACTTTTTTTTTAAATATTTTATGTTAAATTTCATAAAACATGGAAATGTAAATTGTTTAAAAATAGCTTTTTTTACTGTCTTGTGTCTAAGTATAAGTCTAGGTAGGCCAACTACTAAATATCATTTTAATGCAACCTATTCTTCTGAACACACAAATTCCTTAGTTTCTAAAAATATATTAAATATCAGATATTATGTAAACATCAATATAAATCCTAACATAGTAAAGTAATTTAAAATAAAAGAACATTTTAAATTCATTTACAAGTTCCAAAATCTAAAAAATTATTATATCCAATGAAAATTTTACACCCAGATTTAAATACTGGCACTAATAATGGTTCTTAAGAAACGTCTGGAATGTTGTCCTGAGGCTGAGGCACACCCGAACATAAGTAAAAGATATATAAGTAAACGATGCTACAAAATTAAACACCTGCTTATTGTTATTTCTAGAAAATATCCTTGCAAAGACTTAAAAGTCACCCAAAATATTCTAGATGACTTTAAAGTACACAAAAAGACTTCAAAATCACTCTAAGTGATATAAAACATCACCAAAAATACCATTAAAGACTTCAGATTGGCCTACAATCAACTAAAAGACGTTTAATTCATTTTTAAGTCACTTAAAAGACTTATAATTCATTCAGAAGTCACTTATAATCCACAAAGACTTACAAATAACAGGATCAATCCAGCTAGGTTTATAGATACACAATGCAATGCAGATTATAAAATTCAACTAATAACAAATATATAGAAGACTACCTACTTTCAAAACATAAAATACACATAAAAACCACAACTTAATTACATAAAGAACTGTTTAATAGTAGATCTAAGAAAGGCTAAACTAAAATGTGATAAAATAAAATACATTAGACCTGATTCACCAAACTATTGTCTTAATCCAAATTTAATGTAAAGATTTGGGTCTATTATTTCAAACAAAGGAACTTTATAATTTTATTGATAAGACATTTTGGCAATCAAATTATTAAGAATGTTGGGTATTGGGTACTAATGATACTATTAACAGTTGTTTAAACAAACTAATTTTGACATTATTTTCAATTTAATGGATACATTACATAAAATGTACATACTGCAAAGGTAAACCAATATAAAAAACATAACTACTAAAATAAAGAAAGTTGATAACTCTCTCCTCATTTCTACTATATTTCTGCTAGTATTAGTTTCCAGAAAAATTGAACCAAAATAAAGGATTTAGAATTTGTATGAATATATTTAATTTTTCATTTACAGGAAATACACTATAGTGATTTTGACTTGAATACTTTACCCTTAGCTTTTTTACCATTACCTTTATTTTTATACAGGGTGTTTCCCCATTTACTTTCTCATTGTTGCAAGAGATTAAAAAAAAATCCTCTTTTTTTATGATTTTTGTGTGGTCCATGGACATGCAATAAAGTGGTTTTTATTTTTTTCTTGAAAACAAAGCGAGCTATGAAAACAACTCAAGGGATAAAAAAGTTGTTCCTCTAGTTGCTTAATCCAAAAAAAATATAAACATTACACAAAAAATCAGTGGTGTATATGTTTTACTCAATAATATTGCCCCTCGGGACGCCACTGGACTTAATAATTTTTATCTATTTATGGCTAAATAAGCCCCTTGTCAATACAAATAATATAACCAAATTTCAACAAAATTGGGTACAGGAAATTTAAAATAAAAATAAAAAACTTTTTTATATAATGTATTTACTGAAGATTTCTTGCACTAATATGTTTTATTTTTATATTTGAACCATTACCCATAAAAAAAAGAAAATTGAAGAAAATGGTTTATTATTTTTATATTTATTTATTTATTAACCATTGTGTTTGATAAACATTAATAATAGTTAGAAATCTTTGAGTAATAAACTGACCCAGAACACCTAAAAATAAACTATTTACTCATATTAACCAAATTCATTACTGACACCACCATTAAAAATAAATATCAATACAATACCAATATTAAAACAATAAATGTCAATAGGAAAACAAAAACAAACAAAATCTGCCAGAATTACACCTCATCAATAGTTTATTATTAACATATATTTTAAGTTGCAAGAGTGTAGTTGTTAGAAATTTAACAGCAGTTTCACAGATGACTTCAATAGTAGTAAAACATTAAAATAATTCATTAAAAATCATTAAAAAAAATTCAGTAACAAAGTAATATCTCAAAAAGAAGTTCACCTATAACTGTCAAGTAAGACCCAGTCTAAATTTAAACCTCTTTAATAAAATGGCTGATAGGGTCTTATATGAATTATAGTTTATTATATTTTAACATTGACATTACTTATAAAGTTAATTCTTTTAGTGCAGCCCTATCCTAGGTTCCTCAGACATAGTTAAGTCCACCTTGTAATGAAAGAATATCTTAGTGCCAAAGGAACCACAGTGCCTACAAGAGCAGGTATTGTTTGTCACAGTAAATTGAAGATCTTAAAAGTATTAAAACATAGTCAATGAAATGGACAAGGTTTTGTTGAAAAGCAATCAATGAAATATTTACTTCAAAATTACTAATTCCATCTGATTGCAATAAAAATGTCAAAAATGTTAATAATATTATTCTAAAATGGGTTAACCAAATAATCCTTAGCCAAACAAACAATATATGATAACTTAAAACCATAAAAATGTAATTCAGTATTAAAATTTATCGCAATCTCTAGATATAATTAGACTGGTTGACAAATCTATTTCAAATTAGTTTCAAAAGTTGTTTTGTAACACACCAGTTAAAAAAATTGCCTTGTTCTGGTGGCAAATCACTGAGTAATCTATATTTTGGCAATAGACAAAATGAAATCATCAAAACAAATTATGAAATAAATTAGAATAAAAGGTGACTCTATGACCTTATTCCAATACCTACCTTATTTGTAATTCTTGTTATGTGTAATGAAGACGACTTTTAAAAAACCGGGCACGTATTTAGCACAGAAATAAACGAAAATACATGAACATTCAAATGAGTTAATGAAAATTCCAACTTGTTTATGAGGCTAAATTTAGGTAAAAAATAAATACCTGTTTGGTTTCGCTTGATAACTAATGCGGATTCTTGGACAGGTCCTACGCTGCATCTTTGTTTTTGCTCCAAGTACGCCCGGGGTTCATCGAAAACTAATACCCTTGCAGAATTTGAACGAGCCCGCGATTTTACCCCGTTGTTTTCAGTGATGTCCTCCATCTATTGTTCCACCACTAGAATTCGTACAGACCAGCCTCTCGTTCATTTACCTAGCCCGCGCGCTGCAAAGAATTCTTTCATAATTTTGATGCAGCCCTATTGCACAAAACAAGTTTAAAGCCATAATAAATTAGTATCTAGTTATTCTATATTCGATTCGACCCAGAACAACGTTAACCGCGGATGACAGATAAGCAAAACATACGGGAATGACAGGCTAGGCCGACAGGTGACAAATCGGATTTTCCTTAAAGATCAATAAGACAATCATCAGGAACGGCTAAATCTCAAGACCTACTCATCGACTGTGGCGCCACTGGTACCATTGACTTTAATATATTTTGACTGCTTTATTCGTTGTTTATAAAGATATCAAACAACTCTTTATTTTATTATAGACATTGGCACACTAAGGGAGGCGTTTTCGGGGTTAGAACCCTTCTTGAAATTTGTAATAAAACGGATAAAAACGGATTATATATTGCGAAAAAAATATTCCAGTTTTCCAGGAAGATAAAATATTTCGGTACAAAATTTAGTTTTTATTTTCCGGTAAGGCCTAAAATTTATACCATCAGAGAGACTACAAAAAATTAAGGTAACAGTTCACAAAACGGTTTTCCCTATTATGTTATATTAAATTTTTTTCTATATATAGACACTTTCTAGTATGTATGAAGAGTACAAAATTACCTGCGATAAAGAAAACACTGGTTTTGTAACATTTTTTCAGTTAAGAAGTTTGCGGGACCTGGGAGCAAATAAATGCTGGGTAGGTTAAAAATATTAATTTTCATTTGTAAAATAAACTAAGTATTTCTCTTAAATATTACTCTATTACATTGTGTAGTTGTGTTAACATTAAGTTTATGTTTTTGTTATAATTTTGTGCTTCTATATTTAAAAGCACATTTATTAAAATCTGTTCACTCAAGAAAAATCTAGTGTTTTTTTTAAATATTTTCCAATTGAGCGAAATATTCATTTGGCAACACTTCTTGTAAAGCCCACTAGCTCAGAGGTAGCGTGGTGGGGTAGATTAGCTTAGCATTGTAAAGGTCATGTGTTCCAATCCTGGTTCGGGCGTTGACTTTTTTAAAATTTTTTTTAATACAACCTCCTCATTTTATATTCAATATTTGATACTGATAGGTAGATCTGTCTCGAGTTAGCTCCAGGTTTGTCAATAAAGCCATCATTGAGGCGTATACTAATAAATAGTGATAAAAATAAAAACCTTGCTAATATTCCGATATATTAGAAAACATTGATTAACGAGCGGATCGAGTCCTGAACGTTGTCCTCTTTACTCCGCCCCCTATCATTTCACTGGTGCTTTGTGCTCAGAGGCACAGGATTTAACAGCTCCTCGCGTCCGGAGCCATTAGCCAGCTCCATGTCATTTTGTATTTTTATTTTGAATCATATTTTGAAATCACGCGTCAGTGTTGCCAACTTGGTAGATTTTCCACTAGATCTAGTGATTTTAATAGTCATTTAGTGGACTGATGTCATCAAAATCCACTATGGTGGAAATTCTAGTGGGAATGACATTTTTTAGCGGAATTTTTAGTAAAATCTATAAATTTTATGAGTGGTGGTAAATTCATTCATTGCAAAGAATCGCTTCCTGTGCATTGGAACTTTTGGTATTACCTCAGTAAAATACTAAGGTCAAAAAATTGTTTAGCCAACTTAACCTAATTAAAATTAAAATTAGGAATACATTGTGATACTTTAGTTTCTTTGATTTACATAAGGTGTGGCCTTAAAAGCATACAACAGTGCTGTGATAGCTATACAATACCAAATGATATTATTCAAAAAATAAAAACAAATGAGACCATCGACCATGTGATATGGTTCCTGAGTATAATCTGTATAAAGATGTAGATTTATTAGGCATATTTATTGAAGTTGCTTCTGCAGTTCTGTTTTAGTAGTTTAGGTAATTTAATGCGTTATGTAAATCATTTTTGTTGTTATATCTAAGAATCATTAGTTCCTTGCTTTGCTTGGAAAATTTTCTTATGTTTTTTGTTTTCATATTTTTTACAGTTACTTATGTATGTATATAAAAAGACTGTTTTACTTGGCTATAACTAGCATTTAGATTAAGTACTTTATTGAATTTGTTTTGGTTTTCATAATATTAATTTATTTTTAGTGCAATACCTTTTCTTAATTTCGTTTTCTTGATCCTGCCGGCAGTTTTGAAAATGTTTTGCAAGTCCACGCTATACCATACAGATGGCGCCGACAATTTAAAATGAAAACATAGATGATAATACAGTTTCCTAATAGTAAAATATTTTTAGCGGAATTTAGTGATATTTTAGATTTCTGTTTAGTGGATTTCTAGTGAGATTTGACAGTGTTTCTGGTGGAATGCCATGTAACAAAGTTGGCAACGCTGTCACGCGTACAGATAGTTGCCTAAGCTCAAATTTTAAAGGTGAACAGTGAACACTATTGTTTTCTATACTTGTTGATTTTTTCACTCTCACACGATTTTACAAAAAAAAAATCGACGTGTTATGAAAAAAAAAGACCTAACACCCATGCTACCAAAAAACAAATTAGTGTATCGACTTGGTATACTCAGAATAAAATTATAATAAAATACCGAGTAATTACCTAAGTTTTCACAGATAGCGTTAGGATAAGGGATAACGTGGATTACAACAAAATACTCGATATTTCTTTTTCTAAGTATTTATGTACTCAAATTTTAGATATTTAAAGTAGTAATAGCTTTTTACTCAAAGGACAGTAAAGCTTGGTTCATAGACCTAACCGGATTTAATAACGGTATTAATTTTAGTGATAAGAATAAGCTTAACAGGATAAGTTTTTATTGCTAAAATTAAAGTTAAAACTAAATTTTGTTAGATGAACAAAAAGCTTAAAACTAATCAAATATATTCGACAAACAACGACGATGTCTCACCTCACGCTAAACTTTTTCTTAAACTAACTGCACTATCTTATCTAAGCAATAATACCGATAGATCTAACTGCTGAATATCGAAAAGTGCCAAACATATTTTATTTAAAAGATTAAAACGTATTAGTGTGTACTAATACTTGTGACTTTTTTAAAAACAAAATAAGAGCCTCTGAAAAAATCCCAAACCTTTGAATTAAAGGACAACTGGCAACCTTTGTCATATTACCTTATTATATATATATATATATATATATATATATATATATATATATATATATATATATATATATATATATATGAGTAGGCAATTAATGGACATTGACAGAATGGTGCATGCGCTAGAAAATATTAGTTTCTTTTTTTAACACTATGTTACAGAACCCTCCACTGTTTCTTTTATAAAAATTATTTAAAAATACCTAAGTATTAGTTTAATGTTTGCTTGAATTGTCATCGCTGATAAATTGCTGCAAATCCAACATTTTAGTATAAAATATCTTCTGTGATAACGATGATGTATTTTATCAGTTTTGAGCGTTTGAGATACATATGACAAGCTAATGATACCCGTTAACACCTCATAATAAATTAATCTAATGAATGAATAATATGACTCATTGGAACACCCTATTTGATATCCGTAGTTACAATTAATATTTTTAACAACTACAGATTTTACCACACAACAGATTAGCTTATTTTCAGTAATAAGGAATTTAACTATGTACTTAAAATTAGGGATTAGTCACCATGAAATTGAAAGTTAAAGTGATTGACGTATTTCTATCAATTAATAAGTGCTTGCTAAATGCCGTATAATTACAGATTACAGCCTCTCTCAAATTCAAGTACATATTAACATATTCCTGTGTTGTACGATGAATGAATGTTTGTGAATTTCGTAAGAATATTAATTCAATAAATAACCAAAAATTAAATGAATTTTAAAGTTTGTTTAGAGGCAGTGGCGCAACTAGGGGGGGCTAGGGGGAGCTTAGCCCCCTCGACCCCAAAATTAGCCCCCCCGCTAGGCCATTGGCGATGGCCAACCAAAACACTTAAACTCCATTTTGTTTGTAAAATAAAAATTTTAGTTACCAAATAAACAGGTTTTTTTCTAATTTAGCATCTTTTATACTTTTGACCAATTTAATTGGACACTATTTGGGCTTACGAAAACGTAAGGGCGCGCTTATTTTGAAGTTATGGATCATAAAAATTTGAGAAATAGTGAAAAGTGTAAGCGATATTTTTAAGGGGTTTAAAAGAGTCAAACTGAAAACGGAAATAGGTGGGGTAAATATTCTAACATTGAAAAATCATGGAAGTCATTGAGGAACATACTTAATCTTTCTCGACTATACATATTTAAGATAAAATTAAGGTGATATTCCAAAAAACGGCGAAACTTCTGTTATTTAATTTTTTGTATCAAAACCATGTTTGTCTCCCAAGTAGCACAAATTAGCTGATGAGCTTTTTTGCCTAACAGTTATCCATAAAAAACACATAAAAACCAGAGATTTGTCAAATTTTGGCAAATGATTCTTGGTTTATTTTCTAGCCATGAAAGCTCGCTTCAAATTAGATTTTTTGGCTCCAAAAGTAGCAGTTTTTAATGTAGATAGGCTATAGCATAATTACTTGGCCAAAAAATATCTTTTATAGGATAATTAAACCTCCAGCTTTTTTTTGTAATATTGGACGGCCAAAAAGTAGAAATATCTGTCAATTTTGTTGCCATAATATAACCAGATATATTCTAGTAAGTATTGAAGTTAAATTATCGTAAGCATAGCTGTTTAAAATGCCAGAATATGGCATTTTTAATCAATAGAAATCGAGGTCAGAATATAATCAATAAGTAGGCATTTTTCCCAAATGCCAACCAAGCATATTTTAGCAAGGATTTAAGTTTAATTATAGTAGTAATAGGTATATAAGAATGCGAGATTATGATATTTTAAGACAACAAAAATTGGGAGGAAAAAATATGGCTTTTATTATCATATTTTTGTTTTAAAATTAAATTAAAATTGGGTAGTTTTATTTCGCTTTTTTTTTGCTTTAATATTGCCAAAAATGCCACATTTTCAAATATACGTTTATAATCTATAAAACTATACTTAACCAAACTGCAGATTTATTTAGAAAAACGAAATATTGGGGTAATCGTCGTTTAATTTTGATACGCTGGCTCCTGGATCTTAAGTTAGCCATTTTTTAGCGAGTACTAAAGGCAAACCATGTAGACATTTTTATTGGCAAAATTTTATTAAATGTTGCTACATTTGAAAATTATTCCCATTTGATAAGTATTTGCTTACAAGGTGGCCAATTTCAAGGAATATTTGCTTAAAAAGTAACCCAAAGCTTTTTATAATCCGTCATGGTTGAAAATTAAAATTAAACTAATTCCTAGCAGCCATTACTTGATCACTTTAAACAAACATATTTCTACCAATAAAAACTTATTTGCATGCATGTTTTTTACGTTAGAGACTCTTTAATGCATTTTCTTAGTAAATTACATCTCCAAAAAAAAGTGTAGAAAACGAAATGTTTAGTTTCAAGAAGGAGCGCCTGTTTTACATACCTATCTTAGATTATTTTAACAGTAAAAGTTCCTACCCAAGCGCTCTTTGTCCCCACCAACCGTCAAATGAATATTTTACACAATAGTGTACGTATTTCTACGAAACCATGATTTGTTGTTTGCATTTTCTGTTGGCTCATAAATTCTTACACTGATTGGCTCTGTTAATACTATTTCTATAATTTGAAACAATAATTGATGATTTATCATATAAATGAAGAAATAATTTAGGTAAATTTCGGAAAACATGTTACTCAAATTTCGGCTAAAAAACAAATCAGAATTCAGCTAAAAAAGCTCGATTTTAAAGTCAAAAAGTAGCTAATAAACCCAACCATAAAATCAAAAGAGTGGGTAGTATAATTGCCAATTGGCCATTTTTACCCCATTTATACTGTAATAAAACTGTTATTTTGGCTAGCAATTTTAGCTAATTAGCCAGAGATATGAGCAAATATCACAGCATTTTAGCCCATATATGATTATCTGTGCTACTTGGGCTGGTATACAGGGTAGACCAAAAAGGAGGAGGCACTTTGGCAGGTTTCCTGTTAACAGGTCGAGTAAAACATATGTTATACAGGAGAAGTGATAACTTTAAACTCCCTAAAATTTTTATATACGAGTTTCATCGTTCTATGTAACTTTAAGTGTCGTAATTTATTAAAAAAATATATGTTTTTTGACAGCTGTCATAGATATTAATCAAATCATATATAGCCAAAACATAAAAACTTAGACAATATCGGAAGTTTATAATTAAATCATAGCCGTACGAAAAAATGGTTAAAATCGGTTTTATCCTATAATCAATATTATCTTATAAGAGTCAGGGCTTGAGCCCCCCAAAAGTCTATGTCTAGTTGCGCCACTGTTTAGAGGGCAAGATAACAATTACATTTGTACATTCGATAAAAAAGAGAGTGATATATTGCGGGGGAAGTTACGGATAAAGCGAATTTAGCGATTTTTTTTCATATCGAGCAATTTTTTTTCCTTTCAGATAGGGTTAATCTACAGACGTCAAAAATAAAAATACAATTGTACATTTCTGCAAGACACAACAACTATAAAATCAAAAGAGTGGGTAGTATAATTGCCAATTGGCCATTTTTTCCCCATTTATACTGTAATAAAACTGTTATTTTGGCTAGCAATTTTAGCTAATTAGCCAGAGATATGAGCAAATATCACACGATAAATAACTTTAAACTCCCTAAAATTTTTATATACGAGTTTCATCGTTCTATGTAACTTTAAGTGTCGTAATTTATTAAAAAATATATGTTTTTTGACAGCTGTCATAGATATTAATCAAATCATATATAGCCGAAACATAAAATAAGAGAGTGATATATTGCGGGGGAAGTTACGGATAAAGCGAATTTAGTTACGATAAAGCGAATTTAGCGATTTTTTTTCATATCGAGCAATTTTTTTTCCTTTCAGATAGGGTTAATCTACAGACGTCAAAAATAAAAATACAATTGTACATTTATGCAAGACACAACAAATTTGTTTTTTGTATATAAAATGTTTTTCGACACAGCTTTTTAAAAGCGAAAATATTCTTTTATTTCAAAAACTATTCATATTTTTGGAAAACGACAAAACTCGTCAAATTTTAAGGTTATTTGTAAGTATACAGCGTGTAAAATTAAGGAAATGGCAAACTATTTCAGGTACCGCTTACCTGAATTTAATGAAAATGTGTACACTTAGGTTTGAAAATATGCCCGATCTGCATTGCTGCCAAGTTTACCGTTTTAACAGGTAACCTTTTGTGTACAGGTATTTTTTAAAAATTTAATTAAATTATTGATATTAGACCCTTATTTTCGTAAAAACTGATGACTTTCATAAAAAGTGCTCTAATGAAAAGTATTGAAAATTCAATGCAGATTTAAAAAAAAAAGTAATATAATATAGGGTGTTGAATTAAAAAAAATCCTTTTATAACAGAAAAACGGTAAACTTGGCAGCAATGCGGAACTCGCGATTGGATCCGGCATAATTTCATACCTAAATCTACATATTTTCATTAAATTCAGATAAACGGTACATAAGATATTACTTTTGTTACATGTAAGCAAGTGAGAACAAAATAAAAAAGTCACAACTAATATTTTTGGACTTCAGCGATTCTGTTTTACCGTTAGATCTACGAATATCATAATTTATTTTTAAAGAGGAAATTTCGCTCAAATGTGTTCTCTCCAAAGTAAATAGGATAATTTGTAAAGAGACATGTACATATGTAGTACATATCAGCCTTAATAGGCTTATTAAAATAGGCTGTAAAATGACAATAAAGCGAGCACTGTAACTCAATCAAAAGTAATTTTTATTGAATATAATTACTAGCAGTGTCATATGCTAATTGAGTGCAATGAAATTTCATTTTACTAGTCACACATTCTCACAGCAAAGTTTTGAATGTATAAGTTTGTAAGCTGCTTGAATTGAATTAAGCAATTTGTTGGTCTTGCTCTTACTTGAAAGGTCTTTAAAAAGTACCATTGGGTTTCAACAGGTCCGAATCTGTCAACACCAAATCAGCGACTAAAAAAAAGCAATGGTGGGCCAAACCCTCTACAAGTGCAACAAGATATTTTTTTGACAATGGTGTGGCAAAGTTCAATTTACAGATGGTTACTGAGAATGAGGTTGAAAAAATTTTATATTCTGTGAAATCTACAGCTACTGGCAGTGATGGAATTAACATTAAATTATTGTTGTTAGCAAGTCCTTACATTATTCCTTTTATCACTCTTATAATCAATTCATCTCTAGAGAAATGTGCATTTCCCAATTGTTGGAAGCATGCCATTGTCACTCCTTTACCGAAAATTTCCAATCCACTCGAATTTAAAGATTTAAGGCCGGTGAGCATACTGCCGGCACTCTCCAAAGTACTGGAAAGGGTTATGGATACGCAATTGCGCAGTCATCTTGAAAAATTTTCAATCCTACGTGAGATACAGTCTGGATTACTTTAATTAAGGTTACGGATGACATAATAAGGGTGTGGATGGCGGGGATGTGGTAGTTTTGGCTCTAATCGACTTTTCTAAAGCGTTCGACACCATAAGTCATAGCTTGCTTTCTTTGATATTGGAATTTATTGGGGTGGATATCCACAGCATGAGATTGTTAAATAGCTTTTTGTATGGTAGAGCCCAATCTGTTCGCATTGCCGATGTCCAGTCAGACTTTCAACCTGTAAAGTGCGGAGTTCCACAGGGATCTATTTTGGGCCCTTTATTATTCTCAATATATACTTCGCAGTTTATAAATCAGGTCAGGCATTGTAAAATTCATTTATACGCCGACGATACGCAAGTCTATCACACGTTTAAACCGGATAATATTATTCAGGGTGTTCAGGAGATAAATGACGACCTTACAACTTTACTTTCAGCAGCAACTGATCACTCTTTATCAATTAATTCAAAAAAAAGTTCAGTTATGTTCTTTGGAGCTTCCAGGGTTCGTCAAAAATGTTTACCTTTAATACAAATCAAAATAAATAGTGAGGATCTGCCTATAACTGAAAGTTGCAGAAATTTGGGACTTTTTTTGGACTCTAACCTAAAATATAGGTCTCACATTAGCACGTTGATTCGTCAGGCTTATTTCAACTTAAAATTGATTTATAATTCTAAAGACTACCTTAATTAGAAGTTGAAAACTCTTTTATGCGAGGCGTTGGTTTTATCACGATTGAACTTTTGTGACTCTATTTATGGATACTCAATAGATTCTTTTGATAAGCGCCGTATTCAGGTGTTACAAAATTCTTGTCTACGATTGATATTTGGAATTCGTAGAAGAAATCATATTTTTCATAAGCTTGCTGATCTTGGCTGGCTCAATATGGGTAATAGACGTTTGCTTCATGCTGCTTGTCTTTTCCATAGGATTATTTTAAATAAAACTCTCCCATATTTGTATAAAAAAATCGTGTTTAGGTCGGATGTACATAATCTAAATATTAGGTTTAAGGGACGTCTTACTCCTCCAATACATAAGACTATTCTACTACTACTATTCATGAGATCATTCTCTTATCAAATTTCAAAGATTTATAATGCTATCCCCGATTCTATAAGATGTAAAAGTGCTATTCCTTTTAAATTGGCCTATAAAAGATTCTTGCTTGACCAGCAATAACAGGCAACAAATTTTTAATTTTATTCTTAATTAACAGACGAGTGCGCCCCAGCGACCATAACTCTATTATTATAAGTTTATATTACTTATTTGTTACTTATTACTTACTGTTTTTCTCGCTTTCCTTTTCTAATGCTTAGGGTAAAGAACAGAAGGCAGGTGTATTCTCGAATACACATGTCCAGCTGCCCCTCGGCATTTTCTAGCATTGTTTTTTTTTTCACAAAATTTGTATTTTTTTTTGTAGTCAATGGTTGTTAGAAATAAAGACTTTATTTATTTATTTATTTTATTTAATATCTGTTAAAATATTGCAGGTAGAACAATTATGAAAAATACGATAGTTAATTTTTATAATAATTTCACAGAATTATTTTGATGAAAGACATGTTTTCTCAATTCCGTCGGTCTGAATGAGGATCATATAGGGCCGACCTGATAACATTTTGGTACAAAGCCAATATGGCGAAACAAAATGGCGGCCCAGTGAAATGTTAAAAAAATATTACTACAGACAACTACTAAAATTCAGGTACGAATCCAAGATGGCGGCTTAATAAAATTATTAAAAATTGAGCTTGAAAAAGTACTTAGTGGATTGATTTCAAATTGTGTGTCATAACTAATTGTGGTATAGAGATGGACGAGCGAAACTAATTCAATATGGCGGTTTATCTGGCCGTTTGTAATCGTAAAAAAAACCTCTCAGGTTTTAGATATCTTCACGTTTTAGCGTCCTTAGATGCCAAAAAATGGGTAGTTTTATCAATTCCGTCGGTCTGTCCTGCAGCCTGTCAGATCGCGACATAGCTTAAAAACTACTTATCAAATTGACTTTAACTTTTAGTTAAAATTAAGGGTGACATTGCTCGGAAATAAAAACATTAGTGTTTAGTTTTATTCTTTGACAGTTTTTTTTTCAATCATTTAATTTGTGTACATGAAGAAAGGAACTTCGAAATTTAGTGAAAATGCAGTATATGCTCAGTTTATAGTTGAAAACAATTTCCACAATGTTATTTTGACAAGAGATCTTCGTGAAAAAAAAAAGTATACCTAGTTTCTAATTTCTCTCAGAAACTATCGTAGTTAAGAATTTGTAAACTTTTTACACCTGAAAACAATTCGAGATAGTTACTATTCGAAACGTGGTGAAACCAAAATAATAAAAACAATGCAGCCCAACAGAACGAGTATAGTGAACAATTATACACAGGGTGGTCGGTACTGAATGTACCAAAAAGCAATCCTAGATTAAAATCGTCAAAATAATGATATTGAACCAAATATGCCTTAGTAAAATGTCGCTCATTAATGAGATACAGAGTGTTAAAGTTTGAATCTCGAAATTGTTATTTTTCTATAGCTCAAGCTTTTTTTGAGATATCGATATAAAAACTGGTAATTGGGAGTTTTCATGTAATATGTAGAGGGCACTTGATACTCCCTAGACACTCGCTATTTCAAGAAATAACTTTCTTGTTAGTACCGTTTCATTATTTTTTTTTGAAAATTGTGATAGAGTGATGATTTCTAAGAAAAAGAGGTTATACTACATTTAATTCGATTAAACAAACCGATTTCGAAATATTTGCATTTTAAATAAAAAATATTGTAATATTTAAGGGGTGGATTTCATTCCCTTCAAATTTGATTTTTAAAAAATCCCTTCTTATCGAACCTCCACATGTTACAATCAACCTGAATGCCAAAATTCAGCTTTTTACGTCAAGCGGTTTGAGTAGAATCGTGATTAATCAGTGGCCCAATTTTTTGAAATGCCCGGTATAAATTTTTAAGAAATTTTAAAATATGTAAGATAATCAAATAAAATACACGAGTTTAAGCGTTTCTCTGAAAAACCAACCCTTTTTTTAATAAAAAAATATTGTAATATTTAAGGGGCGGTTTCACCAACTTGAAATTTAAGTTTTGAAAAATCCCTTCTAATCTAGAACTGTAATACCTCAGGGCATGATGGTGTATTCAATAATTTGCTAAAAAAATGTAAATTTATTTTGTGCAAAGGGTTAACTTATCTTATAAATATCCGATTAGCCTGTTTTATAGTATATCCAAACTTTTTGAAATAAATATAAAAATCAGTTATTAAAATTTATAAATAAAAATAACCTTCTGAGTGACTCTCAGCCTAGTTTTACGGAATCACGTAGTAGTGAAAGTGCTCTATGTGAATTTCAAATGACAATAGTTCATGTTGTTGATAAGAATCTCTATGTATCAGGCCTGTTTGTGGATTTTTCTCGTGCGTTTGATATGATTAACCACAACATTCTCTTGTATAAACTAAAAAAAGATATGGGATTAGAGGACAGGCAGGCTGAGGTCTTACCTGAATAGACGTATGCAATATGTTCTAGTTAACGGGGCTAAAAGTAATTCTTTACTTATGGAGCAAGGAGTGCCACAGGGCTCGGTTCTTGGACCACTGCTCTACCTAATTTATTCTAATGATTTGATTTCTTATATGGAGGAAACGTCATCAGGTGTAACAGTTGTGTCATATGCCGATGATACCAATATTGTTGTTGTAAAGAACGATGCTCATTCACTTAAAACTAATACTGAGATGTTTTATAAAAACGCTATACTTTAGTCGCAAAAAAACTGTCTAAATCTTAGCGAAAAAAAAGTTTATTGTGTTTTCAAACACTAAGCAAAACCACTTGCACAATTTGCAAATTGACAATAATTGTCTCCTAGAATCATCTAACTCATGTGTAATGCTGGGCCTAAATTTTGACGAAAACTTACGATGGCTGGATCACATTGAAAGCCTCTCAGTTAACTCAAGGCAGAATTGTAATGCACTAAAAGCTTTATCTAATTACTGCAGTCAAAATGATCTTTTATCGATATATTATGCAAACATACACAGTCGTCTATCCTATGGCATAATCAATTGTGGAGCAGGAGTATACAATTCGAATTATATTTGGACTTTCTTACAGAGACTCTTGCCGAGAATATTTCAAGAAATATAAAATTTTAACTGTTGCAGTAATTTACATTTTAAAAATTTGTATATTTGTTTATCAGAATAAGGCCCTCTTCCAATCAAACCGCACTTTACATAATTATAATACTAGAAATAAAGAATTATTGCCTGCTTCTCATAAGATAATGTTCTTTCAAAAAAACATAGCCTATAATGGTTGAAAATTTTTTAACAGACTAAGTAATGACGTAAAACAAGCTGCTACATTAAAACTTTTTAAAAGTAAACTAAAAAGTTTTCTTATTACAATGTACTACTATACTAGAGTTCTTGAGTTAAATATTTTACGCTGAGTGTCATGTCTTTTTTTGTATATTCTTGTATATTGTTTGTAATTTTTATTTTAGAGTTTGACATGTATATATTACTTTATACAAACTAGTTTAAAAAATTATTGGTTTGACGTATTCTCCAATTACTTATGTTTTTTGTATGTACACTAGTTAAGTTGAAGAAATAAAATTATTATTACTATTATTATTATTATTATCGAACCTCTACATCCTACTATTAGCCTGTATGCCAAAATGCAGGTTTTTACGTAAAGCTTTGAGCAGAATCGTGATTAATCAGTGACCCGATTTTTTGAAACACACCGTATAAATTTACAATACAAAAAAATGGTGTTGAAAGGTCTTGGTCACCGGACGATCATTCCAAAAAAAATAATATAAATCGGTGCAGTACAACTCTCTCACGAACTTGCTGAAAAATTTGGCTTAGTGTTTTAAATATATAAAAGTTAATGGAGGTATTTAGAGGGAGGAGGTTTTAGCCCATCCAAAGATCCGCAACTCGGCAGAGCCTGCCCACACACTAAACACTCCTACTTCTAGAGACCTATAACTAGCAAGAGAAAACGCAATTGACTGCCCCCGATATTGGACAAAAAAGTAAAATAAGTGAGTCCAACAAGAATTCTGTAATTGGAGCTAAGAAAAAACTTCACCATGTGAAGCTAAGTGACACTTCCGTCTGTAATGGTTGCAAATAGAAAGATAAATTGCCATAGCAGCTAATCAATCAATTAGAATGGATCCGATTTTCGTAATTGTTGATATAGCAAGACAACCACAGCGTACTGTCTGATCTTCCAATCCACTAAAAGAGCTGTTTACTTATTGTGAAGACGCTTCATTAGCTGATTTCTCTTCCAAATCATCCTCCTTAAGATTGACAGATATCTCATTGCCGTCTCCTTGATGGGGTAACTTAAAATGTCTATACCAAATGTGCAATAGGGAGTTTCTCTAATGAACTATAACATTTTAATGGATTCGCCTGATATTTGAACCCTCATAACTGACATTTATTTTGTACTTAAAGCTTCGATAATGTTGAAGACACAAAAAAAAACACATGATATGTTTATTCATCACTGTCGCTTCTTCGGATGATATATTTGATATAGTATAATAATAACAAAATCAACACGCTAAAATGAAGGTGTAACCCCATAATATCCGCAACAGTTGTGGATTTGCACGGTAAATATGTCTCCTTACTTTTGATAATAAAAAGGTGTTAATTAACTTATTATGCACGATACGGCAATATTTACTGCCTACGCTGCTTGTAATGTACTGCGGTTCTGTCGATTAATTGTCCAACATGTGTAAGGCCATAAAGCCAAATTACTTTCACTGTAATCTGGCCGTTATTCCAGTGGCAATAAAAGTGCCACTATTAGTGCCTATTGTTGCTTGCAAATTGATTTTGATCAATCTATTGTTTAATAATGCTCTTTGCTTAAATCTTTGGTTAATATTTTTGAAATATCTTCGTGCTCGACAGGTAAAAAAGAGTCCGGAAATTTTAAATAGTCTATATGTGCATCTTGATTAACTAGCATATTCCATTACCTATCATTTTTCATATTTTACCACTTATTGTTTTATTTTTAATTGATATAATTTAAGTAAAAAACTAAGAAAATCGCTCTAAAATTATAAATATGAAATATTATGGAAAAAAACATAAATTTTATTTGTTTTAACTAAATTAATTTATTTAATTAGCAACGCTTGCTTCGAAATTTTGTCCTGCTTGTCCCATTGGGTTGTTATAGAACCGCAAACAGTCGACTCGGAAGAATTGGTTTGCCAGTTCTTTAACTTCAAGGTACTTGGACTCATCTGATTGCTTGAAAATTTAAATAAATCATTTTAATATCTTGTTTTGCCTTGCCATAAACTCAGGGCTAGAAAGAAAACATTGAATTAATCCGTCCTGGTTCATAACTTATTAATTTTTGCGTTTCCGGTGCTACTTTTAGTATAGTAGAACAATAAAACTCTAGCCGCTATTTTATTCGGTCATCTAGGAGTCGTACCAAAATGTTACCAGTTGATTTCAACATAATACTTGATGTTTGTGCAAAATTTGAGATAAATTAGATAAGCAGTTTTTTAATAATAATTTTTTTAACATTTCACTAGGACGCCATTTTGTTTGGACATATTGGATTTTTACCAAAATGTTGCCAGGTGATCCCCACCTGACCCTTATATTTTGAACAAAATTTGAAGGCAATTGGTTAATTAGTTTTTTAGCTATACCGCGAACAGACATACAGATAGACAGACCGACGGAATTGAGAAAACATGTTTATGTTTTTTGGCATCTAGGGACCCTAAAACGTGAAGATCCGAATAAATCTGGGAGGGGGGGTGATTTTTTCACGATAACAATACTTTCCTTTTGCGAGGGAAGTAAAAATCCAATTTACAGCACTGCGTAAACTATACCATAACCGTTACTCTTGCAATATGGCAGTTTATACCATCTATGGTTGCCAATAATTATCATTTTGTGACATCCATAAGTAACATTAAACATAATTAAAAAAGAAAAAGTATGACTTGGCGTATTTCCAGATATATAGCAGTAATAGTACTAAGACAAGCCCAGCAACTAGGCCTAAAAGGTCCTTTTCGCTAATCCCGGTCCCACTCACCTCCCCTACGGAGCCTGCATCTTGCTCCACTCCATTTGTGGTGTTGTAATTCTCTCCTATGCTAAGGGGTCGAGGCCAGTTCAGAGGCACCATTTTTACCTTTTTATTGCTGGAATACCGTCAAGTCCAGAGGACTTTTTGATATTAAGTGTTTTGAGATACGTCGAACCGTTGTAACTCTGAAGGTCGTGTATAGTGTAATGCAAAGCACAACGCATTTTATCAACAAAATAATATTAATATGACTAGATTTTGTGCAAAAAGGTGATAACTCTCGAACTACCTCTTTTTTTGCACCGAACCAATGCCAGTGGACGAGGTAACTATATTTTTTATATTTTATTTGGTCCAAAAGCCAGAGCTACATTGTTTTTGCACCAGCTTACGCAGAATTTTTTTCTTTATATATTTCCTCAAAAACCCGGAAACTGGCAAAATGTGGAGGTACTTCGTTTTTGCTCCGGGCTTTTCAATTACCAATTAGATTCGACACATTAGTCTTTTGTTTTATGTCTTCTGCATGTCAAGATAAAAGAGATGTACCCCTAACTGAAGACCAGTCAACTAGCCCGCTTATAACAATTCTATATATTAGAGAAGTATCAGAAAAGATTAGTAGATTTGATAATTTGTTTTTAAATCTGGAAATAATTTAGGACCTTGTTTGCCAAAACCAAAATAAGCCTACTTAGTCAAACGAAAAATTTTGTTAAAAAATATGTTTTATCAATTCCGTCTGTGGGTCTGCCTGTCAGTTTGCGGCAAAGCTTAGCTCATCAGATTGACTTCAAATTTTAGTCAAGAATTAAGGGTCATATTGGGATGACCTGGAAATATTTTGGTAAAAATCCAATGTCGGAACAAGATGGCGGCCTAGTGAAACGTTAAGAAAATTATTACTAAAAAAACTAATTACCCAATGTATCTCAAATTTTGTACAAAAATCAAGTATTATGCAGGAAACAACTGGTAAAAGTTTGGTACGAATCCAAGATGGCGGAACAAAATGGCAGCTTAATAAAATATTTAGAAACTCCTGAGAAAACTACTTGATAAACTGATTTCAAATTGCGTACTATAACTAATTGTAGTATAGAAATGGACTAGTAAAACTGTGGTACTAATTCAAAAAGGCGGCCAAATAAGATTTTTGTAATCTGAAAAAACTCACGTTCTCAGGTTTACATATATTCACGTTTGCGTCCCTAGATGCCAAAAAATGTGCTTTAACAATTCTGTCAGTCCGTCTGTCGGTTTGTGTCTGTCTGTCAGTTCGCGGCATAGCTTAAAAGCTGCTCATCAGATTGACTTCAAATTTTAGTCAAAAATTAAGGGTCATATGGGAATATCCTGGTAATATTTTGGTATGAATATAAGAGAGCAAAACAATATATATATATATATATATATATATATATATATATATATATATATATATATATTATGTCCCGACCACAGAACATTCAGAAACCTTGTGTATTCAACCCGATATCTCTAAAGTGAAGTCATTTTGGACCTTTATCTAGTAATTGTATATACATGTTTCTGTCTCGTAGGCCACGTTAAGTGATGGCCCATATTTTTTGAAACATGCCGTATAAGACACAGTTGGGTGGAGGTGCCTGTTAAATGAAACATTTTAAAAACAGCTGTCTGCGGCTTAACCGTATTATTATTTATCTCTAGCCTGACGAATGAAACAACCAACGACCTTACCTCATTCTATAAAGTTGCCGACTCCGAGCTGCCCGAGTTGCATTCACAAAGACTTGGTTGTTCTGACAGCGTTGCCAACTCGTTCAAGTAATATAAGAAAAAGATATTTTATCTTACATAATGCGAATTTTTATTTGCAAATCGTGATCGAATGTCGTGCATTGTTTCACCTACATCATACACAATGTACTTTACTGTCCCTGATTATAACGCCTGATTAGGAGGCCTCTAGGTATTTTTATTGTTTATTTTAAAGTAATTACGGTGTTTTGGGTCACGTTAACTTGGATTTATATAATGAAGGATTTTTCCAAATATAATTTTGTGGATAATTGTTACAGACATAGGACCTACTATAAAATACTGACATTATTAAATTGTAAACTGCAGATGCAACTGATAAAGTCTTAATTTTTTCTTTAAACACTCACAGACAAAATAAAGTTCAAAATTGTAGCAAAAACGACGTTAATATTTCAAGAAGACAAGATAAAATTTAGTTCTGGTAGTAAACCCTAGGAAGACATAGATAATCCTCTTTACTAGGAAAAGGAAATGAAACCAATGAGTGACTCAATTCACTTGGAAAGATGATTAAAAAGGTATACTCCCATATGAGAGTTGCCTCAGAACCTAGAGAAGCTAAGATGTAGATGTACTGTGTGATCATGCATTTATCTTGTTAACATAGTACGAATTCAAACTTTTTATCTTGTGCAGTTAAGATCCCTGAGGATGCCTCGTGTAATCGCAAACGAAACGTCGGAAAGTAATTCTAATTTGACACGGTCTAAATCCAAGAACCATGATTTTTTAGTTGTAAGTGTTTCTAAATAATTCATTTGTCAGAATTCAGGTGTTTCCGGATTATTAATATTAGAAGGTAAAATTAGCATTTTTTCGGTATATCTCAACTCAGTTTCTTCAAATTTATAAGTTTGATAACGTTAGTTCAACGAATATATATTACTCTTCAAAACATTATATTTAAAAAAACTGTAATCCACTTAACCGGAAGCTAATCAAGGTGTAAACCTGGTTTTTAGGGCAAACCCAATTTAAAAAAATCCGGAAATTTTCTTTACCCGAATTTAGTTCAGTACATAGTCATTTAGTAACACATACACACACACATATATATATATATATATATATATATATATATATATATATATATATATATATATATATATATATATATATATATGATTTTTACTCCTTCACGGATGGAAAAATACAATGTGTTTTCATTCCGGGTGTACATCCGTTCACTACTGTCGTTCTGAAAAGAACAGTTTTGCTGACGTTTCGCCAAAATCACATCATCACAACAGAGTCTCTATTCGGACGCGAGAAAGAAAGCTTCGAAAATGCCAAATGTGATTTTGGCAAAACGTCAGCAAAACTGTTCTTTTCAAAACGACAGTAGTGAACGGATGTACACCCGGAATGAAAACACATTATATATATATATACTGTCTTTTTAAACATTTTTTGGGCACCATTTTGTTAGATTGGATTCCTACCAATATTTTACAAGTTTCCACCTATGCCACACTTGACTTTTAGGCATACTTTAAAATAAATTCAATAAGTAGTTCTTACAATGACACATTTTGCTAGGACATGAATTTTTAAATATTTTATAAAGCCACCATTTTGTTTCGCCATCTTGGAATCGTACCAAAATTTCTGCAGTTGATTCCTACATAATACTAAATTTTTACGCAAAATTTCAGATAAACTGGATAAGCAGTGTAATAATTTTTTTCACATTTCACTAGGCCGCCATTTTGTTTTGCCATATTGGATTGTTACCAGATCATCCCCATATGACCCTTATTTTTCGACCAAAATTTGAAGCCAATCATTTTTTCTATGAGCAATATAATTGAATATAACTGAAAGTCAAGCTAATTCGTTTTGTTGTTATTAGAGTTTTTTGCAGAATTTACATTTTTAAAAATATACAGGATACTAATTTGTATCTCATCACGCCATATAACGTTCTCAACTGCCAAATCGATATCACTTGGAGAAAAAATAACAACTAGGCTAGTAACTTCATCGACATCCGGTATATGACTGACCATGAGTCACTTGTAGCTCTAGTAGATATTATTGAAATCAAATCGTCCAGTAGTTACGCATTTCAAGCCGAGATAACGATACATAATTTCAATGAACTGTGAAGTCTTTTTGTTTACAACAACAGATTAGTTGTTATTAATACATTGCCTCAGTATAAAATGCAAGACAAGCTTCCCACGGCTGAAATTCCCCAGCATAATTTTCTTTTAACATTATGAGCCAATACCAGTCGGAATAAAATTACAAACCTTGGAACCCGATTCTGTGTCTGTTTTCCCATATCATGAGTATCAGTACAAGTCTAGTACTAGATCATTTTTCAATGTCATTTAACTCCCTCGTAAAAGGGAAGTATTGTAAACGTAAAGAAAGTTACCCTCCGAGCTTTTTCAGATCTTTACGTTTCAGGGTGGGTCCCTAGATGACGAAAAACATTGAAGACGATTGCCTTCAAAATGTTGGTAAAAATCCAATATGGCGAAACAAAATGGCGGCTTAGTGAATTGTTAAAAAAATATTTCCAAATATCCAAATTAGCTCACAAAAATGCACAAAAATTAAGTAATATGTAGGAATAAACTGGAAAAAATTTGATACGAATCCAATATAGCGGAACAAAATGGCGGCTTGATAAAATATTTAAAAATTTAGTCTGAAAAAGCTACTTAATGATTTGAAATTGTGTGCTATAACTAATTGTGATATAGAGACGAACTAGTAAAATTGTGGCACTAATTGAACCACCAGTTAAAAGAAGGAAATAAATCCAAAAAGTAAATTTTGGGCAAATTAAAAAAAACGTTTTAATTTTTTCATTTCAATTTTTGTTGTGCTTAACACATGGATGCAACAAACTACAGTATATTATGAGTCTTTTCGGATAATAAGATCCTTTTTTATGTTTTTTTTATAATAAATTATTACAAAAAAAAGAGTTGGATTTATTTCCTTCTTCAAACTTACGAGTTTTATTTAAGAACTTAAATAGAAAATAAAATGCAACAACTACAGGAACATTTGTAATTTATTAACATTTTAATATGTTTGCAAAGAAAAAATATTTAAAGAGTAAGAGGTAATATAACATATTTAAACGTTTGAACAATCAAGTTCTGAGGTCGAATATTATTTTCTAATCTTCATCTTCCACCGGTGTTTCAGATGAAGTGGTTGGCCATGTTAATATAGTCTCATAAAACTCTTTTTTATCATCTGGTACGTATTGCACAATTTTCCGGACATCATCCATTTTCTTTTGATTTATTGGAATCTTCCTTGTGTAAGCTTTGGTGGTTGGTAGTGCAGGACGTACTAAACCTTTTTGGAGCAATCTCTCTTTTACCAATCCATCAATATATTCCGAGGCTGTTACATAGCCCTTGTGAGAAGATAAATATTCTAGTTGTCTATATTTTGATACCATAAATAATGACGTTTTATCTATCGACTTACAGGATCTCTTATAGTAGTTTGGCCATGAATTCTTGAAATCGAGAATGTCATCTGATGTTATATTTGTTACTAGAAACCCCTTTTTCTTGGCAGTAGATATCATTAGATTATAGTCTCGAGGATCGTAGATTCTATCTTTCTTCTAATAAGCCGTTTCGCGGTTCCGAAATTTCGGTCGCACTGTAAGAACGAATGACCACGCACAGGAAAGTACTGATAAATCTTTTCAAACCATCCTAAGGAAACCAGCATAAGCATGAACCTTATAAGGGTATGGTTCCTATTTTGTCCCCCGCAAGCGTCGCTAAAAACATGAAGCTCCTTTATAGCGGGATCCATATTTTGAATGGTTTTCCACAGTAAGCTGCAAACTTCGTCAGGCCCTCGGTTAGCTTCTCCTTCATGATATGTGTAGAAGTTGGCAGTATTGGATTTTAAATCGTGCACACAAAAAACATAAAGCCATAGTTTTCTAAGGTAAAACATTTCTTGTACCGGAATTTTTGGGAGCGGCAGGTTTTGCATGTAGTCGAACACAATAGCGCCGACATCTTCCCTTTCTTGACATAATGCTAATACGTCCTTTTGCTTCTGATAAAATTTCTTGGCTCTTCTCAAATGCACAATTTTTTCGGCAACCGCCACACGTTTTGCATTCTCATTAAGAGTGGCACTTTTTATTTTAGCCTCAAGTTCCTCACAAGTTGAACAAACATCAATTTGCGGCCTGCCAAATCTGTATCCGTGGTTGTCGTTAAAATATTTCCTGTAAAAATCATATTTTATCGTATTAGCATGTTCGGGATACTTACGGACAAATAGCTCATGCATTATTTTTATGTTAAGACTGGCATCTAAATATTGAATTCGTTTAGTGCTATAGTGTGACTGCTTTAATGGAAATGATCGAATATGCTGATCGACTGCCAGAATAGTTTCATTAGGTAGAACGTTGCCACGATTTAAATGCATACCGCGGCCATCTACGGGTGATTTTCCCTCTGAAATAAGGCTTGTTATCCGAAAAAGAGCTTTGCTTTTTATAGCATAGAGAATGGAAAAAGCTTGTCTGCATACTTCAGTTCTCTCACAATTATTTAGAAAAAAGTAGGTGTAACTATTGTCCCGCCTCTTTGATTTTTCACTTTTTGAACGCTTTCGAGCAACACTCGACCGTATAATAAGACCCATAAGAAATGTGTCTTGTTCATTTTTGGACCGCCCATTATACAAATTTCGTAAAGCTAAATTCTTTTCTTCCAGCGAAAACTTTTGCGTGCATTTTTTTTTGCACGTGTTATGCTTGTATAAGCTTCTCCATGTAAGCGATGTGACTTCTGAATTTCATGCTTATATAAATGTTTGTTTTTACTCCTCTTTTTCTCTTCTTTGTCTGCTCACCATCACTACCAACATTCCTATCACTTTCGTTACTACTTCTATCGCTTGACATTTTTTAAAAAACCACTCGATTCAATTAAACACAAAATAAACTGCCTACATTAAGGTAAATATCACTGGATAATGGCTACATGCAGTAAAATAACATCGAAAGAAACATGGTGCGCCGTCAGCCAATAATAATAATCGGCGAGACATGACAAAAAATTCCGAACGAAATACTACGCGACATCGCCAGTTCGAAAAAAGAAATAAGTCCAGGATTTATTTCCTTCTTGCAACTTATGGAATTCTGTCGGCCGTCTATCTACGTAAGGAATAAGGTTTTTGTTGCCTTCTTAGCGCTGATACATGAGTTCTTCTCTAAAATAAATAATTTTGGTAAAATCTCAGTTTGCCATATTTTGGCGTTTATTTCCTTCTTCTAACTGGTGGTTCAATTCAAGAGTATGCATCCCCCCAACTTTTTTAAATAATGACTATGCATTCTCCTAGCGTCCTAGACCTGTAACAAAAAATATCCTTCTTTGGAATGAACAACTAATTTAACGAAAAAAAATACAATAAAAAAAGGTGGAATAATGATACTCTCATGTGATATGTTGATTATTATCATTTTCATATATTTATTTGATCAAACGAAAAAAAAAAACAAATAATAAAAATTTTGATCGATTATTTTGACGCAAGGAAAAACTCTTTTTGTGGGTTTACGAAGAAAAATTTGTCTTGATAAAAACATCTTTTTCTTGAATTTCTCGGGAATTTTTGAAACACAATGTACAGAATGTTCAATATAAAAAAAAATCAAGACTAAAGTAATTTTATTTCTAAAGGTATGCAGTAGAATATTTAAGGAAAATAAAGCCTATATTTTTATATCTAAAAATAAAATCATAGCTCAGTATTTAAAATTTAATTTGCTCCAAAATTTTTTAATTTTATGAAAAAATTGCATCAAAAATTGTAGAATGGGTACGGTATTCAAAGTTCCAGAAAATTTCAAGAAAAGTGAAGAGTGAAGCGCCTTTATTTTCATATGTTTCTTTTGTTAAGATACGCAGAAAAGTAATTAAGAGAAGTTTAGAATTAATTTTTATGTCTAAACTGATGTTGATGATGAGTACACAAAACTTGGAAAATGAGGACTTTCGTTATTCCAAAGAAATACAATATATAAAACTTCCAAACTGAATCTATCAAATTTAATATACAGGGTGTTCAAAAAGTTAAGGGCCAAATACCTTTATTTTCAAAGATACGACTTTTTGATTTTATGAAGTCCCTGTACACTAAATTTGGAAAATGAGGACTTTTTTGATAGTATGTTTTCATTCCACGTTTACCAACGTTATAACAAGAAAATGATCCCTGTTTGGAACATGTTTTTCATTATAGCAGACACAATGATCTATTTTAGCCAAACGACGATCGCGATTTCGCTGTTATTAGAGCTCATCAGGCCGCCATAGACTAGCGAGCCTCGTGTAGTGCAAAGGCTACACTACTAAAAAATCAAGAGTAAAGTAATTTTATTTCTAAAGATAGGCAGAAAAATATTTAAGGAAAATAAATCCTAAACTTGTATATCTAAATATGAAATCATAGCTTAGTTTTCAAAATTTAATTTTTTTCAAAATTTCTTAATTTTATGAACGCTACAATTGTAGAATTGGCACGGTATTCAAAGTTTCAGAAAATTTCAAGAAAAGTGAAGAGTGAAGAACTTTTATTTTCATAAAAATACGCAGAAAAGTAATTAAGAAAAGTTGTTTAGAATTTATTTTTATATCTAAACTGAAATTATAGTTTCACCGTTCAAAACTTGAGATTTTTTAAAATTCTTTGATTTTATGATGAGTACACAAAACTTAGAAAATGAGAACTTTCGTTATTCCAAAAAAATACAATATATAAAACTTCCAAACTGAATCTATCAAATTTAATATACAGAGTGTTCAAAAAGTTAGTAGTTAGTAAAACACCTTTATTTTCAAAGATACGACTTTTTGATTTTATGAAATCCCTGTACACTAAATTTGGAAAATGGGGGACTTTTTCGTTATTCAAAGAAATCTAATAAATAAATACCTGAAAAACTTTTCACTTCATGAATTTAGCGTACCCAAGTATCACAAATTAGCTGTTAATTTTTTTGCGTAACAGTTAACCATAAAAGACACTTAAAAACCAGAGATTTGTCAAATTTTGGCAAATAATTCTTGGTTTTGTTTTCTAACTATGAAAGCTCGCTTCAAATTAGATTTTTTGGCTCCAAAAGTAGCAGTTTTTAATGTAGATAGGCTATAGCATAATTACTTGGCCAAAAATATCTTTTATGGGGCAATTAAACCTCTTTTTTTTGTAATATTGGATTTATTTTTGTTGCTACAACGAAACCCGATATATTCTAGTAAGTATTGAAGTTAAATTATAGTAAGCATAGCTGTTTAAAATTCCAGAATATGGCATCAATAGAAATCGAGGTCAGAGCATAGTTAATAAGTAGGCATTTTTCCCAAATGCCAACCAATCATATTTTAGCAAGTATTTAAGTTTAATTATACTAATAATAGATATATAAGTTAAGTCCTAACACTGGAACCTGTGGTGGAAGATAGATCAAAATACAAGAGTTCTAACCACACTACACCACAACTTGTTACGTTCTGGACGCGCGTTTCGCTAACCAAGTTAGCATCATCAGCAGATGATATAAACTAAAGTAACTTATCCTAACCGAGACTATTTATAGGTAAATGTGGTCACACTTGGTTGCACCCGACTGCACCGTTGTCAAGTAAACAATAGAGGGGACTATAGGGAATAGGCCCTCTGTCTTTATTTAGTGCTTTCTTACCACATTTAACTATTTCTATACTCTCATATGCATCCAATAATCTATTATTAGATACATTTTTAATCAACTTAAGATTATTTATTCCTATTCGGTGATTGTTTTCCAAAGCATGTTGGGCAACGCTTGACTTTTCTGTTCTTCCGTATCTTAAATGTGCCATGTGTTCTTTAAAACGAATGTTTATGGAGCGTTTAGTTTGCCCAACATATTTTAGATCACAGTCATTACAGCTAATTTCATAGATACCACTCCTCTCCCTCAAGTCGACTTTGTCTTTGGGGTTTCCAAGGAGATTTTTCAAACTATTCTCCGTTTTGTAGGCTACTCTAAAACCTACGTTTTTAAATACTTTTTCTAGACCTCTCGTATATCTGGGATCATATGGGATTACTATGAATTTATTGGAAGCCTCAGGTATTTGAAGAGTAGTGGCATCTTTTAACATTTTCTTATGCTTATGTCTATTTACTAGTTTATGTACAAAATTATCATTATATCCATTACTTTTAGCTATATTTTTAATCCGATTCATTTCATTGTTAAATATTGTTAACCACATTTACCTATAAATAGTCTCGGTTAGGTTAGTTACTTTAGTTTATATCATCTGCTGATGATGCTAACTTGGTTAGCGAAACGCGCGTCCAGAACGTAACAAGTTGTGGTGTAGTGTGGTTAGAACTCTTGTATTTTGATCTATCTTCCACCACAGGTTCCAGTGTTAGGACTTAACATGGCTTCACGATCAACGGAACAAAACCTTTATTGTAAGTACTGTACTAAGATTAGGTTAATAGCAGCAGATATTTGGTTTCTAAAATCATGCAAGTCTTTTTCAGTTTTCCCTAAATTCATTTCAGTCAAGATCCCTAAACAATCTCCCGTTACTGGGAAGGTTGAATCTTTTGCCAAACAAAAGTGGCTAGATTTAGAAATTAAAAATCTGTATAGCAAACGAAGTATGCTTGAAATTGAAGCATACGGATTATTTAAAAAACTCACTTATAAGCTTAGTAATTTAGAATTTGAACAATGGTTAGATTTCCAAAGAAAAATATTCGTAGTTATCGATGCCAAATTTTTGAAGAAAATGTGTTCACTTAAAAACAAACTGAGAAAGTTGAAACCACAAAAACAAATTTCTTCGGAAGTCGAGAACATTGTAGAAAATCTTTCTTCTCAGTCTTTTGATAATAGAGAAATCGCCCTTTTGAATAAAGGTTTGAATTTTGCAGAGCCTCCAGTAAAAAATAGTTTACCAACTATTATAGGGAATATTGAAAGTTCCATTCAATACGTGCCAGAGTCAACTAAGGGATTCATTAGAGAGGTTTGCAGAAATCAAATCTCAAAAAACGTTGTTAACAACAAGTCAAAATATGTTTCTCGTAAAAACACTGAAGTAATCCAGGGACTGAAGAAAAAGGAATATTTTTATTTAAAAGCTGACAAAGGAAATAAGGTTGTTATACTAGACAAAACAGATTATTTTGAAAGAGTAGACAATTTGATTCAAACTGGTCCTTATGATTTAATTGAGAAAAACCCGTTATCAAAAATGATAACAGAAGTAAAAAGTACTTTAAAACAGTGTAAAAACCTTGTGTCCGATAAACTAAAATTCAAACTAACACATAGTAACCCACAGTTATCTAAACTGTATTGCCTTCCCAAAATTCATAAAGCGGGGAAGTCCATGAGACCTATTGTTTCAGCTGTTGGATCACCAACGTACAATATTTCAAAATGGTTAGTAGAAGAATTCGGCAAATTAAATATCTCGTATGATAACTTTGAGGTTACTAACTCGTTAGAATTCTTAGATAAAATTAAGAATGTTCACTTAAAAGAAGGTGAAATTTTAATATCTTTTGATGTAAGCTCATTGTTTTCTAGTGTACCCATACCACTAGTTTTAGAGTACCTAAAGGAACTACTTGAAATCAATAATTTGAAGAAAGAAATTATTGATGAGTATTTACTTCTCACAAAATTATGTATGAATCAAATTTTTTTTCAGTACATCAATAAATATTATAAACAACTAGAGGGAACTGCGATGGGCAATTGCTTATCTCCGTTCCTTGCAAATTTGTTTATGGGCAGATTAGAAACCCAATTCAAAAAAGAACTCAAGTATTTCCCAAGGGTGTGGTATAGGTACGCAGACGATATATTTGCTATTTTTGATACTAAAACAGAAAATTTGGACACTTTCTTAGAAACATTAAACAATAAACATCCTTCTATTAATTTTACGTACGAAAAGGAGAACAATGGGCAATTACCTTTTCTCGACACGTTAGTTATTAGAAATAACGATAAATTAGAATTTGACATTTATAGGAAATTTACTAATACTGATAGATATATAACATCCGACTCATTTCATTGCCGTCAACAGAAAATGGCAGCATTCCATTTCTTAACTCACAGGTTAGTCAATTTTCCACTAAGTAAAGAACGTTTTAACAATGAAATGAATCGGATTAAAAATATAGCTAAAAGTAATGGATATAATGATAACTTTGTACATAAACTAGTAAATAGACATAAGCATAAGAAAATGTTAAAAGATGCCACTACTCTTCAAATACCTGAGGCTTCCAATAAATTCATAGTAATCCCATATGATCCCAGATATACGAGAGGTCTAGAAAAGGTATTTAAAAACGTAGGTTTTAGAGTAACCTACAAAACGGAGAATAGTTTGAAAAATCTCCTTGGAAACCCCAAAGACAAAGTCGACTTGAGGGAGAGGAGTGGCATCTATGAAATTAGCTGTAATGACTGTGATCTAAAATATGTTGGGCAAACTAAACGCTCCATAAACATTCGTTTTAAAGAACATATGGCACATTTAAGATACGGAAGAACAGAAAAGTCAAGCGTTGCCCAACATGCTTTGGAAAACAATCACCGAATAGGAATAAATAATCTTAAGTTGATTAAAAATGTATCTAATAATAGATTATTGGATGCATTTGAGAGTATAGAAATAGTTAAATGTGGTAAGAAAGCACTAAATAAAGAGAGAGGGCCTATTCCCTATAGTCCTCTCTATTGTTTACTTGACAACGGTGCAGTCGGTTGCAACCAAGTGTGACCACATTTACCTATAAATAGTCTCGGTTAGGATAAGTTACTTTAGTTTATATCATCTGCTGATGATGCTAACTTGGTTAGCGAAACGCGCGTCCAGAACGTAACAAGTTGTGGTGTAGTGTGGTTAGAACTCTTGTATTTTGAGATATATAAGTATCCAGATTATGACATTTTAAGACAACAAAAATTGAGAGGAAAAAATATGGCTTTCATTATCATATTTTTGTTTCAAAATTAAAGTAAAATTGGATAGTTTTATTTCGCTTATCTTTGCTATAATATTGCCAAAAAAATGCCACATTTTCAAATTTACGTTTATAACCTATAAAACTATACTTAACCAAACTGAAGATTTATTTAGAAAAAGGAAATATAAATTATTTACCTGCTTAAAAAATAGCCCAAAGCTTTTTATGACCCACCATAATTGAAATTAAAATTAAACTAATTTCCTAGCAGCCATTAGTTGACCACTTTAAACGAACATATTCTTTCTACTTATAAAAACGTATTTTCATGCGTGTTTTTTTTACTTTATGGTTGCTTTAATCAATTTTCTTAGTAAAATACATTTCCAAACTAAAAAAAAAATATATTTGTAGAAAACTAAATGTTTAGTTTCAAAAAGCGGCGCGTGTTTTACATGCCTATCTTAGATTCTTTTAAGAGCAAAAGTTTCTGCGCAAGTATTTTTTGTCCATATATACGAACCGGCAAACTTAAAATATTTTACACAATAAATCATAATTCTGTATAGTAAACTACCATTTTGTTTAAATAAATCCTAAACAACTTTTTGATTATTTTTCTGAGTATATTTAAAAATTGACCAGCGGCTAGCGAAAAGCATTAATACTGAATGCCACCTTATACGTTTATTTTCAACTCTGACATTAAAATTCAAAATCATTTCTCAAGACGACAATGTGGAAATCGTGCATTTGAAATTTAGCCATACCAAATTTTTAGGTTAAGGTAACCGCGATGGATGCCATTTCTCAAGGATGTAATAATTCGACATAAACCCGATCAATCAACACATCACGTACGTTAACGCACGTCGCTTATCTTCGTGCTTGTTTACATCGAGAGGCGAATTCCAAAAACCATAGCACAGACGCGAAAATAAATAATAAAGAGTGCTATGCCGATGCCTGTCTATCTAAATTAAACAACACACAATAACTATCGGTCGTTGACCCGTTCAATGTTCGCTTCATATAATCGCGAACGGGCGATGCGATGCTGCAATAATTGGCCAGCCGAATTTTACGAATGCCACATCAACGGCACGCCAATTACTGGTTCCGTGTAAAACGCGTAGCGCGTACTGTGTTGTCAAGTTTTTTTAAGCTTTTTTCTTGAAATGTGTGTAGATCTGAAACAATATTTCCCTACGAACCCTTACAATCATTCACAAAAGTCTTCATACATTATGCAATTTGATCGAATCTCATAATAACGAAATGATTGTGAAGATATATGTAAACTGTGATCTAAGGTATTAACTTGAAGTTTTAATAGTACATTACAATAAACAACAGGAAAAAATTAAATATTAATTTGACACCTCACAAAAGTCCTCATACATTAATTAATTAATTATCAATTAATAATAACTCTAAAACATTTAATGCTTTGTAGAACCTCCATTACCTTTAAAAACGGCTTGGAATTGTCTGGGCATTGGTAACACTAAATGTTCCATAACTGCTGCTGGAATCGTAGACCACGTCCTCTTCAAAGCTATTTTAAGGCTGCGTTTGTCTGTTATTATTGACTGTACTTCTGGAACTCGTATACGCCGGTCCAATTCTTCCCAGAAGTGTGCAATTGGGTTCAAATCTAGTGACTGAGGAGGATGATCAAGGGCTTTCGGGACACTACAAAATAGCCATACTGCTTCACGTTTTCGGCAATGTGCTTAGGATCATTGTCTTGTTGTAGTTACCAATGCCTACCAAAACCTAAATGATCAACACTGGGTAACAAATTAGCACGGAATATGTCAATATATTTCGTATGATCTACAATCTTAGAGTAAGAATTAAAGTAGATCACAACTCATTCATAAATCACGATAGGAGTATGCGCCAACATGGTTTCCCTATTTTTCACATTCTATCGACCAATGTTTTGCGATAAATCAAGAAGTGAGGATGGCCCATGCCCAAGCCGTGGCCATTTGTTGACGAATGCCAGTGACGGCGTGAGTTTTCACTTCCCTAATAAGTAAATATCATTAATCGTGAAAAAATTATCGTTCCGGGTTTTTACAGATCCTCATGTTTTTCCATTACTGTCGGAAGGTCGGTCTGTTCCCGTATAGCTAAAAAATCCACTTACTCGTAAGTGGTAAAATATTGGTATGAATTCAATATGGCGAAACAAAATGACGACCTGTTAAAATATTTGATGTACGAAAATGAAGAAATGGGCCTTGCTTCATTATCGTCGACAAAAAGAAGGATTCTTACCTATTCCTTAATGAGGCAAATAGGTATTTTTACAAACTTCAAAGAAATAATCGTTCTCTACTTCACTATCTAAAATCAAACCATTAAGTTAGGTAAGTATTTATATATTATTAAACTTTAGTTTTGGTTTGCCTTGTGTTACTGTCATTTTGTAATTGTGACATTTAGAAAAATTATTTGTTCAGTTGTTGAAAATGTCATCTTAAACCTATAACTGTCAAGTTAGACCTTGTCTAAAGTTAAATCTCTTTAGTGAATACGGGTGTTAGCGTTTTAAACTAAAATCAATGCTTTTAACGCGCTGTTATTGGCTTCCTATTCGTCTGATTGTATGTTTGCATGTATCGTTCAAATCTTGTAATGGATTTTTCAGCACTTCCATTACCGATTATTTTGAAATTTGCCATGCATACACTTTCGAATATAAAAAAATCCGAATTTTTTTAGTCAACGTTTAGAAATCCAAAATTTCGGCACCAATACGGCCGACGAATTTGGTTACTTTGAAAGTGTCAGCATTTAAAAATTCAAAATAGCGGTATCAAAATGACAACAGGTTGGACGGATGATTTTAACATTTGTGGAGATTATTTAAGAATCCACAACAAAAATCAAAATAGTGGCGCCAATATAGCGAACGAATTTTGTCATTTGTACAGATTCGGCTGAAATATCAGTATCAAGAAGTATTTAAGAATAACAGTTATGACATTTTAGTCAATATTTGAGAATTAAAAATGGCGGCACCACCATAGCAGACTAATTCTAAAATGTTTGCAGATTTGATTAAAATTCGGCACTTAGGGGTATCTCAGACTGCACATCATGAATTTTTGTCAACATTGTAAAAATTCAAGATTGTAATGCCAACATGGCGGCGGAATTTTAACATTTGTGTAGATTTCCCTGAAAGAAAATAGGAATCTGGGGGTATTTAAAAATACATATCATACATTTTTAGTAAATATTTTAAAAATGAGATTAGGAATGCCTAGAATGCGAGCGAATTTTAATATTTATACAGATTTGATTAAAAATCGATATTAAATGAACAATTCATACATTTTTAGTAATAAATATTTAAATTGGGGATGTCATCAATCAATCAATCAATCCGATAAGTACTTTTTTCAGATATTTTTAAACATTTAATTAGGCCACCGTTTTGTTCCTCCATTTTGAATTTGTCATTTTTAACAGTTCATCCCTATATAATATTTGATTTTTGAGCAAAATTTGAACATAATCGATGTAGTAGTTTTCTGCATTGACACACAATATTTTATTAGGCCGCCATTTTGGATTTGTAGTAAAACTTATCAGTTGATGGTCATGTCAAACCTAATTTTTCTGCAAAATTTGGATAAAATGGATAAGCAGTTTCTTAGTAATATTTTTCAATAAACCGCCATTTTGTTCAGCCATATTGGATTTTTACTAAAAGGTTACCACGTCATCATCATATGACCTTTAATTTTTAACCAAAACTTGAAGTAAATAGGACAAGCAGTTCTTGAGCTTTATGGCGGACTGACATACAGACTAACCGACGGAACTGAGAAATCATGTTTTTTTGTAACTAGAATTGTAAAAATACGAATAGAATAGCCAATTGTCATATTGTTTTTCCGTGTTAATAGCTAAAATTTAAAAAATAAAAGATTTTTTTTAATTTTCAATATCCTAACGTTTACGAACATATTTTTACTTTTAATACACAAAGAATCTCCATATAAATTCCTTTACCTGACAACACTTATATAAAAAATTGGCCCAACTCAAGTGAAAATTAAAAAAAAGCGCGAAATCATCCAAAACTTTATTAGTTCCCAGATTTCATCCAAAATCTAGTGATTTTGGAAATCGCAGTACGTTTTTTTGAGTGTGAGACGCCCTTCGACTATTTTAATATAGTATAGGTATATTCTATAATTATTTTAATTCTCTGATAACAAAAACTATTGTAATCGGCAAAAAAAATCACCTCAGAGTCTTTTTTTGTATCATTTTGCTTCTGAAGATTCTCACATGACCCCCGACAAAATAAACGTTCTATTATACTAAACCGGATTGGTTAATATGTCATGTGACCCAAAATAAGTGAATAAGGTATCTTCCATTAGACATGTCTCCTGGAAAAGGAAATCTTGCTGTTTACTTAGTGATTAAAAGAAAATTCCAAACTTAAACGGCCATTTTTTTACAAACTCACATTGCCGCACCATAGTTAGGTCAGCCAAAGGTCCTAGTTTCGCAATGTTCAAGTTAAAGTAAATAAAACTTATTCATTAACTATTTAAAAAATTAATGTTTAATGCACCTTTAAAACGCTGCTTCTTGAAGTAAGGCAACATATAATTAGAAGATTTGAGCCATATCAACAAATACACAATAATACATTAAAACACATGCCGTAGTGACTCTAAGAAAAGCTTGGTATCTAATAAAATATTTTTTAGCAAATTAATTTCTGTAATGTTAAAATTTATTGTAGTTCCACGACCCGCTATTGGTTTTTAAGCCACGCCGATCACGTGTGTCACAATGTTTACTGTAGACTATTATACTTTTTTATTATAAGGATCCCTTATCAATGAAAGTGAGATGGTCTAATACCACAGTGGGATGGTCTAATACGTGCAGTTGTCGATCGGGTTTGCCATAGTTAACTAAAACTCTTGTTACTGGTGAAATCTGATCTGTGACCTTGGGTATTTTAGTTTGTATTTTACGATTTTGCTATAAAAGTAATTTCTTTATACAGCTTAGAAACTAATACTGGAAATGCATTACTATTCTTTTGTATGAAAATTTTATTGCATCACGTTTAAACATATTCACCGTAATATAAATTGGTATAAACATTGGTGTTCCTGGCTAGGCTTGGCATCGTCGTACGATCGACCTTATACTGTGAGGTAATCTTGGCAGTGGCTAAATATGTAAATAATAAACTCTATTTTTATTCTTTCCCTAAGTCTACAATACCCTCAACAAAATGTAAATTTTCTACTCCAGCTGCCGCCATTCAATCCCAAACCATGGCACTACCGTCTCCATGCTTCACTGTCGATACGTAAATACGTCGATAAGTAAATAAAACTTATTCATTAAATATTTAAAAAATTAATGTTTAATGCATCTTTAAAACGCTGCTTCTTGAAGTAAGGCAACATATAATTAGAAGATTTGAGCCATATCAACAAATACACAATAATACATTAAAACACATGCAGTAGTGACTCTAAGAAAAGCTTGGTATCTAATAAAATATTTTTTAGCAAATTAATTTCTGTAATGTTAAAATTTATTGTAGTTCCACGACCCGCTATTGGTTTTTAAGCCACGCCGATCACGTGTGTCACAATGTTTACTGTAGACTATTATACTTTTTTATTATAAGGATCCCTTATCAATGAGAGTGAGATGGTCTAATACCACAGTGGGATGGTCTAATACGTGCAGTTGTCGATCGGGTTTGCCATAGTTAACTAAAACTCTTGTTACTGGTGAAATCTGATCTGTGACCTTGGGTATTTTAGTTTGTATTTTACGATTTTGCTATAAAAGTAATTTCTTTATACTGCTTAGAAACTAATACTGGAAATGCATTACTATTCTTTTGTATGAAAATTTTATTGCATCACGTTTAAACATATTCACCGTAATATAAATTGGTATAAACATTGGTGTTCCTGGCTAGGCTTGGCATCGTCGTACGATCGACCTTATACTGTGAGGTAATCTTGGCAGTGGCTAAATATGTAAATAATAAACTCTATTTTTATTCTTTCCCTAAGTCTACAATACCCTCAACAAAATGTAAATTTTCTACTCCAGCTGCCGCCATTCAATCCCAAACCATGGCACTACCGTCTCCATGCTTCACTGTCGATACGTAAATACGTCGATAAGTAAATAAAACTTATTCATTAAATATTTAAAAAATTAATGTTTAATGCACCTTTAAAACGCTGCTTCTTGAAGTAAGGCAACATATAATTAGAAGATTTGAGCCATATCAACAAATACACAATAATACATTAAAACACATGCAGTAGTGACTCTAAGAAAAGCTTGGTATCTAATAAAATATTTTTTAACAAATTAATTTCTGTAATGTTAAAATTTGTTGTAGTTCCACGACCCGCTATTGGTTTTTAAGCCACGCCGATCACGTGTGTCACAATGTTTACTGTAGACTATTATACTTTTTTACTATAAGGATCCCCTATCAATGAAAGTGAGATGGTCTAATACCTCAGTGGGATGGTCTAATACGTGGAGTTGTCGATCGGGTTTGCCATAGTTAAGTAAAACTCTTATGACTGGTGAAATCTGATCTGAGACCTTGGGTATTTTAGTTTGTATTTTACGATTTTGTTATAAAAGTAATTTCTTTATACTGCTTAGAAACTAATACTGGAAATGCATTACTATTCTTTTGTATGAAAATTTTATTGCATCATGTTTAAACATATTCACCGTAATATAAATTGGTATAAACATTGGTGTTTCTGGCTAGGCTTGGCTTCGTCGTACGATCGACCTCATACTGTGAGGTAATCTTAGCAGTGGCTAAATACGTAAATAATAAACTCTATTTTTATTCTTTCCCTAAGTCTACAATACCTTCAACAAAATGTAAATTTTCTACTCCAGCTGCCGCCATTCAATCCCAGACCATGGCACTACCGTCTCCATGTTTCACTCCCAGACGTGTTTCAACTCCAGGGTAACCTTCCTCCAAACTTTGCCACGTCCATCACATCCGTAAATGTTTAACTTACTTGCATCAGTAAACAACACTTGTTTCCAGAAATCAGCAGTTTTTGATATTTCAAAGCATATGATACACGTTTTTCTTGATTTGCTTTTTAAATCACGGCACTTATTATTCTTGGTCGTCCACATTTGGGTTTATTACTGACATTACCTCTTTATACTTTTTCGTAACCGATTCTATTGTGGCTCTACTTTTTCCTATTATTTTAGCGATTTCATCATCTTTCCGAAATTGTATAATTAAATTTCGCATTTCAACGTCTGTTTTCTTTCTTTTACTATTCATAATTTAAAAAAATATATCAATTACAAATTCTATCTGCACTAGCAAAACACGTCAACGATACTGAAAATGGTAACTTCTGAAATGTCAATTGCATAATCGAATTTTGTTTGACACGCGCTTACTTTGATTTATTTCTGAAAATTGTGTAACGTTGTAAGAAAACTTTTGTGAGCTACTCATATTTTTTCTGGGTAGTTAATCAATATCTATTGATATAATTCTTTATTTCGTTCATTTATGTAATTTATAGGTCATTATCTATTAAATGTGGTGTGTGAATACTTTTGTGAGCGGCCGTATGAAACTGAAAAAAAAGGCCTTGTCAACTTGACTAGAAAGTGTAATATCACAAGGGTGTTAAAAAAAAACACGTATGCTGAAAAAGCAAAGTCTACTTCTAACTTATTTTATTTGCAATCAAAGCAATTACTTAATTTTTCAATAGTAGTGTTACATCATTAGAACAATAGATTAGAAGGATTTGGGGATATTTTTGTTTATAAATTATTTCTGTCTTTTTGGAACAACCTGTATACATTTTTAAAAAATATGTAAAAAACATAAAATAAAATATACCTGTTCAAGCGTCTTTTTGAGTTTTAACGTTTCCTTCTTATCGAACCTTTATATCCTACAATCAACCTGTATGCCAAAATTCAGCTTTTTACGTCAAGCGTTTTGAGCAGAATCGTAATTAATCAATGGCCCGATTTTTTGAAATACCCTGTATAAATTTACAATATAAAAAATCATGTTGAAAGGTCTCGGTCACCAGACGATCATTGTTGATGAAAATAAAAGTAAGATATTTTTATTAAAGTACTGAAATAACCAAATAAGGCCTAAGTTATAAAGTATGTATCCATAGATTAGAATTTGGGACAATCTGTACCTTAGAGTAACATTTCTGTGTATTTCAAAGTAAAACTTTTAATGGAATTCATCAAATATATGATGTTTTCCATATAATATGAACTTACTTAGATTTAACCCAATTATGGGACATTCTGTATAAGTTAAAAGGTCTTCCTTAAATTATAGTTTCTTAAAATGAACCAAAGTTGTTATGAACCATAGAATTATAAATTTGCCCATTTCATAATTTTTGCCTAAAATCAGCTGTTTTCAGAAAAAAATAACGCCAGTAAACAAAAACTGCCAAAAATGTCCCGAGATGTTGACTTAGGCTTTAAAATACCAATACATATCAACGGCGAAATCTTTTCTTTAGGAAAATGCACTTAATTAAAAATTTTAAGTTGTTACATTACCTTTTTTACAACCTAGTACCTAAAACCCTAAAAAAATGAATGTGAAAATTTCACACCTAATATGCTGAGCAATGGAGAGCGTGTATTTTAACAGTTGCCATGACAAAGACAAGGATTTCCTGGATTTTTTTTTCTCCAGGGTACCCTTTATATAAAGTATTTTATTTCACCAAAGGTTCAGGAAAGTACATTTGTTAAAGTTAATTTGGTAAAGAATAAAAAACGATATGTTTTTATATACGTCATATCAAATTTCTTATAAAAATAAAATTTCCTATTAATTTAGTAACACAAATGTATTCAAGATCACTAAATAAACGTCTGATATGAAATGTTTTATTGTACTAAAATTCAAGATTTTTTTTTTTGAATTTAAATTTGGTAAGGGATACATAAAATTTCCTATTAATTTAGTAACACAAATTTAGTTAAGATCACTAATTCAATATCTCTTTAACCTTATACGGGATGTAAGGATAGAAATATATGTTTTTATAATATGGATATCAAACAGAAAATAAAATTTCCTATTCTTTTAAACAGTGGCGTATGTAGACATTGCTTCTGGGGGGGTGGTTTGTTTTTGTTGTCTGCTTAATTGAGCGTAAATAATAAAACGAACAACCAAAAAAAAGGTCATTACTTTATTTTAGCTATAAGTAAAATAAAATTGGCTCTGGGAGAGTTACCGTATTCGTATTATCCGGAATTAAATTGTTTTCTTCATCTCTAATACTTTTTAAATTATCTTTTCCAAAACGCAACATGATGACAACTGACTGACACCACAGACTGACATGTGTCTAAAACTCATTTAAATATTTTTGACATTCACAGCCAGCTTTATTATTTGTAAATAATATAAGGTACCTATTATTAAAATTTTAGGTGAGAAAAGTACAATTGGTTTGAAATTTTCTTACCGAATCTGCTTGAATTAATAACCGAAAATTTTTCGAATATACGATTTTTCGAACACTAGGGAGATAATACAACAAGCATTATCCGCAGCTGATTCTACATAAAACAAGGCTTTAGAGACCGAAAAGCTTAACAATTATGAAATGTTGGAGAGACTGACATTTGAATATATAGTCAAAAAACCCTTCCCCGTTTGTCTTTAGTTTATTAAATATATTTTTAAATTGCCAAATGACTTATTTTTATGTATACATATCGTGTAGGCAAAATTGTGAACTTGTTGGCAATATTGTAATACACTCCCCAATATTTTCTTTTCGGTCCGTCCCTGTAATTATTACTAATATCATTGTATCTTATTATACAAAATAATTTTGGTAAGTAAATATTGTCCGAATTAGCAACATCGCGCTTCGAAGCTTTCAAATTGCATGCCAACTGGTTGTAAAATTTCAGGTGATCGTGACACACTTAGTGTTCTGTTAGATGGAAATCTCACTCACTATGGCGAATAACAAACGCGAACCGTAGCGTTGTTGTTTTGCATCCACAACGTGGGATTAGTGACTCGTATATGGGTCAGCCACGTGTGGATTATATTCCATCGACGGCGATGAATTGGTAGATTGGCCAAATTGCCATTTAGGTTTATCAATTTAAATATTATGCTAGTAACATATGAGTTGTATCAAAAAATAAGCAGATTTTCATGCATTCAAATTATTTACTTGAGCCTTAAAAAAAAATTACTAAATTTGATTTCCGAATATTAATATATTTGAACTATAGTAATCAAAGCCTATTTTAACGCCAGTACATAATTACCATAGCTTAAAACAAAACGTTTGCTGGGCTGTTACGCCACACCAATATGAAAAACATCAGAAGACTAAAAATCTTACTCTCTACTATTAAAGTTGAAGCAGATCTGTCGGCTATTTCCCTCATAGTTTGGAATTCATCTTTAAATGGAATGTATAGTCATCATTATCATTGGTTTTATTAAAGTTGAAGCAATAGACTTCTGGAAAAATACGTGTAGTAATACTTTAATATAATAAGATCCATTGCATTATTCTGAATTGGTATGAAATCGTCATAGTTTGGAATTCCTTTTTACAAGCTTCTATTTAATTTGACTTCCAATTCATTATTTTTTGTATATATTTTTTTCTTTTTAACCGTTCTCTTATAGTTGTTTAAAATTCTTGATTTTTATGTTTAATTTCGGTTAGGGTGCAGGTGGTTTTATGTAGCTAGCATATTTGTTTCTATTTAACTTTAAGTGGTTGACTGTTGGAAATAAATGACTATTTATTTATTTAATTAATTATTTATTTATTTCTTCTATTGTCTGTCCTTCCAGTTCGTATGTCTGCCTATACTTTATTTGTCATAACTTCCTGTGACTATGCAATGGAGTAAAAACATCGTGAGTATTTTATACAGGGTGCAGCGCCGGATTTAGTTCTGATACCACCGGGACTTATTTATATATAACACCCAGGAAGCCCGTGAGAAAAAGAAGTGAACAACAAAAAAAAGGTCTTCACTTTTATATAACGCAATTGGCATATCTAGAAATTTGGGGTTTGAGGGAAAGTCCAAGCTGTAATTAAAAAAATAATAGTACTCTCCTAAATCCGGCACTGACAGGTTGGGTAAAAGTTACGCTAAAAACTACAAAATACAGGCTTTTATTTATAAACTATTTAACTAAAAAGTGAAAAATAATATTTAATGTATGAAGTTAAGTAGTAAAGCTGCAGAAAAACTCCACGATCACTGAGAACTTTTTAAAATTTGAGTAAAGCCTGAGACGTGAAATGTCATCATACTTGAAATAAAACCTCTAGCTTTTAAGAAAATATTCAAATTTTCAAAAGTTTTGAGGGATGTTACGGTTTTACTGAAGTTTTACTATTTAACTTCATACACTAAATATTATTTTTCATTTTTTACTTCAATAATTTTGGCTCGAATCGTCCAGTTGAAGGTAATTTCCAATCCTCTTTTGCATTTTTTCTTCGCTTTTTCTAGTAAAACTTAAAAAGGTGCAGATAGTTCCATTGCTCGCCGCATTGATTTGAGCAAAGCTGATCTGGCTCGAATCGCCCAGTTGAAGGTAACTTCCAATCCCTTTTGCCTTCAGCTGAAGAGAGTGTTGGATTTTCTTCACTTTTTCTAGTAAAACTAGAGTTATTTTTTATTTTATGTTATGGTTTTTGTTAATACATTTTTGTATGACATTTTATTGTTTACTTATCTTTTTGAAGAAAATATGCAGGGGGCCCCCAAGAAAAGTCTTCTCTTTTGATTCACTTGTTTTGTCAAGAAAAGTGAAAGTAAACAAATTTTTTATATGTGTTAATGACTATGTGCAGGACTAACTAGGGCCATGATTCACTATTCCTACTAAAAGGGAATGATTATAGCGATGGAAGGTCCGGTTAAAGGAAATGTACCTATTATTTAACCGATTTTAACTGAATGTCGTAATCTGTTGCTTAAAATGTCCAACTTACCCTACCAGTTAAAGTACATCAAATGCAAACAAATACTAGTTTTTAACCCTTAAATACAGACGGGAGTCAAACACTAATTATTTGCTATTTTTAAAAAATGCCCCCTCTCCTACACTTATCATCTCCATTGACCACTACACCTTTAAATTGAACATAGGTCAATGTGTTGTAAAAGTTATATTTTTGGTTGAAGAACACGGACAGCGATGGTCAATTACAGTGGAGTAGCCAGGGGGGTGCAAGGGGGCTTTTGCCTCCCTCCCCAAGTCATTAGAAAAAATATATTTTTAGATAAAAAAAATTACAAAATGTATTTAATGTAGAACCATATTATTAAGGGCAACCACGTGTGTGTCGTAAAGCGTAATATAACAAAGTTTGGGGATTCCCCGACAGGTATTTTCATTACGCTAATGGAGTGCACGTCGTTCTTTTTCTTTGGTGTCGGGCTGCGAAGTTAGTACTGCTTTAATTAAATAAGTGTTTTACTTCTGTGTTTTAAATTTTAGACAAATAATAGTGAAATCATTCTACATTACTTTTAATATTTTTGAGATTTGATTTTTGACTAATTGCTGAGTGTGGTAATTACAAGTTTTGATTTTATTTGTTGCAACTATATATTATTTTGGTTACTTTTGCTATTATTTATATTACCATTTACTATTGTTGAGTTCGGTTGGTATATATTGGCAGATCGATTTGACTTATCTAGATCCTGGCTATAATAGTTTTGAATATGGAGGGCTTTGTCAACGCAGTGGAAATCGGGTATTACAAATCCCTCTCCTTGCCAACTTTAAAAGAGTTATGGAAATGTCTTGTATACTGGATTAGGGACCAATAATCGAATATTTATTTACATAAAATCATTAATTTTATTTAATATTTTCAAATAAAATTAATAAAATCAATAAATCAATAAATTTAATCATTTTTAACAATATTTATTGCAGCTACAATTCAAAGTTTAATTATAGAATATCTTCCAATTTCTTTTAATGGATGACGATAATCCAAGAAAAAATCTTAAGAAGCAGTCCTTGCTTACGACATTTTCAAAAAAAAAAGGCTATATCTAACTCTACAAGTAATATTAGTAGTAGTTGTGTTGATAAGCTGTTAATATTCCTGGGAAATAATTAGTAAACCATTTTCTACTTTTTTATATAGAAACAGGTAGGGAAATTTTTTAATTTCCATTTTTAGGCACCACCAGCTGTCGGGAAAGAATATAATGATATCGCAAATTTTACTATTAAAACTTCTTTTAGTGATCAATAAAAAGTTGACATTTTGGAATTTTGACTTTCCTGTTAGTTCCTTTGAAAAAACTAAAAGAACATTCAATTACATGTGGCTGCTAAAGTACAATTGGTTGGTGCACTCTAAAATGAATTTGCGTATTATTTGCCAGTCAGCTTGTAGGACAATCTAGTAGTCAGCCTTTAGGAACCCTTTGTAAAGAAGCCTATAGAAATTGGAAGAGACCCTGTGGGAAATTCGACGCACATGAAAATATAATATAATATTAAAATGCAATTCTTACAGCTGACAGCCGAAAATTTTTGAAATTGTCACTGCAAAACCCAAATAGATCTATCTCAAATCAATTAAATAAACAAGTTTTTACGGATAGATGCAGGTGACTCTGTGTTAAAAACCCATTTGGAATCCGCAGGTCAAAATGCCACATATCTAAGCCCTTACATACAAAACCAAGTCATTGCGTCCTGCAATACTATGTATTATTTTAAAGAAACTTGTAAGCGATATAAATGACTCAAAATCGTTTGCATTTATTTAGCAATTATCTGTTTGTGTTAGATATATGAAAGATAATATGCTGAACGAACATTTTATTCAGTTTATTCCTATAGAAAATACAAGCGCAAAAAATATATCTGATAATTTAGTTACCTTTCTTACCGGCGTAGGCATTAATCTAAAATATATATGCGTAAAACATCAGGAGTGCAATCGGCCTTATATGTGCGTTGTGCATCTCATTCTCTCAACTTGGCAATATCCAAATCCTGCAGTTAAGTTCCAGGTATAAGAAATTGTTTGGGAATAACTGAGAAATGTTACACCTTTATGAATACACCAAAAAGGGAAGCAGCTGTCATTAAAATGATCGATCCAATAGAACCTGCCAGCAAACGAACAGGACTTAAACAATTGTGCCCTACACGGTGGGTTCAAAGACACGAGTCGGTGATAGTTAGATGTGAGTTATTGCACATCACTGAAACATTATTTGCTTATTCTCTGCCTCTTTGTCGTTTATTACAAACACCCGATATAGATTTAAGTGATGCCGTTCGTCTTTCGAATGACATTCTCGCCGAGTTAAAAAGTTTTAGGGAAAACTCAGATAATGTTTTTAATAATATTTTTGATAAAACTCAGAACTGTTTAAACGATATTTTTGAACCATTTTTCTACCAGTTTTCTACCATTTCTAGATCACTTCATTATGAATATTGAAGAACGTTTTGTGAATGTGATTTCTACAAATTGCACAGAAAATGATATTCTAAAGTTGTTAGAAACTGTATAAATTTAATGATCTCATACAAGAAACCAGAGATCAAATACTGATTAGTGAGTTTAAATTATGGCAAAGAAACATAGTTATAAATCACCAAACATGATTTAAAAACGCCATTGAAGCTTTCATATCGTGTAGCGAACTAATTTATCCCAATATCAAAATTCTATATATATTCTATATATATATATATATATATATATATATATATATATATATATATATATATATATATATATATATATATATATATATATATATATATATATATATATATATATATATATATATATATATATATATATATATATATATATATATATATATATATATATATATATATATATATATATATATATATATATATATATATATATATATATATATATATATATATATATATATATATATATATATATATATATATATATATATATATATATATATATATATATATATATATATATATATATATATATATATATATATATATATATATATATATATATATATATATATATATATATATATATATATATATATATATATATATATATATATATATATATATATATATATATATATATATATATATATATATATATATATATATACACTACGCATCAAAATTAACGCACCACTATAAATTGCATAGCATTTCAATGTCGATTTTCTTGCGAACCGCGGAACGGATTTTGATGAATTTTTTTTAAAAATGTAGATTTGTTTATCGCTAAAAACGCCGCGTGGTGAGTTTTTATTAAAATTTTAGTTCTTTAGCATACACAGGGGCCAACAATGAGTAATTTTTTCCAGAATATTGGAAACACCCTGTGGATCGTTTCAGCCGTAACAGCGGGTATACGCTTGATGCAAATTATAGCCCCATGTTTTCTTAACAATTTTGTTTCATGTCAATATCTCTATTTTTAAATGAAATACAGAGCAAAAGATTAAAGCACACTAGTTTATTTTAACAATTGAACATCTTAAAATAGGGTAGACCATGAAATGAACAAGTTTGACAAACTGTCATGTTTATTTATTATGTGTCAATTTTATCTTTGAAAAGTGTTAAAATTTTGGCTATGGAGCGCAAACAAGGAGTGACGAATGCGTAGCAGCAATTACATTGGCCGAAGAAGGATTAAGCTACCGTGCTATAGCTGGGAGACTGGGAGTTACTCATTCATCAATATCGCGCGTTGTCCACCATTTTGAGCAAACTAACGATCGAAACCAACGCCATGGGCAAGGAAGGCACCGAGGAACAACAGTGAACCAGGATCGTTTCATTCGGTTACGTGCTTTGAGAGAACGTTTTGTAACAGCAAGAAATCTTCAGGTACAACTTAACGCTACACATAACGTCCAAATAAGTGTATCCACTGTAAGAAGACGACTTGCAGAACCGAATTTAAGATTCCGAATTCCAGCAAGAGGGCCGAGGTTAAACGCAAACCATCGTAGAACGAGACTGCAATTCGCCAGACAGCATGTAAACTGGAATCTTGAAGATTAGGAGCGAGTCTTGTTCACAGGCGAGTCGAAGTTTTGTTTGTATACAGCTCCGACCGACGCATACGAGTACTACGCAGGCCAAATGAGCGTTATTCACAGTGTAATATTCGTCAAACCACGCTACTTAATGGAGGTTCTGTAATGGCTTGGGGAGAAATTTTTTTGACTGCCCGAACAGAACTTATTTCTTTACGTGGTGGTCCATTGAACAGTGAACGGTACATTACTGACATCTCATCAGAACATATTGTTCCTTTTGCTCCTTATATAGGTTAACCTTTCTTGTTAATGCACGACAATGCAAGACCCCACGTCGTTCGTATAGTCCGAGAGTATTTACATGAGGTGGGTATTGAGACTCTGGACTGGCCTGCAAATAGTCCAGACCTCAACCCTATTGAACATTTGTGGAACATCATAGACAGACAACTTAGAAACCATCAGCCCTTACCAGCCTCTCTTGACGACATTTAAAATTTTGTCACAAATTTATGGAACGACATTTATCAAGAGCAGATTAGGCGCCTTGTGTCTAGTATGAGTCGTCGATGTGAAGCCGTTATTCAGAGTAGAGGCGGAAACACGCGATATTGATATTCTCAATTTTTTTCTAATTTTATCCTTGCCACCAATATTGTTATTATTGATATTTTTAAGTTGTTAAATTGTTAAAATAAGCTAGTGCGCTTTAATTTTTTACTCTGTATTTCATTTAAAAATAGAGATATTGACATGAAACAGAAACCAAATTGTTAAGAAAACATGGGGCTATAATTTGCATCAAGCGTATACCCGCTGTTACGACTGAAACAATCCACAGGGTGTTTCAAATATTCTGGAGAAAAATTACTCTCATTGTTGACCCCTGTATATGATCAAAACTAAAATTTTAATAAAAACTCACATCGCGGCGTTTTTAGTGATAAACAAATCTACATTTAAAAAAAAATCATCAAAAACCGTTCAGCGGTTCGCAAGAAAATATACATTGAAATGCTGTGCAATTTATAGTGATGCGTTAATTTTGATGCGTAGTGTATATATATATATATATATATATATAGAATATATATAGAATAATAGAATTTTGATATTGGGATAAATCAGTTCGCTACACGATATGAAAGCTTCATTGGCGTTTTTAAATCATGTTTGGTGATTTGTAACTATGTTTCTTTGCCATAATTTAAACTCATTAATCAGTATTTGATCTCTGGTTTCTTGTATGCGATCATTAAATTTATAGAGTTTCTAACAACTTTAGAATATCGTTTTCTGTGCAATTTATAGAAATCAAACAAGAAAATGACTTAATAATATCTCGGTGATTCACAAAACGTTCTTCAATATTCATAATGAAGTGATCTAGAAATGGTTGAAAACTGGTAGAAAAATGGTTCAAAAATATCGTTTAAACAGTTCTGAGTTTTATCAAAAATATTATTAAAAACTTTTTAACTCGGCATGAATGTCATTCGAAAGACGGACGTCATCACTTAAATCTATATCGAGTGTTTGTAATAAACGGCAAAGAGGCAGAGACTAAGCAAATAATGTTTCAATGATGTGCAAATTTAGGTAGACAACTGGATTACAGATATAATCATAGAGAGATCGTGCTTCACTAGATGTTGTTGAATCGGACCAAGTCGAAATTTCTTGCAAGGCTTTAACTAACGGATTATATAACTCACATATAACTATCACCGACCCGTGTCTTTGAACCCACCGTGTAAGGCACAATTGTTTAAGTCCTGTTCGTTTGCTGGCAGGTTCTATTGGATCGATCATTTTAATGACAACTGCTTCCCTTTTTGGTGTATTCATAAAGGTGTAACATTTAATAGTTATTCCCAAACAATTTTTTATACCTGGAACTTCACTGCAGGATTTGGATATTGCCAAGTTGAGGGAATGAGATGCACAATGCACATATAAGGCCGATTGCACACCTGATATTTTACGCATATATTTTAGATGAATGCCTACGCCGGTAAGAAAGGTAACTAAATTATCAGATATATTTTTTGCGCTTGTATTTTATATAGGAATAAACTGGATAAAATGTTCGTTCAGCATATTACCTTTCATATATCTAACACAATCAGATAATTGCTAAATAAATGCAAACGATTTTGAGTCATTTATATCTCTTACAAGTTTCTTTAAAATACTAGTATTGCAGGACGCAATGACTTGGTTTTGTATATCAGGGCTTAGATATGTGGCATTTTGACCTGCGGATTCCAAATGGGTTTTTAACATAGAGTCACCTGCATCTATCCGTAAAAAGCTTGTTTATTTAATTGATTTGAGATAGATCTATTTGGGTTTTGCAGTGACAATCTCAAAAATTTTCGGCTGTAAGAATTGCATTTGAATTTTCCAATTTCTATAGGCTTCTTTACAAAGGGTTCCTAAAGTCTGACTACTAGATTGTCCTACAAGCTGACTGGCGAATAATACGTAAATTCATTTTAGAGTACACCAACCAATTGTACTTTAGCAACCACACGTAATTAAATTTTCTTTTAGTTTTTCCAAAGGAACTTACAGGAAAGTCATAATTTTGGAGCGGAGTGCAAAAATTTTCCAAAATGTCAATTTTTTTGTTGGTCACTAAAAGAAGTTTTAATAGTAAAAATATCATTATATTCTTTCTCGACAGCAGGTGGTGCCTAAAAATGGAAATTAAAAAAAACCTATATAAAAATGAAAACTTAATTTCCCTACCAGTTTCTGTCTTGTAGCCGTATCGTCTGTAATAGGGCAAGTAGAAGTGGATGGTTTACGGTAATTATTATCCATAACAGGAATATTAACAGCGTTATCAACACAACTACTACTAATATTACTTGTAGAATTAGATATAGCCTCTTTTTTTGAAAACGTCGTAAGCAAGCACTGCTTCTTAAGTTTTTTTCTTGGGTTATCGTCAGCCAGTGAAAGAAATTGGAAGATATTCTATAACAAATAGAAAATAAATTAAACTTTGAATTGTAGCTGCAATAAATATTGTTAAAAATGATTAAATTTATTGATTTTATTAATTTTATTTGAAAATATTAAATAAAATTAATGATTTTATGTAATTAAATATTCGATTATTGGTCCCTAATCCAGTTTACAAGACATTTCCATAATTCTTTTAAAGTTGGCAAGGAGAGGGATTTGTACTACCGGATTTCCACTGCGTTAACAAAGCCCTCCATATTCGAAACTATTAGAGCCAGGATCTAGATAAGTCAAATCGATCTGCCAATATATACCAACCGAACTGCAATTTATAGTGGTGCGTTAATTTTGATGCGTAGTGTATATATATATATATATATATATATATATATATATATATATATATATATATATATAATATATATATATATATATAATATAAAAATATAACTAGAAAATTAGAATTCAAAAATTATGTCCGCCCCCCCAAAACTTTTTTCTGGCTACGCCACTAGTTTGAGTCTGCATTTACCCAAATTCACGTATGTAGCTAAGGGTTAATTAAAAACTCTATATTTGCTATTGGTTGCTAATTTGATAAATATTTGGTACTTGTACTTCAAATATAAGTCGTCAGTACTTGTCACGGCCCTGCTTATGGAAGACAAAATTCACCAACGAAATAATATTTGGTCTCAACAGGCCACTATTCAGATTGCGAGATCTAGTCATGCGGCACGACCGCGGTACCCAAATCCTAGGAGGTTTTTTTACCCCGTTCGGTTGGCCTTGAGACAGGTCAAGGAGCTGCGGGGTAGGGGACGCAAAACAGGCCCATTTAATGCCTTTTTTACTCGGCTGCATTTTTGGCCGCGCCGTTGTGTGAATTTGATTATCGTCGTTTCTTTTCTAGCGGATAAAGCCGAAAGGAATGTTCGGTACTACGACGGCGATAGAAAGACGACAGCGGTCTGGTGGTACTGCGCTATTTCAAGGTTATCAGCGGCGGAGAAGTTTTCTAACCAGGAAACGCTTTACATAAATTCGTGCAGGTGCAGCGATTAGGGATGTTTTTAATTAGGTAGTGCGTTGCAGGTTGAGCCACGACAAGCATGTTATGTAAATTATGTTAAAAGATTGAAAGCCAGTGGTGAATTACAGGAAAAAATGTTTCGAGTATCGGTTTTAACTTAACGCATAATATTGAAGTGTTTGAACAAAAAAAAAGTAAACCTTAGTTTACTCGGCTGAGAGAGATCATAGAAAGCACTAAGGGACTCTTCTTCCTTGAAATAATAACAGCAAATGAGTGCACATAATACTCACACTTGTATGTATGATTGAGTGTTCATACGACGCCTACTATGTAAATTAACATTCCCACCCCAAGTAGCACATATAATCATATATGGGTTAAGTTGCTGTGATATTGGCTAATATCCCTGACTAATTAGCTAAAATGGCTAGCCAAAATAACAGTTCTATTACAGTATAAAGACGGAAATATGGCTAAAGTGGGGAATAATAATTTGGCCATAATGGAGTAAAATGGCCAACTGACAATTATACGACTCTCTTTTGATTTTATAGTTGGGTTTATTAGCTACTTTTTGACTTTAAAATCGAGCTTTTTTAGCTGAATTCTGACTGGTTTTTTAGCCGAAATTTTTCTTTTCTTCATTTATATTATAAATCATCAATTGTTTCAAATTATGTAAAAATAGTATTAACAGAGCCAATCAGTGCCGTAAGAATTTATGAGCCAAGAGGAAATGCAAAGATAACAAATCATGGTTTGACGGTTTGTAGGGACAAAAAACACTTGCGAAGAAGCTTTTACTGTTAAAAGAATCTAAGATAGGAATGTAAAACACGAGCCCTTTCTTGAAACTAAAAATTTCGAATCTACAAAAAAATTTTTTTTTGTTATATTTTTTAGTTCATAACGTAAAAAAAATATGCATGAAAATACATATTTAAAGGTAGAAAGAATATGTTTGTTTAAAGTGGTCAAGTAATGGCTGCTAGGAAATTAGTTTAATTTTAAGTCCAATCATGGAGGTTCATAAAAAGCTTTTGGCTATTTTTTAAGCAAATATTCCTTGAAATTGGCCACTTTGTAAGCAAATATTTATCAAATGGCAATCATTTTCAAATGTAGCCAAAATGTAGCAACATTTACTAAAAATTTGCCAATAAAAATGCTTACTTGATTTGCCTTTAGTACTCGCTAAAAAATGGCTGATTTAAGACCCAGGAGCCAGAGTAAGAAAATTAAACGACGATTATCCCAAGACGGCGTTTTTCTATAATATGTGGTGGAATATTTAATCTTTTTATTAAACATTTTTTTATGGTAAATAATTTATATTTCGTTTTTCTAAATATATCTATAGTTTTATAGGTTATAAACGTAAATTTGAAAACGTGGCATATTTTGGCAATATTATAACAAAAATAAGCGAAATAAAACTACCCAATTTTAGTTTAATTACGAAAGAAGAATATGATAACAAAAGCCATATTTTTTCCTCTCAATTTTTGTTGTCTTAAAATATCATAATCTTGCATTCTTATACAGCTATTATTACTATAATTAAACTTAAATACTTGCTAAAATATGTTTGGTTGGAATTTGAGAAAAATGCCTACTTATTGATTATATTCTGACCTAGATTTCTATTGATTCAAAATACCATATTCTGGCATTTTAAACAGCTATGCTTACTATAATTTAACTTCAATAAGTACCAGATTATATCTGGTTTTGTTGTGGCAACAAAATTGACAGATATTTCTACTTTTTGGCTATCCAATATTACAAAAAAAAAGTTGGAGGTTTAATTACCCCATAAAAGATATTTTTGGCCAAGTAATTATGCAGTAGCCTATCTACATTAAAAACTGCTACTTTTGGAGCGAAAAAATCTAATTTGAAGCGAGCTTCCATGGCTAGAAAACAAACCAAGAATCGTTTGCCAAAATTTGACAAATCTCTGGTTTTTATGTGTCTTTTATGGCTAACTATCAGCTAATTTGTGCTACTTGGGACTTTTTCAAAACAAAGTCACTGACGGTTGTTTTGGGGGTTGTGAGGGGTGTTACTCAACCTAATCTTTACCTGCAGATATTTCTTTTAAATTTTCAATCGTTCACCATCATGAAGAAGAAAAAGGTATTAACATCAGCCATACATTTTATAAATTGTAACTGTCTGCACTTTCAATAATAAATATTGTTAATAAAAAATAAATAATTTGTTTGTTCAATTATTTTGTTACAACATAGACACGTGTCGCATAATGTAAAAAGTTGATTTTCAAAAAAATAAAATCAAATTGAAGAAAGGATTACAAATTGAAAGGGTTGATCCTTTTGTTTATATACCTAAAAGTTAAAACACGCAAAGTATTAGTTTTTTTACGAGATGGAAAATAATCCGTAATACCATAATTTTTCTTTTCTATAAAATTTATCTTGTAAAACACAAAACAGGTTCTGTGACCCCTTACGTAATTAACAAACGCATCCACAGTCAACCTTTCGAGTCTTTCGGCAGCGCGAAATCGTTAATTATGACTGCGAAAGAGTGGAACACAATGCAAATTACTTCAAACGTTATTTTACTTTATATGTTTTTTGCTGTTTGTTTAGATACTTTTTTGAAATATAGGTTATAAACCGTTATGTTTAGTTTCAACGTCAAAACTTTCTCTCATTTTTGTACCACAAGTGTACAGAGTGATCTCCTATAAAGTTATCCCTCTTTAATATTCTTATTATTCAAGATAAAAAACAATTAAAAACTGGTAAGTATTTTCCGTTTAACAAAAATATTAGAGGCAAAATAATTTTCAATATTAGGTATTGGGTGTTTCTGCCCTTATATAGAATGCCTATATTTTCTCCTTTAAATGACCCCATAAAAACGCATCCATTGGCTTAAGGTCGGGGCTGATCGGTGGCCATTTAATGGGGGTATCTTGCCCAATCCACTGACCAAAACGTTAACTAAGATGGTTTTTAACTGTACGAACACTGTGGGGTGGAACCCCAATCTTGTTAAAATACAACGTTTCTAATATTGTTTAATGGTAATTGATCTAAATAAATCCTCTAACTCGTTTTGCAGAAAATTGAAATAATTTTCCCCGTTGAGAATATTATCAAAAAAAATGTCGCCCTTATTTTTTTCCTTTGTTTTTGATTTATTGTTAATTTAAGTATCTATTTAGAGTGTGGTTAGTTTTATAGGCTATTTTAATATTATTTTTCTGCAAATAGGCTAAAAGAAAACGTAAACATTAGTTTACTCGGCTGAGAAAGATCATAGATAGCACTTAAGGGGTCCTTCTTCCTTGAAATAATAACAAAAACTAAGGGTTATGTAAATTAGCATTCCTTATTTTCCTTTCAACAGTCACGGACGGTTGTTTTTTGGGGGATAGGAGGGGTCTTACTCAACCCAATCTTTACTTGCAAATATTTTTTTTTAATTTTTAATCGTTCACCATCATGTAGAAGAAAATGGTATTAGCATCAGCTATAAATTTCTAAATTGTAAGCATCTGCACTTTCAGTAATAAATATTGTTAATAAAAAATAAATAATTTGTTTGTTTAATTATTTTGTTACAACTAATTGTCCTATATGAGGTAATTTTAATTTTTTGTTAATTAATGCAGGTGCTCGTAGAAAAAATATCGCACTCGGTTGCAGTCGCGTCCGGAAAAGTACCACTTGACGCACTTTTGTATAGGTTTGTTGGTCACTCCGTATAACATAGACATGTGAAACTTAAAAAAAAGTTTTTTACCGCATAATGTAAAAAGTTAAAAAAAAAATAAAATCAAATTGAAAAAAGGATTACAAACTGAAAGGGTTGATCCTTGTGTTTATATACCTAAAAGTCAAAACGTAATACTTTTTTTACGAGACGGAAAATAATCCGTAATACCATAATTTTTCTTTTCTATAAAATGTAACTTATAAAACACAACCTGTGACCCCTTACGTACTTAACAAACGAATCCAGAGCCAACCTTTCGAGTCTTTCGACAGCGCGAAATCGTTAATTATGACCGCGAAAAAGTGGAACATAAAGCAAATTACCTCAAACGTTATTTTTCTATATACCGGGTGACACAGAACATACAGTACACGCTCTAATTTTTTTACCTTCCCAGATATCGCTTTGAAACTTAGGCACGTTTAGTAACTCATTAAGATGTACATTTTGACAGATAATTGCATTATAAATCAGTTCCGGTTTAACCGGAAGTGACTTAAACCTTAATATATTAATTGGAACCCTGTATATTTTTTTCATTGTCATATTCTGTGTAAAATTCCTTTTCCAATGATGTATCACAAGTTATATTTTCTTCCAAAAAGGCGGCACTAAAACCGGTTTTCCGAAAAACGTTATATTCACCATATTCACCAAGATAACCTGATTAAAATGAAACTCTTTAGGTTCGAAAAAGCATGAAAGCATATTATTGTGTTTTTTGAAAATATTATGCCTTTTCAAAAAAAAAAAAATAAAAATGTCTACCAAAATTTAAATTGGACCTTGTATATTTTATTTATCCCTTTAATTTCACGTTAAATTACGTTTCCAATAATGTGCCACAAGTTAATCCTTTTGCTGTTAAATTAGAACAATATTTCGATTTTTCCTCCGAGCTACACAATTTTTAATCGGGGAAATTACTAAATCAAAATTCACCAATTTTATTTGTTAAACTATGTTATATTTATTTACTTATCATTTTTAGTAGACAATAACTAAGTATTCTATTTATCGGAATATATATCAGATTTGTTTATAACATTTAAACTGAAATTAACAGGCCTAGGTTGTCCATTTTATACCCATACCTGTATAAGCAGTGTTAGCGATTCTAATACTCTAATAGTCTATATTCCAGTTTAGAGAAATTAGTAAACAGGTCATTCTATTTTCATAAAAACGTGACAGTGGATTAATATAAGCATTTTAAAATAATTTCCGCTTATATTAATTTTAAGTTTAATTGTTTCTAGATGCTTGCTTACGATCGTTCAACGTATATGCAGCTTAAATCGCATATATTGAGAAAAAGTAGTAGGCTCTGAAAAACCAAAATAGCATAATACGGCCATCATTATCTTGGTTATTGGCAGTTGTAGTATGCGATTTCAGTTGCATTTACGTTGAACAATCGTAAGCACCCATCTAGAAAGAATTTAACTTTAAATTTATATAAGCGAACATTATTTTAAAATGCTTATATTAATCAACTGTCACGTTTTTATAAAAATAAAGTGGCGCTAACACTGTTTATACAGGTATGGGTATAAAATGGTCTAGGCCTGTTAATTTCAGTTTAAATGTTATAAACAAATCTGACACATGTTGAGACTAAATGGCATACTTAATTATTGTCTACTAAAATGATGGGAAAATAAATCTAACCTAGTTTAACTAATAAAAAAGGTAAATTTTGATTTAGTAGTTTCCTGATAAAAAATTATGTAGCTCGGAGGAAAAATCGAAATATTGTTGTAATTAAACGACAAAAGGATATCTTGCGGCACATTATTGGAAACGTAATTTCAAAGAAAATAAACGGATAAATAAAATATACAAGGTCCAATTTAAATTTTGCCAGAAAATTTACATTAAAAGTAGTCATTTTGAATTTTTTTTCGAAAAGGCGTAATATTTTGAAAAAAACATAATAACAAGCTTTCATGCTTTTTCTAACCTAATAAGTTTAATTTTAATCAGGTCACTTTAGAAGTTTGACACTGTCTTTTGTTTTATATGGTATATGGTGAATATAAGGTTTTTCAGAAAACCGGTTTTATTGCCGTCATTTTGGAAAAAAATATAACTTGTGATATATCATCGGAAAAGGAATTTTGCACAGAATACGATTGTGAGAAAAAATATACAGTGTTCCCTTTAATATATTGAAGTTTAGGTCTCTTCCGGTTAAACCGGAAGGGATGTATATCTGAAAAGCCAAAAAAATTATTGCCTCTACCCTATGTTCTGTGTCAATGGTTTTTTGCTGTTTTTGTTTAGATACTTTTTTGAAATATAGGTTATAAACGTGTTTAGTTTCAATGTCAAAACTTTTTTCATTTTTGCACCACAAATGTACAGGGTGATCCCCTATAATGGTACCCCATCTAACTTTCTTATTATTCAAGACAAAAAAAAAATAAAAAACTGATATGTAAGGTTACTCTTTTAGTTTTTGCAAGCTTAGCCTTATTAATACAAACCTTTAGATGCTCCATACTAATGATATAGAATGCCTATATTTTGTCCTTTAAATGACCCCATAAAAACGCATCCATCGGCATAAGGTCGGGCTGTTCGGTTGCCATTTAATGTGAGTATCTTTTCCAATCCACTGACGAAAACGTTAACTACGATGGTTTTTAACTGTACCAACATTATGTGGTGGAGCCTCATCTTGTTGAAATACAATATCCTCTAATAATATAATCCTCTAACTCGTTTTGAAGAAAACTGAAATAATTTTTCCCGATGAGTATATTATCAAAAAAATATTATTTTTGGCGGTTTTTTATTTATTGTTTTTTAAGTAACTACCTAGAGTGTGGTTTTATAGGCTATTTTAGTATTATTTTTCTGAAAATAATACTAACATAGCCTATAAAATTAACCATATTCTAGGTAGATACTTAAATTGCCCATAAATCAAAACCAGAGAAAGGCCAAAAATCAGGGGTATATGAATTTGGTTGTGGTTATGTGGTACATGTAATAAAGTATATATAGGACAGCCAGGGAGGTAATTTCAAACACGTATCAAAGAACACGACAGTTCTAACATCTTTTGGAAAAATAACACGATTTTAGCAACGATTATAAAGTTTTGCATATTACTAACAAGATTAGAAAATTAAACAATTTACAATTCTTGAAATAAATAGAGGTAACGCCCGAAATATTTTGTTCAAGGACATGCTGGCCAAATTATTAAATTTATATACTTAGATAATAGATACCTAATATGGAGAGAGTTCCATCAAAGAATATAGCAATAAGATAGATAGGTCAAACATTTTTTTTATTTGTACCTGTAAATAAGTTTACTGTCAAATGGTTGTTTTCCAAAGCACATTATTATTTTTTTAGATTCGCTCTTTTCCAGTGCTCTCTATTTAAGGGATACATTTTTGTTTTAGAACTATAATGTTTCGAAGGGGGTTGAAAATAGTGTAGGTTGTTATAGTGGCCGGCAAAAAGTTTGCAACAAATGGAAAAAGATTTAAAAAGAAAAAGACGAAAAGCAACACCAGAAAATGTTGAAGTAAATAATAATATAGTACTGCTTTCAGTCGAAGAGAATCCAAGTAAATCAATTCGTAAAATATCTGAGGTATTACAAACCGACCGTATATTAATTGAAATAAACATGATTTCTTGATGTGTGCTAAAACTAGAGTAATAATACGAGATGCCAATTTTTTAATTTTTATTATATCTTGAATACTCGCAACAAGAAAGTTTGAGGGGGCAACATTATAGCCTTCTACAGTGTCAAAATTTTCACTTTCAACTGTTAATAATCTCCAAATCAATTGAAGATACGTGGGAATTTTAAAAACAAAAAAATATTCATAGAATTTTTAGTAGAATCCAATGTAATTATATACAGGGCATCCCATTTAAAAAAAGCAACTTTTTGCACCCCCTGTATATTAATAAAGGTAAACTTGATTTCTGTGTGTGTGTGTGCAAAAACTAGAGTAGTAACTCTAGATATCAATTTTTTAATTTTGAATAATAAAAAAATCAGAGGGGGTAACATTATAGGCAATCAGCATGTATACTTCCTGTTTAAGTTTCGTTTTTGTTAGTTAGTTCTTAAGTTAAACGTAACGACTTACTGTGTTCACTTACTGTGAACACTTACTGTGTTCCAGGCGTAATGGTACTTTGTTTATTGATTTTGATTTTGTTTTACTGTTGGATATAATGAAATAAAGTATTATTTAATATAATGTAGAAAAAATAATATGTGCATATATCCCATGATATGTTTTTTCTAGTATCATTATATAAAGTACATCTGATTTCACTATATCCTTGAAGTAAAATGCCTCTTTATGAAAAGTTTACATTAGAATTAAAATCTTTTATAAAGCACTATTAGCCTGTCCTTAACAATTTCGAGCTATCGAAAGGTTGGCTGTGAATTCGTTTGTTATCTACCTAGTAGTAGTAGTATTAAACGTCAAATACAACATTTTGTTAGGGGTCGTTTGACCGTCCCTCCTAATAGTTGTAATAAAACGCGAAACTTGGGAAAAGTTAAATACGCTACACTATTAGCCGCGCGCGGCGATTCGAATGGTCTCATTGCGTTTATTAGGCATAATAAAATACGTTATACTAAGCTAGGCTGGGCTGTCCGAATTGCCCTGAATACCTTAAAGCTTGACGAAAGTACCCGAAGATTTCACAGCTACCGAGCGGCAGCCGAAAGTGATAGCAATTGGAATATGAAATCGCGATTTGGGTCATCAGCCGATCTCTTCTCATAATTCGATCGATCGGTAGCGGCATCACGTCGGCATGCAAAAGTTCAATTGTTCAGAGGTCGCGCGTCGATATTCTAACTCGATATTGTTTCGGACGTTTTTAATCGATGAAAATTGTTTTATATACTATTTTTTGTAATATATTTTTTTTTATTTTTATGATCCATGTGTGAGTTCGAAATATACAGGAAATAAAATGTTGGTAGTGACTAATGCAAAAAAATAAACAACTAGAAAGTGCTTACGAGCTTAATTTTGCAAAAATAACCATGTAGATGAAATAAAATGTCGGCAGTGCAAAAAATTAAACAACTAAAGAGTGCTAACTAACTTAATTTTGAGAAAATAGCCATTTTCAAGGTAAGTGGTCGCAATTTGCCAGAAATTAGTATACGAAAAAACTAGACAAAAATAAAGAGGTTCATTGAAACTTTCGCAAAAGTATGCACGATTTAGCTAACTGTTATGTTTGTTTGTTGTTTTCTAAGGACTCGTCGGACTCATTATGGTGCAAAACCGGTGTTAAAAACTTAAAACACTTAAAAGAAAAATAAAAAAACATGCGTTTTCTGTAGATCACATGAAATGTTTGGTGAACTATGCTATGGTCGGAAGTGTTGATATTCGCACTCAGCTAGACACAGCTTATTGAAAATTCCTTAGAGATTTTAATGAAAATGTATCAAAAAATCGCTATATTTTAAACAAAATTATATATTATTAAAAATTTTGTGGGGCATTGGAGCTGGCACTATGTGGCCATGATGTAACGGCTTTGTCTGAAAATCCAGGGGTTTTTCGAGGGCCTATAAATTTTGTTGAAGAGTTGGGCCAAGACAAACTATCCGCTTAAGCAATGTTAAGTATTAAGAAATCGTTTATAAAAGAAATGTGCGTGCAATTTTAACGAACGTGTGGTTCTGCATTTTTCCAATTCTAAAGAACGAAGAGTAGACCTGCACTTCAAGAGAATTTAAAGCTCAATTTAAAGATAAGATATTTATTTTTATTTTAAGTATGCCTATTTTTAAATTTGGTATTGACCTCCCAACCACCATGAGCCGCCACTCGTTTTGTGTTTTACAAGGTAAAACTTATAAAGTTATAAAAAAATATTCAAAATATGGATATTTCGGAGAATAAGAAGAAACACTCACAGAAATAACTGAGTCGGCAAACACAGTAACTTTAATCGTAACATTTTGTGTGCCACTGTGTATAAAAAATATCTAGTTAGGTTCTGTTTATTCCTACATATCCTGTATACAAATTTTAGTACCATTACCGTGTCATTATTTAATGATTTCGCAGAATTTTCGCTCGCTCGAAAGGTTGGCTGTGGATTTGGTTTTGTTTGTTATCTACGTGAAGGTTAGTAAACGCAAATCCTGAGACGGCGAACACAGCAACTAAATCCGGCTATTCACCATTCGATTCGATTCGTCCGTTCATCGAATAGGTGAATCAACGAATTGACGAATATTTCATCCTTACTATTCATTAATTTATATTTCATTTCTTTTAATGTTTGAAAATACAGAAAATCAAAAGTTAGTTCCGAACGAATGGTTTGCCGAGATCAAAGCCTACTTGATTATTCGCTCAAAAGTCGGTATCGCTGCGTAACGAATCGAACCGGATCAACCACACAATGCGGACGAATGAACGGAAAGTGAGTAGCCGGCTTTATTGTATGTAACTAAATAACAACTATAGAAAATGACCGTAGAAAAAATATTTTATGACATTCATGACATAAGTGACGTTTTTTTACTCATCGGATTACGGGACTCGCCTGCGGCTCGTGCGAGTATATTTCCGTCCCGTAAAAAAAGTACTAGGTACTTAATGTTTTACGCTTCATTCATATATAACTACTCATGAACATCTTTGAAAGTCTTTGAAAATATATGACGTTATAATTTATCAGAAAGCTAAATTACATGAACTGACCGTTTCTGAGAATACATGTCCCAAATAAATGCTAATGATTACGAGTAGGAGCAAGAGCAACTACTGTATTTTAGTGACTTTACCACGAACCTCCGTACTTTTATAAACCATTTTAAGGAGTACCACAACAATACCTAGACGGCCCCTTTATTTGAGGAAAGTGTAAACAACCTTTTAGAAAACGATATGTTTTTGATGTGTCAATATCTATTCTGTTTACTGAATGAAGACTTGGCCTATTCTATTACTCCAAATCCCAGAAAAAATTAGACTGTAGGTACTTCGAGCTAATGAGGTCTGATATTTAGATTATCTATTTAAAGGAGTTTTAATATCTTTTGCTCTTAGAATGTGAAGTACGTTGCAACTGTGTTCAAAACTACAAGGCATAATGTAATGTTTTTTTAAAAAATATACTTTTTGTTTTATTTTTAGTATATTTTGAATTTCAAACTGTAGACATCAAATAAATTACATCAGGAAAATAGTAAATATATTAAGAAAACATGGTTCTTGGGATTATAACTTGTCAAATTAGAATTATCATCCGACGTTTCGCCTTCGATTGCACGAGGCATCTTCAAGGGTCGTTACTCCACGAGATCTGAAGACTGAGTGAGCTCGGAGCTCGGTGAGATTCAGGCGGGCTTTTATACCCGATTTGAGCTCGCCGAACCGTGGCCCTGTGTTGAGATCGACTTCCACGTGTGAATGAAATGATATCATTTTGGTATGAATCCAGAATCCCAGATAGCAAAACGAAATGACGGCCTTATGAAATATTTAAAAAATCAGTATAAAAACTATTGATAAACTGGTAAAGCTGTGGTATGAATTTTAAGATGGCGAAACAAAATGGCGGCAAAATAAACGTAAAAAAAAGTCTTCTTATTCAATTGACTTTAAATTTTGCAAAAAAGTTAAATGTGATATAGGGATAAACTGTTAAGCATTCGACATGGCGGAGCTAAATGGTGATGTGTATCAATGTAAAAATTAATTCTGCAATTTAATTCTCTTTATACCCAGAAATCAAGTGTGGCATACGTAGAAGCTGCTAAAATATTGATAGGAATCCAATATGGTGGAACAAAATGTTGCCCAATATAAATGTTTGAAAGGCAGTTTATGTGTTACAAAATGACTATGTAACGAATGTACGAACTGTATTCCCAAGTAGCACATATAATCAAATATGGGCTAAAATGCTGTGATATTGGCTAATATCCCTGGCTAATTAGCTAAAATTGCTAGCCAAAATAATAGTTCTATTACAGTATAAAGACGGATATATGGCTAAAATGGAGAATAATAATTTCCATAATGGGGTAAAAATGGCCAATTGGCTATTATAGGACCCTGTCTTTTGATTTTATGGTTGGGTTTATTAGCTACTTTTTAACTTTAAAAGCGAGCTTTTTTACCTAAATTCTGACTTGTTTTTTAGCCGATATTTGAGTAACATTTTTTTCCGAAATAGATAGATGTATGTATGTATATTTTTTACCTTTTCTTCATTTATATGATAAATCATCAATTGTTTCAAATTATGTAGAAATAGTATTAACAGAGCCAATCAGTGTAAGAATTTAGCAGCCAAGAGGAAATGCAAAGATAACTAATCATGGTTTCGTAGAAATACGTACACAATGACTTATTGTGTAAAATATTTTAAGACGGTTGGTAGGGACAAAAAAAACTTGCGCAGGAACTTTTACTGCTAAAAGAACCTAAAATGGATATGTAAAACATGCGCCTCTTCGCGAAACTAAAAATTTTGTTTTCTACAAATACATATGAGCCGTTCAGAGGAAAAATGGTCTAACTGCGCGAAAGTAAATATTGAGAAAATCAATATTTTGCGTTTGAGTGAGTTAAAAAATCACAGTAAGATTTTTTTTAAAAAGATTTTGCGTATTTCTAATAAATATATATTAAAATTTCTCGTGATATATATTTCCAACGATTATGACAACTTTAACTAAATTTTTGATGCGCAATACCATTTGGTAATTAAGCTTTTTCCAAAACTTAGCAGAAAAGTGGTGTAAGTCAATGAGTTGTAGCTTGTACCACTACTCCATTTATAAGTTGATCTGATTTCACAATATTGATGAATTAAATATTATTAACAAAAGCTCTAATTTCGATTTCACTTCTATTATTGTTAAAAATTACACGCGTATTGACATTATCACCTGAACTGCCATCAAAGCAATTTCTAAATCCTTTTTTTTGTAACCTTACTTTTTTATTTGCCTTTTATTTGTATTTTTATTTTAAAATGTTAGTTAAATATATTTTCTATAGCCATTAAATATAATAAACACTACACATTTTAAATATTTACTTTATTTCTATTCCCCTAACAGTTTGAACAAAAAAATGTAAATAAAGAAATACAGGGCTTAATAGATACAACACAAACACTTTTTAAACAAATTAGTCTAGTTTGAACAAAAAAAAAAGTAGTAGTGATTGTAGGACTACAGAAGAAAAGGATGTAGATGGTCTACCCTTAGTTGATTTTTTTAGATCCAAGTTGATGAATTCCACGATATTATTCAATGACTCCTTATACAAAATTACGTAAGGAGTACTGTCGAATTGTAGCCACTGCACTTGTAACCACTTAAAAGGCACTTTATTATTGTTCATTTTTCTTTTTGTGACCATCTGTTCCAAATTCTTAGTTGAAAAAAAATTACCTTGCTGCATTTCGTACACCTGAAACTTGGATTTTCTTATATTACGTAATATTTGTATCCAATCATCTTTAGTGTAGATAACAGCCGGCTTAGATGTCCTTTCAATTTGCTAAAAATCTCTTATCGTTAGGTAAAAATGAATGGCCAGATACCATAAATTTGTGACCAATTTTACTAACACTATTGTTGGGATTCTGTACTATTGCTTTCCAGATAAGTGACAACTTTATGTTCCGATTTTGACCAGTACATGCATCACTGTATGCGATGATGTGATCAATATTGGCACAGTGAAGTTCTATGTGTTTCAGAACGCACGAACCGATTTCCTGAGATCCCCTAGAAGCAATGGTTTCATCCCAGACATACATGAATGTTGTCCGGTTACAGTGTGATGAATACCTAAGTTATAAACGTACATATTACGCTTATAATAGGCGTTTGATGTAGAAAGTTTGGGGAAAGCTAACTCTTTCTAAAGATCGAAGGTCAAAACAATAGTACAGTCTAATAATTCTCTTGAAACTTCTGTATCCTCTTTTAAGGCCGTGCTTGCCTTTTCGGCTTTTCGTAAATGCAGCTGATGCTCACTTTCCAGTTCGTTCTTCTCAGGTCCCTCACATCTTGCACAAGTATCCTTCCTAGGACTATGGAATGACAAGTTGAATTCTTTATTGAATATGTCCCTGTAGATGTGCTCTTCAATAACTTTGTCCTGAGGTAAGCCCTTGTCCTCGCAAAACTGTATGTACAAATTGTATAGTTTTCGGATATTGGGTTCTGGGCTTCTTAAGTATTTCCTGTTTGGGTTTTGAGCCCTGGTATAACGACTTACAAATCGTGGAAAAAGTCCAATACGTTCCCTAACAATATTACGGTTATCGTCAGATATTTTGTGTACACATTCCTTTTTACCTCGAAGGTCTTCCCCTGATGGTTTGCCCGTTTCCTCTTTTTTTAGAACTCTTTGAAGTCTCCCGTTTGAGTTAGCAAACGTATCTAAAAATTACTTTTTACAAACTAATATGCTATTTAGTTTATTATTCAAAACGTACTTGTATGTTACACCCTTAGGCCCATTCGGCTTGTCGGCATCCTGCTTAGGACGTCGTTGCACTACGGAACCTCTCTGAACAAGTCCCGAAATATAAGCATTTTGTCGAGAGAAGTCGCTTAAACTCCAAAAACGCGAGAACAAGCCGTTTCTATCCTCCTCACTAAAAAAGTCATTGCACTTCTTTACACAACCACATGTTACGTTTCTAAAAGTCCCTGCAGGAATGATCTTGCCTTTTGCAGTAGTGTACCCTTTGCCGGAATTTCTCTGTGTTTTAACCTTTTTTTTTGTGATCGTTATTGTTTCGTATACGTTTCTTTCCTTCCGATATAGGATTGCCGTTAGTAATCATACGGTTTTCACCTACATCGTCATCGAAATCACTCATGACTTTTGTTAACAAAACGACGATAATCGAATAGAAAGATAATTATTATGTTTTCTACTACGCAGTTAACTGTAAGTACACATTTATTAAACTAAACAGGGTAAAAGGCGAACAGGCGGGTGGGATCACAAGCCGTGCTGCTGGTTCGCAGCGTTGCGCCTTGACTTATACCACTATTCCATCGAACTCACGCGTTTTGTTAAGAGGAATAACGTAAGAGACCTATATCTCAGCTTTTACAAGGATTTGATATATACCACTTTTATACTAAATATATTACACCTGTCGGAACCGAAATATTGGTATAACTCAAAAATGCAAAATTAATGACTTATACCACTTTTCCTCTGAGCGGCTCATATATATATTTCGTTTTTTTTTTCTTTAACCATATATAAATATTTTGTTAATTATTTTTTTGGGCATAGGTTAACTCATTGAGAAGTAAAACTATAATTTAATCGACGTTTCGCTCATTATATTGAGTTTTTTCAAGATATTTTATTTTCTACAATAAAAACATGTATAGTGAGTATTTAAATTGGTTAAAACATTATTGAAAAAACATCACTCAAAAAAACATTACATTTAAAACAAACTATGATCATGAACACAAAAATACATTTAAAACAACATTAATATTATACGGAGTACGTGCCTTGGAAACATGTTATGTGTATCGAATGTTTTGCGATTGCAATAATTTCGACACGTCTGGAATTCTGGTAGATAAAACTAGACAAATTTTATATATATATATATATATATATATATATATATATATATACAGTTTTTATAAACGTATTTTAATAAGAAAATTGATTAGAGTTCATAACGTAAAAAAAACATGCGCGAAAATACATTTTTATAGATAGAAAGAATATGTTTGTTTAAAGTGGTAAAGTAATGGCTGCAAGGAAATTAGTTTAATTTTAGTTTCAATCATGGCGGATCATAAAAACCTTTGGGTTATTTTTTAAGCAAATATTCCTTGAAATTGGCCGCTTCGTAAGCAAATATTTATCAAATAAAAATTTCGCAATAAAAATGCCTACTTGGTTTGGCTTTAGTACTCGCTAAAAATGGTAAATTAAGTTACTGTAAATTAGTAACAAAATTACCCCAAGTCGGCGTTTTTCTGTAATATGTGATGGAATATTTAATCTTTTTATTAGAAATTTTGTATGGTAAATAATTTATATTTCGTTTTTCTAAATAAATCTTTAGTTTGGTTAAGTATAGTTTTATAGGTTATAAACGTAAATTTGAAAATGTGGCATTTTTGGCGATATTATTATATAGTATTCTGCCATTTTAAACAGCTATACTCACTATAACTTAACTTCAATACTTACTAGAATATATCTGGTTATGTTGTGACAACAAAATTGACAGATATTTCTACTTTTTGGCCATCCAATATCACAAAAAAAAAGTCGGAGGTTTAATTACCCCCTAACATATATTTATTGGCCAAGTACTTATGCTACAGCCTATCTACATTCAAAACTGTTACTTTTGGAGCCAAAAAATCTAATTTGAAGCGAGCTTTCATGGCTAGAAAACAACCCAAGAATCATTTGCCAAAATTTGACAAATCTCTGGTTTTTATGTCTCTTTTATGGCTAATTGTTATGTAAAAAAGTTCATCAGCTAATTTGTGCTACTTGGGTTGGGTCACACTTCGTTGTTCTAAACAAAAGGAAAGTTTCATAACGGGAGAAGTTCCGGATAAACCAAATATACCAACTTTTTAAAAATGTATTTAAAATACCTGCTAAGTACAAACTTTGAAAATATATAAAATTCTCTTTTTATACCTACAATTGTAGAAATTTTAGATTTTTTTAGACTTAGAAATTATTTTAATTCGGCTCGGCCCTTTCAACTATTTTTGTTTGTTTATTACCAAGCACTTGTCTACACAATGGGATCGGCACAGGCATTTTTATTGCAATCATTGGGTCCAAACCATTTTTCGTGACATTTACTATAACTGAACTAGAGTTTTACCTAAAAATGGGGAGTGATATTTTATCCAGATATGCAAAATACAAACCAAATCAGTTCCAGCCCTAGAATCTCGACAACCGTGTTGTACTCTAATGCCTCTAATACCTGGGCTAAGCTGTGACATTTCTAGACGTATTAAGTACTTTAACACCCCATAAGAAAAGGTCTTTTTCTAAGGGTTTGATAATTCCTTAATTTGCGCAACATCTTTGTGTCTGCCCTTTGCCTTTGGCGGAATAAGGCGATTATACGGTCGGTGTTTGTTTCTTTTTTTTTTGAAAAACTACGCCAAAATGAAAAACTTTCTGAGCCTGCTTATTTCTTATTTATTAATATCAAACCCACGAACGTGACATGTAATTTTTAGTAAAATCATTGTTATGGGATTATAGAGATATATAAGTACCAGGGGCAACGGGATCGGCACGAATATATATTTTTTTAAACGGCTTTTAAGAAGAATATTCAAGTTATCATTTAATTTAATTAAGATCAGTTGTTATTAGATTTAGGCTAAACTTTTCGTCAAGGTGGAATTTTTAAATACTGACTAAAAATGCATAATTTGCACCCTTAAATATCTCAGATACCGATTTCTAGACGAATCCGCACAAATGCTAGAGCTAGAAACAACAATACTTGTTTACTATATTGCCGCCTTCGTGATTTTTTTTTATATATATGATCCTAAAAATAACATGCATGGAATAAATGTCCATGAGAATAAAAGTCACACTAATACTTTAGAAACCGATATTAACAATTTTCAAAAAATTGTTTTAAAATACGATTATTGCAGAAAGGTAAGTTTCATCCTTTAATTTTTTCCTAATTTTTACTTCCCTCATAAAAGTATTGTAATCGTTAAAAAATCAACCTCCGAGATTTTTTCAGATCTTCACGTTTCAGGGTCCCTAGATGACGAAGAACATGTTTTCTCGATTCTGTCGGTCTGTCTGTCTGTCTGCTCGCGACATAGCTAAAAAACTACTTACCCAATTGACTTCAAATTTTGGTCAAAAATTAAGGGTCATATGGGGATGACCTGATGAAGAAAGAGCTTATCCGGTTTATCTTAAATTTTGCACAAAAATCAAGTACTATGTTGGAATCAAGTTGGTACGAATACAAGATGGCGGAACAAAATGGCGACTTAATAAAATATTTAAAAATTAAGCCTGAAAAAACTGCACTGATTTCAAATTGTGTACCATAACTAATTGTAGTATTGAGACGAACTAGTAAAAGTGTGATAATAATTCAAGATGGCGGAACAAAATGGGATCCAAACAAAATTTTTGTTATCTCAAAAAAATCACCTTTTCAGGTTTTACGTATCTTCGAGTTTTGATGCCAAAAAATATATTTTATCAAGTCCGTCTGTCAGTCTGTCTGCCTGTCTATCAGTTCGCGGTATAGCTTAAAAACTACTCACGAGATTGACTTCAAATTTTAGTCAAAAATTAAGGCTCATATGGGTATGACGTGGTAATATTTTGGTTAAAATTCAATATGCCGGAAAAAGATGGCGAACTAGTGAAACTAGAAAAATTATTATTAAAAAAGTTATCCAATTTATCTCAAATTTTGTTCAAAAATTAAGTATTATGTAAGAATCAACTGGTAAAATTTTGGAACGAATCCAAGATGGCGGAAGAAAATGGCGGTTTAATAAAATATTTAGAAATTCAGCCTGAAAAAACTACTTAATGAACTGATTTCAAATTGTGGGCTATAGCTAATTGTAATACAGAGATGAACTAGTAAAACTGTGGTATTAATTCAAGATGGCGAAACAAAATGGCGGCCAAATAAACTTTTTGTAATGTGGAAAAATCACCCTCCGTGATTCAGATCAGATCTTCCCGTTTCAGAGTCTTTAGATGCTGTCTGTTGGTCTGTCTATCTGTTATAGCTTAAAAACTACCCATCAGATTGACTTCAAATTTTAGTCAAAAATTAAGGCTCATATGGCGTTTGGCTTTAGTATTCGCTAAAAATGGTAAATTAAGTAACTGTAAATTAGTAACAAAATTACCCCACGTCGGCGTTTTTCTGTAATGTGTGGTGGAATATTTAATCTTTTTATTAGACATTTTGTATGGTAAATATATTTCGTTTTTCTAAATAAATCTTCAGTTTGGTTAAGTATAGTGTTATAGGTTATAAACGTAAATTTGAATATGTGGCATTTTTGGCAATATTAAAGCAAAAATAAGCGAAATTGTGGGCCATAGCTAATTGTAATATAGAGATGAACTAGTAAAACTGTGGTATTAATTCAAGATGGCGAAACAAAATGGCGGACAAATAAACTTTTTGTAATGTGAAAAAATCACCCTCCGTGATTCAGATCAGATCTTCCCGTTTCAGGGTCTTTAGATGCTGTCTGTCGGTCTGTCTGTCTGTCTGTCTATCTGTTATAGCTTAAAAACTACCCATCAGATTGACTTCAAATTTTAGTCAAAAATTAAGGCTCATATGGGAGTCTTCCGGTTCGTCTCGTCGAAGGCAAACCTCTGTGTTATTAACGTAAGTAGTCCCACGTGTTCAGTTTTGCTGTTTTGTTTCGGGGGAACGCGGAAGACTCAACTGCTCAGAGTGGAAACTAACGATCCCGCTAGAAAGGGAGCAAATGCTGTAAACGTGTGAGGCCTAGTTGTTCCTGCATTCTATCCCGTTCGTCTGCCGCAGTTCTATATAGAATATTAGAGAATGGTCGCTATGTGGCGGAAGTGGGAGGGGTAAGGGGATAGCTTGAAAGAAAAGGTCATCTCGTAAGACAGTAGTACTCTCAAGGGCCATCTAGTGGAAGCCAAGATGCATTTCAAACATTAAAACGTTATTTGAAAGATTCGGGGTGTTCCGGGAGCTTAGAGCTCACCATCCAGACATCCTACCTATTGGGCTGGAGAATGGCGCTGAAAGTAAAAAAATGGCAGCCGACTCCATATTGAAAAAGAAAGAAAAAAAGAAAGGCTCATATGGAAATGACCTGGTAATATTTTTTTAAAATCCAATATGCCCGAACAAAATGGCGGCTTAATGAAGCGTTAAAAAAGTATTACTTAAGAAACTAATTATCCAATTTGCACAAAAATCACATTGGTAAAATTTTGATATAAATACAAGATGGCGCAACAAAATGGCGGCATATTAAAATATTTAGAAATTCAGACTGAAAAAACTACTGATTTCAAGATGGCCGCCAAATAAAATTTTTATAATCTGAAAAATCACGCTAGCAGGTTTTACATATATTCTCTTTTAGCGTCTCTAGATGCCGAAAAATATGTTTTATCAATTCTGTCGGTCCACCTCTTGCTTTGTCTGTCTGTCAGTTAAGGCTCATATTGGGATGATCTGGTAATATTTTGGTAAAAATCCAATATGCCTAGTGAAACGTTAAAAAATATTACTAAAAAAACTAATTATCCAATTTACCTCAAATTTCGCAAAAAAAATGTTACATCAGAATGAACTGGTGACATTTTGGTATGAATATAAGAACAAAACAAAATGGCAGCCTAATAAATTATTTAAAGTCAGTCTGAAAAACTATTCATTATAATAATTTCATGTCTTGTTGAAGTGTCGTTGGAACCCTTAGTGACTGAGGATAATTACCACCCAGGTTTGGAGATTACTCTCAAACTAAATAAAAAACCGGGTAATAAAAACAACCTTGAGTTTTCGTTCGTAAATTGCTATAACTTTCGAAAGGCTGATTTTCACTCCATGTACGCTCTAATGTCTGGCATTGATTGGTCATTGCTGGAGCCGTTTACTAATCTTGAAGATTCCTGTGCGAATTTTTTATGAAAAATTGTATAATATATTCGATCAATGTGTGCCAAAGTACTCTTTGCGTAAAAATAATAAATATTCACCCTGGTTCAGCAGTGATATTGTTCGAGAAATTAGCGTTTAGTCAAAGCAGTGGCACCTTTATAAAAGAAGTAATGACGTAAAAGCGTTTGCAAATTTTAAACGCTTGAGAGCTGAAGCTAAACCTGTACCACTAAAGCCTATAAACAGTACGTTAGAAATTTTGAATCACAAATATCAGTCAGTTCCAACAAATTTTGGGCGTATGTTAATAGTAAACGTTCATCTTCTAAAGTCTCCAATGTTATGACATATTGCGATACTGAGTTGAATAATCCCTCTGATATACTCAATAGCTTCGCAAATTATTTTGGTTGATCATACGTCGGATCAAGCGGAAATACTGGCTCGACCGCTGACCACCTTGATAAATCTTTGTTTAAAACCAACATTTCCATTAATATGGAAATCATCAAAGTATGTCCTATTTTTAAAAGCCCAAACCGATCCGATATCAAATGTTATAGACCTATCTCAATCATCTGCAATTTCTTTAAGGTCTTTGAAGTACTGCTGGAACAATGAATATACAGTAATGTTAACAATTCTAAAACGCTTAGACAGCATGGCTTTTTAAAGGGTCGCTCAACAGTATCCAATCTCTGTGTGATCACTCAGGATATCGCGGAGAACATTGACAACAAAACCCAAAGAGATATCATATATACAGACCTCACAAAAGCATTTGACCGAATAGATCACGGTATTTTATTACAAAAAAATGTTGGCCTTTGGCATATTTGACCAGTTAATTATGTTGTTTCATTAGTACTTCGCTGATCGAACACAGTATGTACAGGGTGGCCATTTTATGGTGATACAGTCCCTTATCTAGAAAATGATAATAGTTATGACAAAAAGTTAAATACAAAAGTTGTTTGGATTCAATTAAATTTATATTTTATTTCACTTTTGCTTATACAGGGTGTTTCGTTTTGACGTGACACATGTCAACTTTCTTAATTTAAATGGGATACCCTATATATTACTAAATATTTCGATTCTACTGTTAATTTGCGAAAGTTTTTATAATAACATCTATATTTGAATTCTTTATCGTTTTTGAGTAAATTGAGTTTTTAGATTTTTTTTTTAAAAAACATATTTTTTAAAAAAAAATTTTTTACCTATAAAGCTTTAATGGAACTGACTAATATCCTAAACATACATTACTAAGGGTTCAATTCAACAGTTTCCATTTCTTACCAATTAATATACAGGGTGTTAAAAATGGAGAGCAAAACAAACAGAACTTTAAATGTAAAAATCTTATGTTTTCAAATGGAACACCCTATATATTTTTATTTCATCTGATTCAGTGTTCAATTACCTATCATTACTCATATATATGTCCTATACCTAAAATGATCAGTTTCGGTTTTATTAGCCGTTTTCTGATTTGACTATTTTTTTTTTAATATAAGTAAACAGATGAAATGGGCTAAAATAAAAATGTCGTAAACTAAGCCTTATTCTCATTTTCTTAATACAGATAGCGACTATAAAAAAGAAAATACAAATAAAAGTGAAATATTATGTAATTTATGTTCTTATTATTTAATGTTTACGAAAATAAGGGAGAAACAAAAAAAATATCTTGTGCCACACGGTATGACTAATAACTAACTGAGTATTAAACATGATTAAAACAGATTATAAAAAATTTTCAATATGGCCACCGTCCATTGCGATACATGAAGTGTAAATAGCCTCCATTTTTCGAATAGCGTTCCTTACCGAATTAGATGCATTAAAATTATTGATCTCTTCCCTGATTTTTATTTTTAACTCATTTCTATTATTAGATCTATTTTTATAAACTTCATTTTTTAGTGCACCCCACAAAAAGAAGTCTAAAGGGCTTAAATCAGGGCTTCGTGGTGGCCAGGATATTAAACCATGTCTCCCTATCCACAATGAAAAATGTTGATTAAGGAAATTTACTACCGGTGCAACCGTGTGGTAAGAGACGCTATCTTGCTGAAAAATGATATTTTCTCGAATACTTGCTGGCAAGTCGTTGACAAGGGGCATGATTTCATTCCTAAGCAGCTCCAAGTATCTTTCGCCATTTAACGACCTGTCAAAAAATATTGGTCCGATAATACGGTCGCAAATAATTCCGCACTACACATTTACGGTTTGACGGGCTTGTTTTTTAATTGCTTTTATTAGATGTTTATTAGTTTGAGACCAGTAATGAGTGTTTTTTCGATTAAAAATACCCGCCGTATTAAATGAGGCCCCATCAGTCCAAAGCACTTTTGAAAAAAACACATTTTCGAACTGCCGGTCCATAATATCACAACAAAAAGTCAATCTTTTATTAAAGTCTAATTGTGATAATAATTGAGTTTTTTAATTTATAAGGATGATAACCATTCACCTGCAGTATTTTTTGAATACTTACTCTACTGACACCTGCAATGTCTCTGTCAGGATCTCTTTGGGATCTTTCATCATCTTCCTCGAAATAAAGTAAAACCTCCAGTTGTTTTTTTCAGTGAGGACAAAATTGGGACGATTTTTCTTAGAGTTTTTAAGGATACCATTTTCCAAATCACGCAACAATTCAAAAAAATATAGTCCTGGAGGAAACTCGATTATTAGGATGTTCCCTCGAATATTCTCTAAGGGCTAACGCTGGACTTTTATTATTTTTTATGAAACAGTTGTATAATTTCAAACGTGCATCTAAACTATATAAAGCCATTTTTTAACAAATTTCGCAGCAAAAATTTGCCAAAAACGACAAACAGAGCAAATGTCAACTTAAGTGAACAATTGCAATAGGTTATTTCCTAAGCCTATCTTGATTTTTTTAGTTTCTGATCTCATTTACTGGCAAAATTCCGGGATAAATCAGAAAACGGCTAATAAAATCGAAACTGTTCATTTTAGGTATAGGACATATATATGAGTAATGATAGGTAATTGAACGCTGAATCAGATGAAATAAAAATATACAGGGTGTTCCATTTGAAAAACAGGAGATTTTTACATTTAAAGTTCCGTTTGTTTTACTCTCCATTTTTAACACCCTGTATATTAATTGGTAAAACCAGCATGGAAACTCGTTGAATTGAACCCTTAGAGATGTATGTTTAGGATATTAGTCAGTTCCATTAAAGTTTTATAAGTAAAAATTTTTTTTTAAAAAATATGTTTTTTTAAAAAAAAATCTAAAAACTCAATTTACTCAAAAACGATAAAGAATTCAAATATAGATGTTATTATAAAAACTTTCGCAAGTTAACAGTAGAATCGAAACATGTAATAATATACAGGATGTCCCATTTAAATTAAGAAAGTTAACATGTGTCACGTCAAAACGAAACACCCTGTATAAACAAAAGTGAAATAAAATAAAAATTTACTTGAATCCAAACAACTTTTGTATTTAACTTTTTGTCGCAACTGTTACCGTTTTCTAGATAAGGTACTGTATCACCATAAAATGGCCACCCTGTACAGTTAAATTGATTTAAATCTGTTCAAGGTTCGAACTTAGGCCCTTTGCTATTTAATCTGTACATTAATGATATTGTCAATGTCGTAGATGTAAAGTTTCTCTTATATGCGGACGATTTAAAATTTTATTCTGCTGTGGCGGATCTTGCTGACTGTGAGAGGCTTTCACCGAACCTTGCACGCATCGTAGAGTGATGTCTAAAGAACAACTTGCAATTAAACGTCGCAAAATGTAAAGTACTGTCTTATACACTAAAAAAAGATCCTATCATATACAGATACTATGTTCAAAATCAACCACTCGAGAAACCTGATGTGTTTACCGACCTTGGAGTCACATTTGATCTCTCACTTTCGTTTAATAATCATATTGACAATGTTATAGAGTCGGCTAACCGTATGTATGGATTTATTGTTTTATTGTCCGGTCAAGATTTTAAACGATGTCAAGACTTTTAAAACTCTTTACAGTGCATATGTCATGTCCAAACTACAGTACGCCTCAGCTGTCTGGAGTCCTTTCTGTCGGATACATATTGATAGGTTGGAGTCTGTGCAGAGACGTTTTTTAAAATACCTAACTTACAGAATTGATAAGGTATACCCACCTATTGGAATTTCTAATGATACTTTGCTGTCTAGGCACGAATTTTCTAGTCTCGATGTGGGTAGGAGATGCTCCTCGATTGTCACACTCCGCAAGATTATTTCGAATGATATACAGTGTCCAGATTTGTCGCACAGATTAAATTTTAATGTATCGTGTTTAGCATTCAGATGCACTGACTCGTTCTACCTTAGTACTACCCGTACAAAGATTTTAAAAAACTCCCCTTTATATACTATGTGCAATGAGTATAATAATATTAATCAAAATGTGGATATCTTTCAGTGCAGTGTAAGGGACATTAAAAGATATTTTTCTAGAAAATGACAAAGTCAGGAGTTTGTCATTTTAGATAATTAGATTGTTTTCCTGTTCTGTAAATGGGTGTGTTGTATCTGTAGAACAGTGTATGTTAATAAATAAATAAATAATTTCAATCCAAGCATTACGTGTGATATAGAGATAAGCTGGAAAAATTGTGTTACGAATTCAAAATATCGGAACAAAATGGCGACCAAATAACATGGTAAAAAAATTAACATAAAAAATTCTTCTTATTCAGTTGACTGTAAATTTTGGAGAAAAATTAAATATGATATAAGGGCAAACTGGTGCGAATTCAACATGACGTAACAAAATTGCGGTGAGTATCAATGTAAAAACTATTTATTGAATTAATTTTAAATTAGGCCCAAAATCAAGTCTGACATAGGTAGAAACTGGTAAAATTTTGGTAGAGATCCGATATATTGGAACAAATGGCGTCCAATAAAAATGTTTGAAAAGGCAGTACGTATGTGTTCCTAAATAAATATGTACTGAACTAAATTAGTTCACATTTCACTATTCGTAATAATTTATATCTAAAATTGCAAATTTTTGGAACTTAAAACTAAAAGTATCATTGTCTCTCATCCTTCTACTTCCACAATTTGCAATACAACAAAAAGTAGTCCTTTTAAGGTAAAAAAATAAAAATAAATAACAAAAGACCTATATACTTCTGTGTAATAATTCAATCTGTTTGTCCTACGGCCGTCAAAAACAGCTGATCGGTGACGTTCAAGTGGCAGATCGTTGGAGTGCCTTGTAAGGTCATAAGCAATAATTTTAACCAAAAATTAAGAAAAAACACGAACAAAGCGAAAAAAGCTGGTATTGTTTTTTGTGTGAGAAGTACAAGGTTTACACATGCTCTCTCGCAATTCTGTGCAAGAAGGATAAAGCAAAAATTTGTTTCTCCAGCTTATCAGATTCGAACAACCGTGCCACACGTTAGATGTGAAAAATAACTAGATATTGGTGTTCACAATAAGGCCATTTGACATTTTTTTTAATCAAAAAAAATACCATAGAACAAATGAGGCCATGTCGTTGTGAATTCTTAAAGTAACTCTAAACTTTATATATACACATTTTCATTACTTTTTGTTACATTGTTACTAGAATACAGGGAGGCCTTAATTGGTACATGTAACGTAAGCAGGCAAATAGCGGCACTCGCATTTCCACAAAACATAATTGAAAATGCCTTTTTGAAAAGTCCTGTACACGCTCAGGGCTTTTAACACCTCTTTTAAACAGGCATTTTTTATTGCCAGGCTTGTATGACAAATTAATCTCGTCATACTTGTAATTATTACCAGGGTGACTCGCAAATTTCGACAATACATATTCCTCAATATCTGAATAAGGACAGTTGCTTTGCTTCTTTTAATATTTTGGAAAATGATCATGGCGACTTCGTTTCTGTGTTGCAATAGGAAATGGTGCACCCACTCTGCTGAAGGCGTTTTATTTTCAAAACCTTGAATTTTCCCAGCTTTGTCAAGAAAAATATTAACGAATTTCAGAATATCCCTTGTATCGAGCGGAAAACCTTACCTTGCGCTAAGCTTATCATATTTAACCATGCTTGGTTCTTTTGGATGACCTACATCGGAAACGCGTTTCTTATGGGAATTTTATGTCACGGGGTGCCTAGGGGAATTTTAAATTTTTCACTTGCTACTCTATAAGATATTATCTTCTGCTGGATAAGGACAAGAGTCTTCTTAAATGCTTCTGGTGGATAGGCGGTTCAGTAATTGCGAGAATCTACTTTTATAAGTAAACAAAAAATGTCATAAATTTACTAACAAAAACGATAACATAAAATCAAAAGTAAAAAAAGAAAAAATATACATTTTGGGATTAATAGGTATAGGTAACCTAATCAATATGAAACAAAAATTATATATATACTCTTGTTTAAGCAAAACTAAAAAAATAATAAAAAAACAAACAGTACAAATATCGTTTTCTTTGTGGGTAGACTAGCCTTTTTTTGTTTTTCTATCGACTAGATAAATACTTATCAACTAGTTCGTCAATATGAAGTCAAGTCAAGTTAAGGACACTTTTAATTAATTTCAACTTTGAAAATGATCTTTCCGATCGCGCTGACGTTACAGGAAGGACAAGAAACAATTGGAATGCAGAACACAGTTCTGGTATACTGCTTAACAATAATTAATTTTTTTTTTCGAAAATCTAGTTTGCAAATTCACAAGTTCTATTAAGGTTTTTAATGTTAATGTTGTTATAAAATAATGATTTTATCTAAATTAGCTCGGTTGCTAGTTGAGAAGTTAAACCATTTGAATATTTTTCCACAAATAACTGAGCTTTTTCCAAAATTTCTGAGTCATTTAATTTAACCCATATCTGAGAATTTAGAAAATGTTGAATAAACTGTTTTAAATGCAGTAAATCTTCTATCTAGCTGACTTGCTATTACATCTAAATACGCATTAAGTACTCTCACTTCCAAATGTTTCATTGGGTTATATATTTCGTTATCTTATTATTATCATTTCCAATGAATCCAATGGTTGAAAAAATTGCGAAATACGTGATTTTTTTTTAACTATGGAAAAAATATTTTATTTGAATACCCTGTTTAATTTGCCGCGAGCCCTGCAGGCCCTTTAGGCACGCCACGGTCTTCCACATCTGTGATAAAATGTTGGTTAAGAACATAACAAACCTTACCTTTGGGTGCATAAAAGTACTAACTTTTTATCATTAAATCTCGATATTTTACGAAGAAATAAGGTTATATATTATTCTTCTTTCTTTCTTTTTCAAAATGGAGTCGGCTGCCACTTTTTTGCTTTCAGCGCCATTCTCCAGCCCAATAGGTAGGATGTCCGGATGGCGAGGTTTTTCAACAGTCTTACGCTCGTATTGTTCCGAACACCCCGAATCTTTCAAATAACTTTTTAATTTTTGAAATGCATCTTGGCTTCCACTAGATGCCCCTTGAGAGTACTACTGGTCACACGAGATGACCTTTTCTTTCAAGCTATCCCCTTACCCCTCCCATTCCCGCCACATAGCGGCCATTATGCTAATATTCTATGTAGAACTGCGGCAGACAAACGGGATAGAATGCAGGAACAACTAGGCCTCACACGTTCACAGCGTCTGCTCCCTTTCTTGCGGGGTCGTTTCCCCCCCGAAATAAAGCAGCAAAACCGAACACGTGGAACCACTTATGTTAATAACACAGAGGTCTGACTTCGACGAGATGAACCGGAAGACTGTTATATATTATTATATATAGGTTATGTATTTTTTTGACATATGATAGTTGAATTTTCATCAGTGTTACAGCGTTGCAATATGTTCTGTAACATAAGACCAATCAAATATTTCAATTACCGTAATAAAATAACCACAACAACTTTTGTTCAAAGATATATCTCTGTTCAAAGTAATTTCGCATAACTTACCTTTCGGCGCATAAAAGTAAAAGTTTTTTAACATTAGAACCCGATTTCTTAGGAAATGAGGTTATATTTTTTGACATATGACAGTTGAATTGTTGTCAGTTTTGCAACGTTGCAATATGTTCTGTAACATAGATATTTTAATTTCCGTAATAAAATCTCGCTCAAAAGAGTTACCTGCTAATATATTAAAATAGCAACTTTTGTTCAACATTACCTATATATCTGTTCAAAAGAGTTACCTGAAAATATACTAAAATAGCAAATTTTGTTCAAAGTATTATCTCTGTTCAAAGTAGCTTTTCAAATCTTACCTTTCGGCAGATAAAAAGTAACATTTTAACATTTTAACATTAAAACCCGTTTGTTTAGGAAATAAGGTTATATATATATTTTACATATGACTTGAATTGTCTTAGTTATGACAAGTGAATCTTGAACAACGTTGCAATTATGTCCTGTAACACAGATATTTCAATTATCGTTCAATAAAATAATCTCGCAGTCTGTGTGTTTAATAAGACTAGTATATATCCTTTTTTTTGCTAATATATTCAAAAAAAAATATTTAATTTTTATTCAAAGTTACCTATATCTCAGAGTGAATATAATAAGAATAAAAAGTAGTCTTTACAATAAACCTGATGACGAGTGTACAAGAACTCAATTTTTTTCATCATAATAAAACCTTTACTATTCATTAGACTTAAACCTACTTATGTCTAGAAAAAATTTAATTATATACGTGCACTCTAAGACAGAATTATAATGTAGAGTCCCTAAAAAAAAAAATTTTATTCCTGTCTTATTTTTTTCAGAAGTTATCGAGAAACTCAAAATTTTGAAAAGAGTCTCTATGCCTTTAGCATACTTGTAATTATGAGTCTGGAATTTCCAACCTTCAAAATTTAAGAACTTCCGTCCTGAATGCATAGCAAGATTTCTTTAATCAGTCATAGGTTTTGCCGAAAGACACTTTTAGCAAATCTTAGTATTAAGTAAGTAATAACTTAATAATAAGCTTCATTTATTATACATAAAAAAAAATGTAAAAATTGTAGACCACAGCTACCACACTCGTGCTAGGATAATATCAATATAAAAAGCATATATTATTTTGTTCCTAAAATATGTAATAAACTTCCAACTTCCACATACGATGAATTCGTTAAGTTTACGATAGAATGTAAAAAAAATATTTAGTACTTGTATAATGAATTTAAGAACTAAGACTCTTTTAAGTAGTATTACCTCGCTTTCCCAAACAAAAAAATAATTACGGAGTTGCATAAAGGTTAAAATTATTAAACAAATTTCTTTCAAAATGGTACATACAAATATTGATAATTATTTAAGTCCCCTAAAACATAAAAAAATAATACAGCATTGAAATATGTAACAGTACAAAATGTAATATAACTTTTTCAAACAACGATTAGATCTTTGATCAGTCTCGATTGAGAATCATAATAATTTTTAACTAGCTAGATTGATTTTAGTTTTTTTAGTAAATGATTAATACGAAATGTTTTGCACACACTTGGGCCTAATTTAATTTGGTAGTACGTAAATCCTCTTCTTATTGTAGTATCCACTTCAGCCACATCGACGAAAGTTCATTCAATCATTTTTCATATCTAAAATTGAAAATTTTTGAAACTTACAAATGAAAGTAACATTGTCTTTTATACCTCTACATCCACAATTTGCAATACAACAAGAAGAAGGCATTTTAGGGTAAAAAAATAAAAATAAATAACAAAAGTCCCATTAACTCCCATGTAAAAATTCGATTTGTTTGTCCTACGCCTGTCAAAAACAGCTGATCGGTGACGTTCAACTGACAGTTCGTTGCAGTGCCCTATATTAAAACCCGTTTTTTTAGGAAATAAGGTTATATTTTTTGACATATGACTTGAATTGTCGTCAGTCTTACAACGTTGCAATATGTACTGTAACACAGATATTTCAATTATCGTAATAAAATAATCTCGCTCAAAAGAGTTACCTGATAATACATTAAAATAGCAATTTTTATTCAAAGTTACCTATATCTCTGTTCAAAATATGTTTACGGTATGTCAAGCAGATTTTACGTGGCTTTATGAAAATGAATAATTTAAATCGCATTTTCAAAGATTGTTGCTCTTAGTTTCGTATTGTATAGAGTATTGTTCCTTTATATTTAAATTTTAAATTGCTTAGTCAGACAGTTGACTGACTCTGGTGCGGGTATTGTCAATGAAAATTATGCGGCCTGTGTTTCGACCGCACAACACTTGGGTGTATAAAAAGTTTGCGGCGCATTTCAAACAAAATCCCGGTAAACTGTTTGAATAAAACTTCGCTTTTTAAGAAGCGAGTTTAAAAACGGTGTTAAAAATTTAAGAAACAAATGATAAGCTCAAAATGTATCTAACTAATTGCAGCCAACTGTTATCTCCTGCATTACGGAAAGCCCTTTATATAAATGAAAAGCAGAAAATACCTACCCAGACATAATTTTATTAAGCCATTGTAGTAAAATAAAAAGAATTTTATTATTCAATAATTTTTTCTGAGCAAAAATGAAAAAATTGATAAATTTCTTTTTCCCGAAACTTCCTCGTTCTGATTTTTTTCATATTTCATATATAGGGTGTTTCAAAACAAATGCGGAAAACTAAAGGGGGTGATTCTTGAGGTCATTTTAGAGTCCATCCCAACATTGACCGCCAATTTGAATTCGCTGAAGTCAGCCAGAACAAAATTGAGAAACTTATAACTTGTGTCATTACATCCCGTGCAAGGGGTGAGGATGGCTGTGACATAAAACTTATACCCCTGGTTATTCCGTATCTGACACCACATGTAACCTATCTGATCAATAGATGCTTAAATACTGGGATATTTCCCACTCTTTGGAAAAAAGCGAATGTAGTTCCCGTTCCAAAAATTACTAAACCAGCCTCCCGACTATCGCCCCATTAGCATTCTTTGTACCATGTCTAAGATACTAGAAAAAATAGTTGCTGAGCAATTATTAATAAAATTTTACCAGATACTCAGTCTGGATATCGCCTGGGTCACAGCACTACAACAGCTCTTCTAAAGGTGTTGGATGACTTGCTGAGAGCCCAGGATTGTGAAAAAAACTCCTGCTTAATCCTATTAGACTTCAGCAAAGCATTTGACACCATATCGCCCTTTTTATCAGTCAAAAAAGGGGTACCACAAGGGAGTGTTCTGGGGCCTTTATTATTCTCTATATATATAGCAGATTTTTCTAACTTTCTCTCTTATAGTCAATCTCGTCAATATGCTGATGATATGCAGCTTCACCATTCATTTTCATATAATAGTCTCCTAGGGTCTGCTACTTTTATTAACAGGGATCTTGCAAGTATAGCAAGAGTGTCAGAGGCTCATAAATTACCGCTTAATAATAAGAAAACAATGGTTCTTATTTTTGGCAAGGACAGAGAATTAATCTGTAATGATGTACGGTTTGTTTTAAATTTAGATAATAGAATTTTAAATTTCTCCCGAGCCTGCAAGAACCTTAGAGTACATATAAAAGATGATATGCGCTTTGACACTCACGTATCTCATTTGTCGTCAGATTGCAGCTATGTAATAATTTAGTCCCATCGGGTCTTGGGTATGCTGACATTCTTTACTGGCCAGCCCTCACTCAAAAGAGTAAAAATAGTCTTCAAATACTCCAGAATTCCTGTATAGCCAATCAAAATGGTTAAACATGGAAAGTCGTTATCTTTTTGAAAAGTTAGTCAAAGGCTCAGATGTTCATAGTCTTGCTACAAGGCGCCGTAATTTGTATACTGTTCCCAGACACAACACAGCTACGTTTCAGCGATCCTTCTCCTAGTGTGGTGCTAGACTCTATAATACGTTGCCTGAACATGTTAAGGCTTGCTCACCTGTTCTTGCTATGAAAAAATAATACCGTCAGTATTTGCTTAGGGTCAGAGATAAAAGTGTGTTTTTTTTTATTTCGGAAAAAATACTGTTTGGATACCATATCATGTCTTTTATATATTACTGCTTAACTTATCACTTGTGTATTTTTCTGTCATTATTGGTTTCGTGTTATCTACACGCAAGTATATTTATTTATTTAAGACTGTGTTAGTAAAAATGTTGTTACCTTAGTTTTTTTATGGTGGTTAGGTGAGTAGTTATCATTCTAAATATTTTTTGAATTTTAAGAAAAAAACTTGATATGGACATATGTCTTCAACCTTATATCTTTTGAGATACAGGGTGTTAAACTTTTCAGAAAAAAATATCTTTTTTATAATATTTGGGATACCGTTATAGATATCTTCGTGAAATTTGGTACACATTTTCTACGCATGGAGACACATTTTCTGGTGTACTACATTTTTTTTATTTCTACCGGTAGCGTCCGTACGGGATTTGCATGGCATACTTTTGAAGAACAAAATGACATTTTTTCATTTGGATATTTATGCGAATGATCATTTTGCCAAATAACTTCTAAACCGTAGAAAGACTAAAAAGGTTTGTTTAAACATTTTTTTACCTCTTGTATTTTTTTCATAAACTTACCGATTTGAAATTAAAAAATAAAATAAATACAAAAATACGTGTCGGGGTCGGAGAAATTTTTTAGAAATAAAAATTTAGCGCGTTTCTAACGTTGCTTTATTTGACATTGCTCAGTTTAAATACAATATTTTACAATTAATTTAATCAAAAATGTGTTATCTGATCTGTTTAATTATGCAGTAATAAGAGTTTTAATTAAATCAATAGAATAGTGGTTAATTTCGTGAATGCAGAAATGGCAGGCCTGCAAACTGAAATTCCTTGGAAGTTTGTCGTCTTTATACACAAGCATATCCTAATCGTAGACCTCCTCACAGCACGTTTATCAGGCTTCATCAAAGGCTACATGAATCTGGAACTTTCGAAAGAAGAAGTTTTGTTACTGGCCGACACCGCGAAGTTCGAACACCCGAATTAGAAGTTGCTGTCTTACTGATGCATCAACTGTCTGGAGGATATTAAAAGAACAACAGTTATATTCCTACCATATACAGAGAGTTTAAGCTTTCAAGAGATTTCGAACCGAGAATGATTTTTTCCCACTGGTTTCACCGAATAAATACCGATAATCCCTTTTTTTGTTCAGTAATTCTCTTTTCAGACGAAGCTAGCTTCTCAAGAGACGCAATTCAAAATTTTCATAACAGGCATGTATGGACTGAAGATAATCCACATTCAATAACAGAATCTAGACATCAATAGAAGTTTTTCGTTAATGTTTGGATAAGCATTGTCGATGAACATTTAATTGGCCCAAATTTTCTACCTCTAAGATTAACTGGTGAGTCATATTTTCATTTTCTACAAGAAGAATTGCCTTTCTTCTAGAACATTTACCTTTGAGAACTAGATGAGACATTTAATACACGCATGATGGTGCCCCAGCACATTTCAGCTTAAATGTGCGAAGGTATTTAAATCTTACTTATGAAAACTACTAGAGAGAAAGAGGTGGGCCTCATCTTTGGCCGCCTCGATCCCCAGATTTAGGTACTTTGGATTATTGTATCTGGGGATATCTGAAAGAATTAGCTTACACTACCACAGTACAGGATAACGAAGACCTGAGAAAGCGCATAATTGCATCATGTGATCTTATAATAATAATGGCCTAGTTCTGCGTATTAGAGGCTCAATGACGCGTAGAATAAATGCACGTATTATATATCGCAAGGCAGGCATTTTCAACATTTGCTATAAAAAAATGTTCTCGCTTCTGCGTAGGACGTGTGATTTTATTTGAGTTGCAATGCTTAAATCATTTTTTTAATAAGTTTTTTAAAGAACGAGGATAGCTTAGTTTGAAACATTTATTTTTAAAATGTGATTGTTAGAACTGAGTTTGAAAGAAACCAACTAGATTATTTTTCTAAAATAAATCTCTTTGTTCCTTAACGCTATACATTTTATTTTTTAACTTTAAATCGGTAAGTTTATGAAAAAAATACAAAAAAGTTTCTAAATAAACCAAGCTATCCAAATTAATTTTTTTCTAAGTCATTGCGTAAGCTTTTCTTTAGTTTTAGTTAACAAGAATAATAAGGGTTGCCTATTTCAACCCCTTCCACTCATTTTAAAAAAGTGAAAAAATATGCAGATAGTGTTTTCAAAGTAGTAATACTTCTATAAAATTTCATTATTCTATCGCTTTTTCTTTTTAAGATAAAAAATAAAAATATTATTTTTTCGCCATATTTGTAATGCAATATCTCCCTAATTGTTGACTTTTGAACAAACGTTTATAACACACTGTCCTTTATTTTGAACAAGGAATATCAAATTTAAATTTCCTATTCTGGTCTCTAACTTTTTATTCTTTCGACGGTTTAGAAGTTATTTGGCAAAATGATCATTTGTGCATAGCTAATTTTGCTTAACAAATCTCCAACAATTCCGACATTTTGCTAAATAACTTTTAAACGCTATCCAAAAAAATAAATGAAAAAATGTCAGTGGCGTGACCATTTTTTTCTTCAAAGATATGCAATGTAAGTCTCGAACGGACGCCACTGGCAGAAATTAAAAAAAATGTATATTAGAAAATGTGTCTTGATGCGTAGAAAATGTGGATCAAATTTCACGAAGATGAGGTTTAGGACATATATGTTCACATAAAATTTTTTTCTTAAAATGAACTCAAGAATCACCGCTTTAAGTTCTTTGCATTTGTTTTGAAGCTAAACTTTTTGTACGATTCCAAGATGGCGGAACAACTTAGCGGCTTAATAAAATATTTACAAATTCAGCCTGAAAAAAATTACTTAATGGGTTGATTTCAAATTAAATAATTGTAATATAGAGATGAACTAGTAAAACATGACGGCCAAATAAAATATTTGTAATCATGAAAAAAATTACCCTCTCAGGTTTTAGTCTGTGCAGTTCGCGGCATAGCTTAAAAACTATTCATCAGAGCGACTTCAAATTTTTGTCAAATATTAAGGGTCATATGGGGATGACCTGGTAATATTTTGATAACAGTCGAATATGCCGGAACAAAATGGAGGCTTAGAGAAACGTTAAAAAAATTATTACTAAAAAAACTAATTATCCAATTTCCTCATAATTTTGCACAAAAAAACAAGTGTTACATAAGAATGAACTGGTAATATGTTGGTAGGATAGCCAAGTAAAATGTAATAATTATTTAATTTAAAAAATCGGCCTGAAAGAACTACTCATTAGATTAATTTCAAAATGTATGCAAGCATTAAGTGTGATATAAAGATAAACTGGTAAATTTGTGGTATGAATTCAAGATGGCAGAACAAAAAGGCGCCCAAACAATTTTTTTTAAATCTTATTTATTTTAATGTCATATAGAGATAAACGGGTATGAATTCAATATAACGTAACAAAATCGCCGTGTGTGTAAATGTAAAAAATACGTATTGAATTTGCTTTAAATTATGCACAAAAATCAAGTATAGGTAGAAACTGGTAAAATTTGGTAGGAATCTAATATGATGGAAAAAATGGTGCCCAATAAAAATGTTTGAAAAGACAGTATATATGTGTTATTAAAAGACTATATACTGAACTAACCCTTCACTATTCTTAATAAAAGGAAACATTCATAACGAAGGAAGTTCCGGGTAAAGGAATTTTTTTAGATTTGGCCCTATCTTCCTTTCAAAAGTACCTGGCAACAACGTTACGCCCAACAGATATCATATAAGTGTAATAAATGCACCACGGCTACATCACCATCCGCAGAGCCAAGGCCAAAACGTCCTGCACCGCGCTCGCTGTTCGAAGGACAAGGGTCCAAAATTCAATGACCCAGCTTTTAGAGGTCCTTTGGAGGGCACGCATTGCATGCCTAGAGACGTCGGACGGGGACAGGAGATGGAAGGGGGGAGGGGGAGAGCGATTTCGGCGCGGTCCGCAGCGTCTGAGCGGAGCGCGTTGTTGAGCCAAAAAACGAATAAATTGAGAATGTCGAGATTGATTAAGGAGGGGCGGAGGGACGGCGGATTTGGCTGGCTGCATCAACAGTAAACAGAGTTTTATTTGGACTGTCTATTTTCGTCTCGGGATTTTAGGCAAGCGGAAAACTTAAAGGTTTTGGTTCAAAAGTCAAACATTTTAAGCGAATAATGAGATCGAAGGGGAGAAATTGATTGCCCTAATTATAATTTAACAGGACCAGCGAGAAATACCCTTTGATTGGATGTTAATCATTTTCCTAACAACTGCCATAATTAGGAATTTAAAAAAAATAGAAGACATTTTTTGAAATAATTTATATATATAGGATGTTTTAAAAAATCGGGTCACTGATTAATGACGATTCTGCTCAAACCGCTTGACGTAAAAACCTGCGTTTTGGCACACCGGATGATAGTAGGATGTAGAAGTTCGCTAAGAAGGGATTTTTCAAAACCCAAAATTTTAAGGGGGTGAAACCGCCCATTAAATATTACAATATTTTTTATTTAAAAAACGGCTATTTATTTGGAAAAATGCTTAAAATCGGTATTTCACTGATTAATCACGATTGTGCTCAAACTGCTTAAGAAGGGGTTTTTCCAAACTCAAATTTCAATAGGGTGAAACCGTCCCTTAAATATTATAATACATCTTCTTCAAATAATAATAAAATTAGTTTTGAGATATATAGAAAACCCTCCTGTGCAGGGTGTCCGGATTTGGTTGCAAAAGCAGGGTATCTCGCTTATTTTTAATGATAGAACCTTGCGGTTTTCACGAACCCGAGCTAATTTTTTGTGAAACTCATGAAGCCGTAAACAAAATTTTCATCGCCTTCTTCGTTTATGAGATACAGGGCGAAATAGAAAATTTTGCATTTTGGGACCCCCCTGGTATCTCGGTTATCCTTTAACTTAACGCAAAGGGAAAAACTGCTGCTTATGAAGTTTTTTACGGTGGATCCAGTGGCGTAGTCATATTTTTTATTTGAGTTGTTATTTTTTAGATATGACCCAAAGTGGTGTTTTTTTAAATGGGACACCCTGTATATTTGTCCAGAAATTGATTTGACCTTTTAAAAGCTTCTTAAAAATATATAATAGTATGGGTCTATTTTAATAAACAACAACAAAAATCCTAATTTTTATAATTATCATCCCAAATTTTGCAGTAGGCCATGCAAAACAATGCTGTCTTTTATTTAAAGTCGTTAAAAATATCTACATCCTAACAAATCAAAATAAATATGTAATTAAATCTATTTATCAAAATATGTATTGATAATTTCGCACCAAAAAAGTACCACCTACCTAGATTTATGTAACACAAGAACAAAACAGTAATAAATTATTATGTAACAAGCCTTTCAGCAAAAATCAACGGTCGTATAAGAACTACAGTAATCAAGGAAATCAAAACAACTGTTCAAACTGATTTCCATTTTGTTCTATGCATGCTTCACACAATTTTCGTATTCGTTTTAGGGAATTAAGTAAAATAACGGGATGTTATAGCGAAATTTTTCTCTTATTGCATTTCCTAAATCTTGGACATTATCATAGTGGTCTTTGTAAATTTTATTTTCCAGATATACCCATAGAAAGAAATCTGAAATCGACAAATCTGGGGACCTAGGGGGCCATCTTATAGGTCCATTTCTCTCGTCATTCCAGACTTGTGCGCAGGAGCACCGTCCTGTTGAAAATAAATTTCGTTAATTTGCGCTAGAGGAACATCGTCAAGTAATTCAGGTATAGCTGCCTCTAAAATTTCTATATAGCGATTGACTGTTAGATTTCCCTCAAATATATAAAATTTTATATGTGTTCCTAATATGAAGCAGAACACATTTAGACCAAACCTGACCTGCTGTCTTCTGGGAAATATTTGGTGTTGATTTTCCTGGGACCAGAATCTACTATTGTGCCTATTGAGTATACCAGAATTACTGAAATGTGCTTCGTCTGACCATATAACCTTCCTTTCAAAATCTCTAACCATATCGCATCTTTCTCGAAACCAATTGCAGAAAACTACCCGACGCTCTGCATCCCCTGGCTGTAAGTGCTGCTCGAGCCTAAATTTGTATGGGTGGTATTTGTAAATAGAATTTCTTGAACTCTAGTTTTTGGAATCCCTATGCTCTTTTCACTGGCCCTACAAAAGTTTGTAGGGTAAGCTTCTGCATTAGCCAAAACCGTAATTTCCTCAGCCTCCCGATGTTCTTTATTATATGTTTTCATAGGAGGTTTGATAAATGATCCGTGATTAAGTAAATCCTTTTTTATCCGATAAAAAGTGGATATATTAGGTTGCCTCCTTTCTGAATATCTAAATAAAAATTAAGCAATAGTATTTTAACATACCTAAAAATTAACTATTTACCTGTTAAAATACATCTCAGAAGCCTCTTCAACATTTTCATTACTTAATATAAAACAAGCTAACATATCGTACTTTTCATAATGTTCGAAAGTTTGGTTTTCTTCCATAATAATACAAATATATTTTTACACAATAAATAAATACAAAAAACTAGCGTTATATTTTATATACGCGTACAAAATTGAGAAATGTCATTTGCTTCCAAGAAAACAAAAGAAAACGACATCGTTTTGCATGGCCTACTGCAAAATTTGGGATAATTATAAAAATTAGGATTCTTGTTGTTGTTTATTAAAATAGTTCTATACTATTATATATTTTTGAGAAGCTTTTAAAAGGACAAATCAATTTCTGGACAAATGTACAGGGTGTCCCATTTAAAAAACACAACTTTGGGTCATATCTAAAAAATAATAACTCAAATGAAAAATATGACTAAGCCACTGGATCCAGCGTAAAAAACTGCATAAGCAGCAATTTTCCCTTTGCATTAAGTTAAAGGATAACCGAGATACGCGGGGAGTCCCAAAATGCAAAATTTTCTATTTCGCCCTGTATCTCATACACGAAGAAGGCTATGAAAATTTTGTTTACGGCTTCATGAGTTTCACAAAAAATTAGCTCAGGTTCGTGAAAACCGCAAGGTTCTATCTTTAAAAATAAGCGAGATACCCTGCTTTTGCAGCCAAATCCGGACACCCTGTACTGATGATATCATTCAGTTTACAATATAACTCACCATTTTCTCACAAACTTGAAGCTTTGAATACGTTTTTGTACAGACTTTTTAAATAACCGTTCCTTCAAGCTTCTATTAAAAAATTAGATATAATAAGGGAAATTACCTTAAACAATGGTTTCACAATGAAAATATTCAACAAACTTTTTTATAAATTCATGAACAAATACAAACTCTCTTATAATTCAATACACAATAATCTAATTAATACAAACAAATTCAGAGTTTTAACATATTTTGGAAATATATCTCTACATTTAACTAATCATAATCATAATAATAAAGTCATTTAATATCTCCATAGTATTTAAAACAAAGAATACTTTAACACAAGACATAGTTAGAATCAGAGACAAAAAAGATAGCCTTGAGAAATCTGGAGTTTATTCCCTTCATTGTGGAGAGTGTCCTGGTGTTTATGTAGGATAATCAGGTAGAACAATTTTGACAAGGACCCAAGAACACCTCAACTTGGTTTTAAAACATCAAAATACAGATATTTTTAAAACAAAATCTGCCTTTGCGAATCATTTGTTATCCTCAAAACATCATTTTTTCCATATCTGAAAATGTAAATATAATTCACGAACGCGACAAAGGTAAGAAGTTGCTTCTTTTGAAAAAGATAGAAATAACAAAAGCTAAAAAGAGCCCCATCCCAACCTGTGTTAATTCAAGTCTTTTCTGTCATTTTTACTAATTCTTCTTTTTTATTAATTACGACAGTTAGTGAAGTTCGACCCGAACAATCTCTTCTTTTTTAGTTTTGACCTATCGCCTTCTCAAATTTACATAGACATCTCTGATTGGCCACTCAAACACATCCTTGTTTCGTACTTCATTGTTTCTTTGTTTGGTCATATTTGCTTTATGTATTTTGTAAAATGTGTATTGTTGATGGTAAAGTTATTTATTATTCAAATGCATTTTCCGTTGTAATGTATATTCATTTTAGATCTGATGATGCTCGTTATGGCGAAACATGTAACTTACTCTTAATTTATAAATTTATTTTTGACTGAGAGCTAGACTTTGTGTATATTTTTTATTTTGTTTGTTACCAGGTCTTTTTTAGGTAATATGGACACTTTCTTCACTTTTTTTTTTACGATACATTTTATTAAAAAAGGTTAGTTTTTCGAAAAGACGCTTAAATTCGTGTATTTTATTTGATTATTTTACATATTTTAAAATTTCTTAAAAATGTATATACGGTGTTTCAAAAAATCGGGCCACTGATTAATCGCAATTCTGCTCAAACCGTTTGATTGTAGGATGTGGAGGTTTGCTAAGACGGGATTTTTCAAAAATCAAATTTTAATGGGATGCCCCTTAAATATTACAATATTTTTTATTTAAAATATGGTTAGTTTTCCAAACAAAGGCTTGAACATTTATTTTATTTTTTTACATATTTTTTAAAAATGTATACAGGGTGTTCCAAAAAATTGGATATAATTTATAAATAAAAATCTCCCAAGCCTCTGTTGGACAATATTGAAAGGAAATGCAACAAAAAGCGTGGTTTATAAAGAGGTATTTAAATAAGACGATTTAAGTACCTCTTTATATCCCTTTCCTTATCGCCATATGCGAACGAAGTCGCGGGTACTAGCTAGTTTTTATAAACGATTACCCCCGTATTCCCTAAAAATGTTTAAGAGTTAGAGACGATCTAATAGATATGGTAACTAAAACTGTTAGTTTACCAATTATGTTTTGCTTATGTCACTGTCATTTTGTAATTTAGAAAAATTATTTGTTCAATTGTTGCTTATGTCATTTTGAACCTATAACTGTCAAGTTAGACCTGGTCTAAATTTAAACTTCTTTAGCGAATGCAGGGGTAATTATTTAGTCACTTTGTCTGTATGATATTGTCTTCCTTAGAGGACCTGAACAGAATAGTTCTGTTGTGAACATTTTTTTTGGCGGCTGTATAATGTTTTCGTAAATCTTACGGTAATTGCTACTGTAGATATTTCGTAAAGTTCGAATAGACGAAACACATACTTAGCCCTATTAAAATGTTTGCAAAAAAAGTCGATCAAAAATACACTCAGTTCCAAAAAAAGTGACGTACTTGATTTTTGACCCAAGTTCAATGTCATATCTTCTAAATTAGTAGATCGATTTTGAACAGTTTTTTTTTCGTAGGTAGGTAATACCTTTGAAATATTCTCAAAAGTTCTTGGATAAGAATGTAAAAACTAGAACTATGTTTTTTTGCTATTTTTTGACTTGCCCTGTGTATTATAGTTGAGGATTCGTATAGAAACTATTTACACTCTGCGTGAAAGATGCTTTTTTTGTGACCATTTTATATTTTTATTCACCCACTTATCTCCAAAATTGACCGAATTACAGCTTTTTTGCTGAAACCTTACCAAGCTGCATAGTTGTTAATGGAAAAACTTAGAAAATGTTTTTTTTTTTAACTGGACCAGAATTTAAAAAATGTGCTTAGTAGTGAATATCGGCTTCTATATAGCAACTCTGAAAGCTTATCTTGTAGCTTACTCGAAATTAAGTTTCTTATTCTTTCCATTGGTATACCGTCACATTCTTTTGATGTTATAGCTGCCAATTCTGCTAGGCTCTCCAGAGACCGTTCGCGAGAACGCACTCTTCTTAATTTATTTCACAAATGTTTTACCGCCTTCATATCGGGGCTTCTCGCAGGCCCTATATTGTGGCAATATCCGCAGTTTTGCACTATTGCTAGGGTATACGACTGGACATTATTCTATGTCAGAATATGCAAAACCATATTCAGGTATAACAATAATTTTAGACTTTTACAGGTCTCCTAACCTCTAAAGTAACTTCTGCTAGGCATACACAAACGGTCTGGTCACAAAGCATAGCATCTCAAACTTGGCGACGATGTTCTTGAACTTTTACAGAAGTATTTGATCGATTCCGTAAAATCCGGAAAAAAGACTTGCAGATTCGTAATCAGCGACAAAACTGAACTTACACCCATTTTAGTGATGAAATGCCCCAAATGACACCCCAAGAAACGGCAAGATTAGTTGCTTTAGTGCATCATTCACCAGTAAACGCTACGCCGCGCCGTTTGTGTTGGGGGGTCCCTGAAGCAACAGCTCGTAGAGCGATCCCAAAATATGATCACTGCTCGGAAGGTGGGTTCTGGTCGCCCTCGAAAATCCTCCCCTAGAGATGATCGTTTTTTGAGACTGCGGATTTTACGATTACGGCTGTGAAAGTTCAAGAAGATCTTCGCCAAGTTCGAGATGTTATAGTGACTAAGCAGACGGTGCTGCTCGAAGATATTTCGTACAAAATTATAGAGAATGAACTAATCATGAATGGTCAAATGTCCTGTTTACTGATGAATCAAGGTTTTGCCTTAATATGGTGGATGGGAGCAAAAGAGTATGGAGAAGAACTGACGAAATATTCAATCAATCTTTGATAACAGAATGCGATAATTTTAATGGTGGTTCAGTTATGGTGGGGGGAAGAATTTACCATGAATAGTCAATGACAGCACAAATTTACGTCAACGACATTTTAGAGCAGTATGTGTAATCTTTTGCTGATTTAGTTGGTAACAATTTTATTCTGACGCAGGATAATGCCCGACCGCATAACGCAGCAATAGTGCAGAGCTTTCTAGGCACTGCACACACACACATTTCAGTCTGCTGAGAGAAGCTCCGATACGAATGCAAGATAACATTTGTGGGATGAATCATGGTGGGAAGAAAACAAGGTTTGTTCGCCAGCCAGCGCATCTACGTCAGATGTGAGGTAGCTTTCGAAAAAAATGTAGTATGCCCTGGAAATAAACGTCAATAAAAATTGTAGGTTAGGTTACTAGTTTGACAACAAATAACAATTTTTATTTTTTTTATGCAAAATAAATTTTATTGTTTGATTCATTTGGGTATTAAGAATCAAGAATATGTTTTGTGAGGTTACTGGTTGCTTCAGCCACAATAAAACGAAGGACAAATGTAATATAAGGTCGCATAGATTTCCTAAAAACCCTGATTTCTACAGTGCACAGGTTTCAAGCTTGCCAAAAATATGACAAAATTAACTTAAATAACGGTAAATATTTGGTTAAACATTTATATATCAAATGATTTTTAGCGGTTATATGTAAAGCTAAGTATTTTGAAAATAAAAAGAAAAATTAATGATGCTACAGAGAGCAACCTGCTCCAGACTTGTTTAAAAACCAATAATTGAAAAAATAAAAGAAATATTACAGATGAGACTGAGGATCGAATTTTGGCAGGTTTACGTGATAACAGAAAATTTGAGTAGACTAAATCAGATAAAGATTCAGCTAAAATGTGTATAAATAGTAACATACATTTTTCTAAGTTGTTCAAATACTTGATATTTTCACATATCTAGTGTAACCAGATGTCCTTTTTTTAAGCATGTGCGTAGGCATCTAGTATATATTTTGCAATTTATCCGAATTGTTCCCTTTTTGGTTCATGAAAATTACATAAAAAAAACATAATTTTTTTTTACATCCGAAATAAAAAGTTAGGACCTTTTCTTTAAGTCATTGATTTAGATCATGGTTATTGGTACTCACATACAAAAGGAGTGATCATTTTTTAGTTAGTTAGTGTTTTATTTATAATTATTTCATTAACATTTTTTTTCCTTTTTCGTTTTTCATTTGATTATTTAAGCTGTATTTATTTTATGTTTGTCATCAGTTTGTTTTCATTCTTTCGTAGATATCCCAGATTGATAGATCTAAAAGTTATGAACCCTAATTTAATTAACTTATGAATTAAAGAATAGTTTAAGTATTAACATTCCACCGTCAACCTTACTAGTGTATGCTACTGCATCTGCAATTTCGTTACAAAGTGTAAGCTCGAAGACATATCAGTACTTCAAAAGAAATGGCTATCCGTTGCCAGCCTTAAGTACCCTTCGAAGGTGGGTTTTAAACATTCATCTGAATCGCAGGATTTTGTCATATATTATTTAAGGTAATGAGACAACCGTTTGCAGCATTAACAGACATGGAAAGGTTATGTTTATTATCATTTGGTAGGTAGGTAGGTAATTCTTAAGTTGACATGATTTTCCATTTTGCTGCTCAAGTTAAATAGGTACCGTGTAAATGTTTTCTACAGAATTCTACATAGAACTGGAATAAAGTTCAACTAAATGCTTATGGAAAGTATTTTTTAAACTGGCCTATTTTTACTCATTTTCTTACACATACACAACTAAAAACAAAAACATTTTCTTAATCTTAATTAATTAAATGCATACCGCACGCACTGTTTATGTATATTGAAAAATACAGTTTTAGTTAATACCACTTAACACATAATTGGTAGAGACATAGTATTGGTTTATTTCTACTATGACAATGCCAGAAACCTAATTTAGTTTTAATATGTAATTACAAACACGTATCAAAATTTTCACATTAGATATATCTTCTTTAAACATTATTAGGTAGGTACAGTCAGTGCTAAAATTTCATCAAGTTCTTCTATATAGTAGCTGTACAGGGTTGTCCAACGAAGGGTAAACACCTTTATAATTTCTTTATTTTACAAGATATTGAAAAATGGTAAAAACAAAAGTTGTAGGGATTTTAGAGAGGAATAAGGATAATTTATGATAAAAACAATTGAACATCAAATAAAAAAATTACGCGAAAAAATTATGGTTATTTTGCTTATTTTAAATGGAACACCCTGTATATTATTGCATTTTTGGATTCTCCCGAAAATTCTAAACACTTTTTATATAAGATATTGCACCTTTAAACCTAATAGTTTCGGAGCTATGAACAGTTGAAAATCAGTATTTTGGCTAATTTGCATTATTGTAAAACCTATCTAATGAAATAGGTACCATGAGTATACGAAAGTTGGTACTTCAGCTTGTACCATAGTAAGCACCACTATTAATTAAAGTGGTCAAGAGGCCGATTTTTACTTGTTTTTAGCTAAAAAACATATGAATTTAGGAATAACGAAGTGGCAACATATCTGCAATAACTAAACGAGTAGATATTAAATAACGACGGAACAATATTTATTATAAACAAAATAAATGTTTCAAAAAAAAACTCGTGGCTGATTTTCCTCATTAAAAAAAGGCTTGTTAACAACTCTCTTCTTATAATCCGCATTCCCGGGCTCGCTGCAAAATCTAACTCCTAATTTCTTTAACGTGTTTAAACTTGGTTATCGTCTATCGAGATACCTGTGCAAATACTGCCGTTTGGTTGCCGGGCAACAAGTTAATCAAAGATTTGTCAAAGTTTCGGTAGTTTACTTTTTAAAGAATATTATTTTAGTGAAGTTGTTAGTTGTTAAAGATGAACAGAAACGTCACACGTTATTCCAAAGCCGAAATGATAGATTTGTTAAATATATTGGCGAGGAATGGTTATCAGTTAAGACCGTCCAAATGAGAGTATCTGGACAGATATCCCGATAGACGACAACCAAGTTTAGAAACATTAAAAAAATTAGGAGTTAGATTCCGCGAGACCGGAAACGTGGATTATAAGAAGAGAGTCGTTGTTAACAAGCCTGTTCTCAATGAGGAAAATCAGCTAAGAGTTCTGCTTTCCATTTATGAAAATCCAATTCAAAGTACCAATTCTCGGAGCGAAGCACTTGGTATGTCTTACACATCTGTGAAGAGAATTTTACAAAATCACAAAGTCCATCCCTATCGTATTTCATATCACCAAAAGTTACTACCTGGAGATATAGAAAAAAGAGTAGATTTTTGTTCTTGGGCTATAGAGAAAACTTACCAAAACCCTGACTTTTTTAGAAATGTGTTATTCACAGATGAGTCTACGTTTAGGAGTGACCGTACTATGAACCGACATAATATAAGGTACTACAGTCAACAAAATCCTAATTGGAGAGGGGAAATTATGAAACAAGGAAGATGGTCCGTGAACGTGTGGGGTGGCATTGTAAACGATTATGTTATTGGACCATATTTTTTCCAGGGTAATTTAACTGGTAACATATATTTAAACTTTTTAAGGGAGTCACTGCCGATTTTATTAGAAAATGTGAACATTCAAGTTAGAAACAATATGTGGTTTCAACATGATGGGGCCCCACCGCATGGCACAGGTGATGTCACATACTTTTTAACTGAACGTCATGGATCGAATTGGATAGGTAATAGGGGGAATCCATGGTACGTAAATAATGAAGCCGAAGGACCGATTCTATGGCCCCCTAGGTCTCCGGACCTCAGTCCTTTGGATTACTTTTTATGGGGATTCGTCGACAATTTTGTAAATGCTACGCCTTGTGAAGGTCCAAACGAAATGAAGGAGAGAATACAAGAGGCCTTTAGAGCCGTTAACAACGAAATGTTACGTAACACTCAAGAAAACTTTATAGAACGCATGCAAATGTGCTTAGCCGCTGAAGGAGGCATTTTTGAAAACTAGATTTTTTTCTCATAAGTTCTGTTTCCTTGTTCTTTGATACCTATTTGTTTAGTTATTATAGATTTTGTTTATAATACATATTGTTCCGTCGTTATTTAATACATATTCGTTAAGTTATTATAGATTTGGTTTATAATAAATATTGTTCCGTCGTTATTTAATATCTACTCGTTTAGTTATTGCAGATATGTTGCCACTTCGTTATTCCTAAATTCATATGTTTTTAAGCTAAAAACAAGTAAAAATCGGCCTCTTGGCCACTTTAATTAATAGTGGTGCTTACTATGGTACAAGCTGAAGTACCAACTTTCGTATACTCATGGTACCTATTTTATTAGATAGGTTTTACAATAATGCAAATTAGCCAAAATATTGATTTTCAACTGTTCATAGCTCCGAAACTATTAGGTTTAAAGGTATAATATCTTATATAAAAAGTATTTAGAATTTTCGGGAGAATCCAAAAATGCAATAATATACAGGGTGTTCCATTTAAAATAAGCAAAATAACCATAATTTTTTCGCGTAATTTTTTTATTTGATGTTCAATTGTTTTTATCATAAATTATCCTTATTTCTCTCTAAAATCCCTACAACTTTTGTTTTTACCATTTTTCAATATCTTGTAAAATAAAGAAATTATAAAGGTGTTTACCCTTCGTTGGACAACCCTGTACACTTCCTAGTTTAAAGAATACAAATTCACACAGAAGACTTAAAGTTGAACTCTTAAATATACTTATTATGGTAATTGGAGGTTTTTTGTTTTAATTATTTCTGCCTCGAAGTTCCTTCTGAATGAGGGGTAGATAACTGTTAAACATTTGCAGTTATATTATCTTTTGGTAATTACCATCATGAAATATATGTTGTTTGTTATCCGTAGTGTATTCATTAGTAAGTATTCTTCTTATATATCAGCTAAAATAAAAATATCTAGTTAGGTACTTATAAAAACTATTGAAACATTGATATGTATGCTTAAATAAGATTATAATCTACATAATAGCAAAAAATATGTTTTATTTACTATCAATTGTGTTATGTAAGGCTTCAGGGGTCTGGTTTCAGTATTTGTCAAAGTAATTACTCAAGTACTTATAAATATCAAGCAACATATTCAGCTACACGCAGGATTTTTACTTACTATACCATTTGAAACCATATTCTTTAAAATACTTGAGTTTAAAATGTATAGCTTCTATAAACTAGTCCAAATAAAAATATTTCTACATACTGTCTTGAGTTCTTTTACATCAGTTTAATGACTATTTGTGTATTTACATACATCATCTAGTTTTTTAAGAATTTTTTGAAATGAACAGTTTGGTATGCTAATCCTAACGAACTACATAATTTTCTCATTATATATGTATCACTAGAAAATGAAATAATACATACCTGCAGTTCAAGTGATATATAAGTTTATTCCAATAAACAACTTAACGATGTGTAACTATTATACGTCCAAAATTCCACGAAAATACACAAATACGTATGAAAAAAAAATCACAGAAATATATTTTAACCTCTACCTGTCAAATTAACGTTCGCTCATAACCACCACCACCAAAAACAAAACTGATAAACAAGGTATAGGATGATTTTATAATTGACAGCTCTTTAAGCGATAGACATATATCCGTCTCTGTTTTCACCGTAATCATAAAAGAAGAATAGAATTATGACCGATACATGAATTCCGTTAACAAATTTTAGCAAAGGTGTACTGTAATCTTTTGAGGCCTTTACGCAATAAAAACATGGCTAACCTGTCATTTTAATCGGCCCTGGGTTCGCCTCACAATATACGTCATCAAAACTTGCGCGTAGGCACACCTTGTTTTCTATCCACCATGGGATGAATTAGGAAGAAGGGTGCGTTCACGAAAAAGGTCTCTTAAAAGTTTAGCAGAATTGGCAGATGCGTTATCAGAAAAATGGGACCGTAACCAGTGGAAAGAATAAGAAACCTAATTTCAAGTATACCACGCAGATTAGAAGCTCTCAGGTACCAAGCACATTCTTCAAGTTCTTTTTTATCCAGTTATTGTTATTTTGCGTTAATAAAGAAGTTTTATAAAATTCATAGCATTTTTATTTTTTTAGAATATCACTTTTGAAAAATCAAGTAGGTACCTTGGCAAAATGCAAGGTTACAATAAAAAAGCTGTAATTCAGACATTTTCAAGACAAATTAATGAGAAGAATAACAAATTTGTTTTAGAAGAAGCGTCTTTCATCTAAAGTGTAAGAATTTTCTATATGCTCGAATAATACACAGGATGAGTCAAAAAAGAGGAAAAAAATGTTTTGTTTAAGTCTTTCCATTAACATTCGTGTAGTTTGGCAAAGTTTCGGCAAAAAACCTGTAATTCGGTCAATTTTAGAGATAAGTGAATGAATAAAATAACAAAATGCTCACAAAAAAGGGTCCTTCATATAGCGTGCAAATGTTTCTATACAAATCCTCAACTAATACACAGGGCAAGTAAAAAAAAAACAAAAAGACATGGTTCGAGCTTTTTCATTATTATCCAAGAATCTTGGAGAACATTTTCATTTGTTTCATTTCCGCTTGAAGACAAAGGTATTATCTACGTATGAAAAAAAATTCTTCAAAATCGGTCCACTGGATATAAGCCACTGAACTTGGGATAAAAATCAAGTGCGTCACTTTTTCTGGAACTGAGTGTATTATACAATTATAAGACATGCGAAAAGTATTGTGTCCTTTAATTAAATCAGAGGAAAATTCATCAGGCGCTCTACGCAAATTGCTATGAAACCGCATACACCCGATGATGAAAGTAACCTTGCTTTCTATTAGTGAATGGTCGGCGAATATTTCGACAGTTCTAATAAATATTATTATGTTAATGGACCATTATATTTTTAGTTGACCACTCGCTAATAGTAGAAATAAGAGAAAGCTAAAAAACAAAACAAGTTTGTAACGTGGTATTCACAAAATTTACGTGCGTAATATAAAGCATTATGATATTAAAAATGTTTTAACTACTGGATTGTTTCGGCCGATACTTGGTTGAAATCCTAAACTAATTAAGAATATAGTGTGTAACAAAAATAACGAATACTCGAAATATCTCCGTTGTCGCTCCCCTGATTTTAATGAAATGTTGTACATTTAGGCACGAAAATTATGCACCACTCAATGGTGATATTTAATATTTACAACATTGTCAAATTTCCCGTTTTGTAGTAATCGATGAGAACTTTCATTTTTTAAATGGAATTAAGGTAAGATTGGGAGAGTGCGTAGCAAAAAAGTAATAGTTTACATTCTATTCGCTAAATATTTAACTTAAAATTGATATTAAAATTCTGTATTTTAAAGTCATAAACTCTAAGGTGTATAGTAATGGTAACAGAAATGCCAAGTTCAAATAAATTTTAATTTAATTTTTTCATATATTTTTTTAAAATTTGGTTCTTACCACACTCTTGCCCCTTCGTAAGGGTTAAGTGTGTATTTCAGTTTATTTTCCATATAAAAATAAGAACATTGTAAGAGGATATCTGAGTAAAATTACATTATTTTCTGCTTTAGATTACAGTTCACGATATTTTTTTTATAAAACGATTTTGAAGCTACAAACTTTTATTTACGCCATAGCACAAATTAAAAAAAGAAATTCCAAAACTATTTTGCAAGTGAGTTAACAAAAGTGTAATTTTTGTTTGAAAAACTTTAAAAAATCATAACATTTACTTATTTTACATTATAATCCCTAAAAGTAACATCCAATCGGATTAAACCTCTCCGACCAACGAAACTGGGCTTTGGAAGAACCATAATTCAAATTCAAATTCAAATGATATATTACCAACGATTACACTAAATCGATCCGCCATGATTTAAAGTTTATTTCGGCCAAGTTTGCCAACGATGTCGCAATCCTCTGTCGTTCTGTAAAGAAACAGTTGACTGCCATTTTGGTAAAATAATTGTTTTCGCTTCAGTGTTTTGTTTGTTTGTCGTAAACATAAGTATATTTACTATATTTAGTAAGGTTTAAAATGGATTCTGACGAGGAGCTAGTTAGAAAAGAATTAACAAGATCTAAGAAAGTTAGTGTGACGCGAGAAATAAGAAAAGTTAAAAGACAATCGGGAAAAATGTACGTGAACTCGGCAGGTCGTGATGTAGCAGCAAAGTCATTTCAGGTGGTCACAAAATGTTGCGAGAAAAAATGTTTTGCTCACATAAGTCTCCATGATCAAAAACATTTATTTGAACACTTTTATTTACAATCAAAGCCACAACAGGACTCTCTATTGGCTCAGTGCATGCAAAAACTTAATGTGAACCGAAAACGAGTCAAGAATAATCCAAAAGTTTTCCGGGCAAATACGTGGGAGTATTTTGTGCACAAAAACGGTGACAGAATAAAAGCATGTCGCGCCACGATCCAAAAACTCTTTCAGGTATCTGTGAAGCGTATTCGTGTGATACAAAAAAAGGTTATTGATGGGCAATCATTTATAGAAAAACGAGGGACACATAGCACCAGACCCCACAAATTAAATGCTAACATTCATGACTTGCTTAAAGCGCATTTGAAAACCATTCCGTCTAAAAAAAGTCATTACACTCAACACAAATCGGAACTTAAATATTTCGAAAATTCCGAATTAAACATCAAGAAGCTGTATGAGCTTTTCAAGCAATACTATAAAGAAAAGACAGATACAAATCTAAAAATAAAATACAAGACATACTTTCAGTACTTCAAGTCTCTACGTTCATACGCGTTTAGAAATCCCAAAACAGATGTATGTGATTTCTGCACAGAATGTAAACAAAAACTAGCCATTAATCCTAACGATCCTTGTGCAAATTCATATCGCCTACACGAAGTCAAAATAAAGCGACATTTAGCATTAAGAAAGGATCTGATACAAAAAAGTAAAACTGACAATAGTTGTCTTGTTATTGAATTTGACTATGGGCAAAACCTACCTGTCCCTAAACTCAATGTAACAGTGCAGTTTTATAAGCGTCTACTTTGGTGTTATCTTTTTAATGTACATATTCACAATGATGGATCGTCTTTTATGTATAGTTTTATGGAAGGACAAGGCAAAAAAGGTGCTGATTCTGTTATTTCATTTGTCTATGACTGCTTGTGTAAGAAAAAGAATGGCGATGTCACTGAAATCGTATTCCTATCAGATGCGTGTGGAGGTCAAAACAAGAATATTTCAATGGTTAAATTTGGAATATGGTTGGCAAAAAAGTTAAACGTTACTATTCGCCATATATTTCCTGTACGTGGCCATTCCTTTAATCAATGTGATCGCAATCTTGGCTGGTAAAATCATATCTAAAAAAGGTAGAATACATAGGAACAGTCAAGCCATATTTGGAAGCAATGGTGCTTTGTCGGAATAATCCATCTCCCTTTAATGTTGTTATGGGCAGAACTCTACTTAAAAATTGGGCTGAAAGTTTGGAAGGACTTTTTTTAAAAAAGTCAAAATCAAAAGGGCTTGTTTTCAACATTCAACAGTATGTACAAATGAAATACAAAAGTGATGGAACGTTGGCTTGCTCTAAAACATACATGGAGAATTACACACCATTTACCATTTGGAACGGAAGAAACCCAAACATACACTTCAAACCGTACCAGTGATTGGAATAAAGCCAGCAAAGGAAAAAGACGTGAGAGATCTTTTTTCGTTTATATCCCAAGAAGATCAACAATGGATACACCAGACGCTAGAAGAAATTTCTGTATAAATTTCTTTTGTTTCTGTACTATAATTTATAATATTTAATCTTACTTTTTCAAAAAAATTTGTTTTTGTAAACATAATGGCTACCTCCGAAAACGATCTGCGGAAAAAGGGCTTATCACAAGACAATTTAAAAAAATTATATTTATGTAAAAATATGCTAATATGTTTAAAATATCTTAATGTAACTGTAGCTAGGGTACGCCATTCTTATTTAACTTCTAAAATGGTTTAAAATTTATTCCTGTGTTTAATAAATGTAGTTTGAAAATTTAAATTGCTTTTTTCTTAAAACCGCCATTTGGCATATGGGCCCTTCTTCCGGGGATGGCCTCAAATGGTTTATATAAATAAAACAGAGAATATATACAAGAAATATAGAAAAACATACAAACAATATTAAAACAACAACTAACAGTAATAGTATTTGTTAAAACAAAAATGGTAGAACACATAAAAAATACAAACAACGTGTTAAAACTAACAAAAAAAATTTGAGAGGCAACAAATAAAGGGGTCAAACTTGCAGCTAAGAGAAAAGAAAATAATAATAATAATAAAAAATAATACTTACACTAGACTATGTGGGTATGAGGATTCCAGGCACATTAAAACTTAATAGGACAAAAAATAAAATAAAATAAATTTTACTCAGATATTGATTGAAAATACTCATCAAGCGAGTAAAAGGGATTTTCGCTGAAAAATGTTTATGTTTTCTTCACGAAAATTTTTTCATTCTGAATATTTTTTATTCCTTGAGGTAGATGTCTAAATATATTGATGCAGATGTACCACGGACTTTTTTCAAAAAAAGTCGTATTGTGGAGAGGAACTGAAGGTTCCCTCCTATATCTCGTCTGTATTCCATTATTGTATGCCTTATTCGCGGGAAAAAGTTCCCTGTTTTGCATCATATACTCACAGTATTGAACATATACAAAGAGAAAACTGTCATGATTTTTAATAATTTAAAAAGTGGTTTGCAGTGTTGTAAAAAGCTTGCCCTTGCTATGATTCTAACAATTTTCTTTTGTAGTATGAGTAGACGTTCAACATGTATGGAAGATCCCCAAATGACAATTCCATACTCCAATCTGCTTTTGACATTCGCATTATAAAATATAATTAGGATTTTTTGACTGACAATATATTTTAGATATATATAATGGGAACTCTTTAGTTTGCCAGCCAGATCCTCAATATGAAATTCCCAAGTTAGGTTATTATCGATATTTAAGCCTAGGAACATAGTTTTGTCAGTAACTACAAGTGATTATTTTTGAAGTTTTAGCAATTGACATCGCATTTCAATTCGTTTGTTATGAGTAGTCCCATACTCCATCATGAATGATTTACCCGCGTTTCATCAATCCAGCAGCCTGATTGCAGAATCAAATAAAGTTACTTTCACTTAAAGACGGAATCAACATGGACGTATCATCCGCTTATTGAATCACACTTCTATGACATCCATCATTTTCACTACAAAAATTCGCAAAATCGCTGCCAAAGATTAAATATAGAAGAGGAGACAAAACGCCATATGTGACAGCATTAATTCTAATCTGAATATCTGCCTTAATACTTTCTCATTGACTCCCTATAATTCAACATATTGTTTTCTGTTGGATAGTTAACTGATAAACCATCTAGAGCAACTCCTGTAATCCCATACGATTTATTCACAAGAAGATCGTGATTTATGACATCAAAAGCCTTGGACAGATCAAAATAAAGCCTACCAATGCAGAGGTTTTTATCAACTGATTCTGCAATATTGTTTATGGCTTTGAAAAGGGCAGATGTTGTGTCACTGCCTTTACGGAAACCATGGCGGGTTTTTGAAAACAAACTCATAACATCTTCTTTTGAAATAGTGCTGAGATCTTCTGGATCGGCCCATGTAAAAGTTGTTGCCGCAAGTGGATCTAATGATGGAACTTTCCTTACAAATTTTGCTTCTACCTCATTTTCGTTTAAATTTACTGACGTGATTTGCCCTATAAAATTTTGTTGCATTTTTTTATGAGGCAAATCGAACTAGTACCCAATCATTTACTTGTAAATCGTCAAAGGATTTGTTGATGTCTGTTATGTACTGATCTAAGTCTTCTTTTTTCTTTCTACATAATATTCGTGACTGTCATCAAATATTTTTGTTTCTTCTAGCTCTTCGTTTTCGCTGTTATTTTCCTTTCCATTTTTATATTTTTTTGTCATCTCGTTTTTTTCGTCGTTTTTAAATTTTGTTTATTCCTTTTCTGTAGACGTCGAAGAACCTCATCACTGGTGATAACTTCTGCTTACTTAATAGCTACTTTCCTTTTATTTTTCTTTCTCTAGCGTCTGTATTCTGCTTAACAGTAGCTAAAAGTAATTCTTCAAATGTGCATATATTTTTTCCGAGGGATTTGATGAACTCCTGAAGAGCCAGCTTGGTTATTTTGAATAACATCTGATGAAGCATTAAGCTCTTGATCGTTTTCTGGTATCAACTGATTTTCCATGTTATGTTGTAGCCACAGCCTGTACGCTAAAGGAACATATTTTTCTATTGGCACGACATCACAATTATATGGGTAGATACCACCCTTTCTAAAACCAATGCATATGATCTCCGGTTTGACTTCTACCCAAATTTCTCAAACCATGTTGATAAAGATTTTCTTTGCCACTCGTGATGTCTTTGCCATTGCGTACAAAAAGTATCGCACTTAGATTTAAGAGAGTTGAAGACTGATAGGTCTAAGGGTTGTAGTATATACGACGAGTAAGGAGGCAGCTTCAAAATGGTAATGTTATTTCCCTTAGCACATAGAATTAATCTTTCATCAATATGTGAAGCATGCCCGTCATATATTAGCAAGATTGCCTCGTAGGACCTATAGCTTCCAGGAAAGAATTTTGAAAATATTGCAGAAATACGTCAGATTCCATACACCCGTTTGAAGTCGCAGCATTCGTTGTAACAGGAAACGATTCATTAGGAGAAGCTACCCATGCATCCCAAATGTTTTTTCCCTTGAAAACTATTAAAGGGGGGGCTTTCACTCCGGTAGCATTAACAGCCATCAGGACAGCAATGTTTTCTCTGTCGCTTCCTGCTGTGGTTCTAGATGACGTGGCCCCTTTTTTCCCAACTATTTTGGTTTTTGATGGATCCGCCGAAAAATTAGTTTCGTCAAGGTTCCAAACTTGTTCTGGCTTGTCTTTTAAATTAAGTTCGTTAAGATTATCTTTTAACAGTTTAAAATAATCATTGATAATAAATGAATTCATTTTTTTTCTTGCAAATTCCACAGATTTGGGTTTCTTATTGACAAATTGTGTCTGTCAGAGAATCCCAAGAACCATGCTTCTCCTGGAATGCCATTTCTAAATAGTGTTTTTAGGTTATTCCTATTTATATATTCTCCAACAATACGAAATATGTCTTTTCTTGATAAGCCCCATCCCCATTTTTCCATCAGGGATAAGCCAGTGTTCAATCCTGCTTCAACCTCAAAAGAAAGAGCAGTATCTCTTCCCAAAGTATTACTTTTCCAACTTTTAATACCTCTCCGATGAGAACTGAGGGTCATTTGTGGTATTTTATATTTTATATTCGATTTATACTGGCTTATTATACCTCTGTTTATTTCATCAATTGCTTGCTTTAAACTTGTCTCTGTATACTGTGTAGCATTCTCTGTCGTGCGTTTATATATTCGCCCCATTTTGACAAATCTGAAAAAAAGCATTTTGGGTAAGTGTGTAGTATGTACACACTTACACGTGCTATTTAATGCACTTGTATCTCCATTAATTTTGCTCGGGGAAGTGTGTAGTAAACACATCTTCACCACAAATACAAGGTTTTTCTAATAATATTAACACAACAGGAATCTTTGATGTTTTTTTTTTAACTAAACAATATTTTAACAACAAAAGATATTTGATACTCTTTCGATGATAATAGATTTTAAAAAATCTGAGAAATTACCACGAACCACTTTCATAAACACTCGTTTTTTCAAGACTAACTTCCGATTTATCTGTGAATTTTACTGGTAGATCGGCGGGCATAGTTACTTTTCAGATATCCCACTAGATGGAGCTGGCTGAGAACGCGAAATTAATCGACTTCAGCCCTTCTACACACTTAACCCGAGTAGACACTTACCCAATCTCACCTTACTATTTTTTTTACTTTTTCGAATTCTTAGAATTCTCGCCACTTTTCATTTGAAGCAATTTCTTCGAAAGTAATCAGTTCTTATGGAAATCATGGTCTAATATCGAAATTTTAATCAATAACCTGGTGAAATAGCTACACACGAAATCTTATCTGGCAATGTCGGTATTGTCAGATTCGTTGATTTCCAAAAGTGAATCATTTAAGTGATTTTAATTTTAATGACAAATATCCTAATAGAAATTCATTAACTAGATCTACTGTAAGTAGAGTTGTTGTGGTCTGAGGAAAAACCAAATGCAATCTTTGAAGCACATTTTCAGCATCAGTTTAATAAATGTATGGCTTGGGGTAATTTAAGATCATTTAGTCGTCCATATTTCCTCCCACTACGACTAACAGACGAATCTTACCTTAATTTCGACAGAAAGAGCTGAGACAACACTTATGGTTTATGCATGATGGTGCACCAGTCCATTGTAGCATGAATGTACGTAATCATTTAGATACAGTATATCCAAATCGTTTGCCGGATTTAAATTCTCTAGATTTTTGCATTTGGGGTTTTCTTAAGTCATTAGTTTATTCCACTCCCGTTAAAAATGTTGATGACCTGAGAAATCGAATTATAGCCGGCTGTGAGACAATAAGAAATACACCAGGAATATTTGCGCGAATACGACAATCAATGAAGCGAAGAGTCGAATCTTGTGTCATGTCTGAAGGAGGTCATTTTCAACATTTGCTTTAGCTTTACGCCTATTTAAAATGTTATAAGTGTTATTTTCTGTTATTGTTCTGGTTTAATATTATTGTATTAGAAAGTTCTTGATAATGTATTGAGCAAATGAAAAATACGCGTTAAGATGTATTATTTTTTTGCATAAAAACCGAGCTCCATACGAAAAAAACGCAAGACAGATTTTTTGTAACAATTTGAACGAGAACAAAAATGATTTTTAATTTGAAATGTCTCAGTGGCGTACTATTTTTTTCTTTAAAGAAATTGAGATCATTACCCGGATGCGCACCAATGATGAATGTATAATCCTTAATTGCAAGTCAAAAAATGCGCAGTAACTACCTCTTATAACCCAACAAATTTCAATGACATATCTCGACCGGTTTTAGAGCAATAAATAAATCGTCAGATTTTAACAAAAAACTTTAACACCCCGTATCTCGGAAAACGAATCATTTGCGGACATACGTTTATATAGCAAACTGCCATTATTTTTTCACTCAGTATCACCCCCTAAAGTTTCCCGCACCCTGTATGTTATATATCCTAACGAGTAACGATGAAAAATATATCATTTGCATGCTTTAAAGAATAGTTTTCACGAAAGTGGATTACAATGCTATGTGCTTTCAACAGTGGCAAGTTCATAATGATCACAGGAGCAGCGACAAAACTCAGCTCTCTGCTCTTTAAGGATAAAAACATTCTACAAGTTTTTACTAGAAATAAAAAACTTAATTTTTTCCATTTTTTGGCAATTTTATATATATTCTGAAAAACACTGCGCCGCGTGCCGCCACTGATTTGTATATTTACGTCCAGGAAGAGGGTGTGCTGGTATTCGCGCTTAGAGCCGAAATAAAAAGCAATTTGAAAGAGTTGGGTGGTGGTTAACTTAAGTCAAGTTTGCCGGGGCCAATAACCTTACGACTGTATTCGAACAGTTTATGTATTTCGGTCGCTGCAAGGGGGAAAATGCGCTAATTCGTTTTTGTAAATAAAAACTTGTTTTTTGACAATGCTTAACCGACGAGGGTACTGGTGTAACTTTAAGTTTGAAATAAAAATAAAAAAGCTGGCCATGACGTTAAGTTATGAAGAAAAATGCGTTTATAGCAACGCTATTCTTGAAATAATTTTAGTTTTTCAAGTCCCATGGGTTAACCTAGAATTTGACTTTTTGTCTAACATAGATCTTCTCCATATACAGTGTGTAACAAAAATATGAAATATCTCAGTTATCGCTCACCTGATTTTAATGAAATTTTGTACACTTAGGCGTGAAATTATCCACGAATCAATGGTGACATTTACAACATTGCCAAATTCTGCGTTTTTCAGTAATTGATGAGAATTTACATTTTTTAAATGGAATTATTATTTTTTATTACATTTTCGAATTCTGCTTAGAATTCTTGCCACTTTTCATTTGAAACAATTTCTTTGAAATTTAACAGTTTTTTAGGAAATCAGTGTGTAATATCAAAAGTGTACTGAATTACCTGTTGAACCCTTACCTGAAAATGTCATTATTGTCACCTTGGTTGATTTCCAAAAATGAATCATTTAATTAATACCCAAAGAATTGAAATATTAATGATACTGGGTCATGGGGAAAGAATGAAAATGCAACAATATGTTTGTAACATTTTTAACGACAAGTATCCTAATAGAAATCCATTACCTAGATCTACTGTAAGTAAAGTTCTAACAACATTTCGTGAAACTGGAAATGTAAAAGATACTGCACACTCTGGCGGACCAAAAAGCGCAACAGGTGGTGATAAGGCCCTAGATGTTTTACTGAGTTTAGAGGAAAATATCCACCTATTTACCAGAATACTAGGAAAAGAAAACAACATTTCGCACGTGTCCGTAGATCGCCTTAAAAAACCGAAAAATTTCATGCATACAAAATAACTGCAAGAATTCTCTGAAGATGACTACGATAGGCGATTGGAATTTTGCGAGAACTTGATGGGACGCTACAACGTCAATCCAAATGTTGTTCACCAAACAGTTCACTCCGACGAATCAACATTTTTGTTAAATGAGAAAGTTAATAGGTACAATAGTTAATATTGGGTGCAGCAAATTTTTATACGCGATAGTCATACCCAATATCTCAAAAAAAGTAAATAATTGGCCAGTGTAGTAGGTCAAAAATTATTGGTGCTTTCTTCAATGAAGAAACATTAAATGGAGAAAGATGTTCATGTCTTTTGAGAAACGAAATTGTCCCAGCTGTTTTACCGGTTGTATTGAATATTTGAACTGTATTTTTCAAGTGATAATCAAGCACCAAATGATGAAATTTGGTTTCGACAGGATGGTGCCTCTCCGCATTATGTTCAAAATGTTCGCCAGTATCCGGATGTTGTATTTTTTTTGGAAGACGGAGTGGACTTAGGGCAACAATTGAGGGGCCAGCTCGGTCCCCAGATTTGTTGCCCCTCGATTACTTATTGTGGGGCCACCTTAAGAATGTACTTCTCAAAAGTAAGTCAAATGACCTCGATTATCTAAAGCTAAGGATAGAAAGAGAATGCAGAAGAATCTTCGAAACTGATATCCTTCTGAATGTTTTTCCACAGTATTTGGTTTACTGTCAGGAAGTAAGTGGACAGCATTTTAAACATCTTATTTAGTTTTCATCAACCTTTAAATTAATTAAACGTATATTATATTGAACTGTATTATTTATTATTGTATTAAATATCCTAATAGGCATCGCCTATCACCATCTATTGCGCATTTTGGTCTGCCAGAGTGTGTAGCATTTTTTACGTTTCTATAGTTTCACGAAATATTTTCAGAACTCTCAGAAATTACGGTAGATCTAGCTAATGGATTTCCATTAGGATATTTGTCATTAAAAATGACACAGTTCACGTAACACAGTATCATTAAAGTTTCAAGTCTTTGGGTTTCAGTTAAATCAAAGGTTAAATGATCCAGCTGTGTAAATCAATGTAATTCAAACTGCCATTTTCAGGTAAGACATATAAAGTAGGCTTTCGTGTACAGGTATTTTAATAGGTATTACCGATATTAAACCATGATTTTCTTAAAAACAGTTAACCTTCGAAAAACTTACTTCCACTGAAAAGTATGAGGAATTCTAAGCAGAATTCGAAAAAGCAATAAAAAATAGGGTATTCCATTTAAAAACTATAATCATTTTGAAATGGTTAACTTGGCAATGTTGCAAATGTTCACAGGCATAATTTCATGCCTATATACAAAATTTTACTGAAATCATGTGAACGATAACTGAGATATTTCGAGTGTTCCATGTTTTTGTTACACACTGTATATATATAGATATATATATATATATACATATATATATATATATATATATATATATATATATATATATATATATATATATATATATATATATATATATATATATATATATATATATATATATATATATATATATATATATATATATAAATATATACAACAGGGAAATAAATTACCCTATGGGAATAAAAAGTGTTTGTATTTTTAAGGTTGTCTTATGTTACCTAGGCTACCCTATATTAAATTTTTTTATATAAAAAGAGATAAAAGACATTTGACATGTTTCACCATTTTTTAAAACTAACCGATTAAAAATATATATTTTCGTTTTTTGAGGACTGATATCTGTTAGTGGGAAAAAATCTCTGTATAGTGGGAAAAAATGTATTTACATAAAAAAGAGAAAATGTTCTTTTTCGTTTTCAAGGAGCTGTTTCATCCTCCTAGGCTACTCTGTATAACGGAAAAATATATTTATATACTAAATGATAAAAAGAAATTTGACATATTTGTGTCAAATGAAAAAAGAAAATATTTTTATGTATACAAAAAGTAAAACATGACGTGTTTCACTGTTTTCTAAGCATACTAAATAATTCGGATGGTGGCTGTTTAATTCTCATAGGACTACCCTGTTTAGTTAAAAAAAATATTTTTATTTTTAAAAAATCGGGAAATTTTCTTTACCCGGAACTTCCCTCGTTATGATTTTTTTCCGTTTGTTAGGAATAGTGAAATGTGATCCAATTTAGTTCACTATATAGTCAGAGTATATAAGTGTTACATATACTGTCTTTTCAAATATTTTTATTGGGCGCCATTTTTCTCTATCATTTAGGATTACTACCAATATTTTACCAGTTTCTTTTCCTACCTATGCCGCACTTGAGTTTTAGGCATAATTTAAAGTAAATTCGATAAGTAGTTTTTACATTGACACATACGGCCATTTTGTTACGTCACACTTCATCTTAAAATATTGAAAAAATACTAATTGAAGTTATTTAGGAGAAAAAAGAATAATACGGTGTTTATTTAGAAAACTCAATCTGAAAACGTTGTTTTTGTGTTTATTTATATAGGGTGAGGTAAAAAATATGGGCTCTTTTTGTTGTAAATGAATTTCTCTTTTATTTGTTTTAGTTTATTTAGCTATTTACTATATAATGCCTTGTTCAATTAAAATATTATACATATCGAAAACCTTAATTGACACAAAATTAAATTATTCGATTAATGTAATAGCAATTCTGTCAAAATGTCAATATTCAATTAGATAAAAATTGATGCAAGTTCACTATACTTGGTAGAGGATTAAATAAAAAATAACTAAAAAAATCTGACTATTTTGATTTACAAATAAGTTAAAGTAACAACAGTGAAATTGCAAACTACTTGTTTTAATTTTTAAAAAACTTAAATGGTTTGTAACAATGCTTATTTGATATAAAATACTGCTGGAAGCTGAATATACAAGTTATATCAAACAGAATTTAAATATGTAAAAAAAATGTGACATCTTGTCACGTATGACACATAGAGCCTGAGCTGTAAAGAAATTATCAAAAACATACGTTTTTTACTAATGAAGAAACTAAATAATAATACAAATGAACTAAAAACTATAAAACTTAATTTTAAAAAATGGGATTCTAGATTCTATTCTGATTTACTTTCGGAGGAGCTGCTATTACTATCAAGGGATTCATTAACTGTATTCGGCAAGAATAAATTTAAAGCTTCTGGACAAAACTGTTTCTTTTTCAAAATTGGTTTATTTCTAAGACTCGTGATTTTTGGATCCGAAGACACAAGTAAATTGTTGAAAATATCTATATTCGTAAGCACTCTATTACATTTTCGTGAGTTATGCTCCCTAAACCTTCTATACTCTTTATTCCTCGCTTCTTGGGCTTCTTCTGACAATTTGCCTATTGATACTGGTGACGACTCGATAATGGCGGATCCATGAAGAAGAACTTTATATATTGTAGCTGGCATTCTGTACCAAGGATATAGAGATACAAAAAGATGTGCAGTTTCTAATGTGTATGTATTAAATTCAATTTTCTTGATTAAAAATCCGCTGGCAATTACTTGAAGGATGATATAAAATCGATAAATTAAATTGACATTTAGTCCTGTAATTTCTGCTGATATTGCAAAATTTTGAAAAAATTTTCTTGGGCAGTTACCATCGTTAGAAGCTCCCGCTCCTTGTTTGGGTTGGTCTACAATAATTCCCAATCGTGATCTGAATTCCGCTTGAATTTTGTTCTTTTGCCCTTTAACTATAATTTTATCCTCACCACGTGCCTGCCATTTTTCTAGAGGTAAACGGTAACTAATCTTTAAAAAAACATTCGAATGATCTTATCCAAATATGTAGGGATGTTATGCCAAACTTGAGATTCTCGGTTTTTATGGGCTTGTGTACCAATTGTTCTATATTGTTCATTTCAACAGGTGATGCTCCGCATAAATAATATTTTTGTGATGAACAATCTGTGATCGAATTAATCATTTTGTTATCAATCATGATCATATGAAACTGATGAATTATCTTGAGTGGTTTCTGTTGGTTAGTGAAATACGTTGGAGTTAAAGCTGCAATTTCGGCTTCCATTTCTGCATATTCTGTTTTAGAAACTTCTATACTTTCTTTTAAAAACTGCATTTACAAGGACGGCAATATCCGGTAGATGACGGTGTTGGATTAATCCAGATCACAACTCTATTATTTACCATATTTTTAGTGAATAATTCCAAAGGGACCAAGCAGGTTAACAATAAATTTGAATCTGAAAAGTTACCATGAAAAGCTTCTTTATATTCCTTTTGGCCCGAACTACCATCCATACCCCATTTCCATACTAAAACCAGTTCTTGTGAATTAATTTTGATATTTGCTATTTCTAAAGTTGAAAGCAATCTATATGTTGTATGGTCTAGTAACGACTGCATTTCTACACATACTGAATTTTCTGTCGCAGTTATCTTTTCTGGGTAACACAATTTTTCTGCTTCTCGAAGTTTATTGTAGGAGGGGTATAAATCTGCATTGTTTTCTTTAGCGGTGTTTCGAAGTTGTTGATATTGATTTTTGGAAAATCTAGCATCTACAATTAAAGCTAGGGCTCTTTCGTTAGTCAACTGATTTACAATTTTACAACTCTTTTGTTTTACGGGAACATCAGATAAATGTGATAATTGTTTTGCTTTAGCTGATTTGCCTTCTGCTCTCATATTCATTTGTGTCGCAAAAAGTAACTCGTCGGTATCACATTCACGTAATGTGGCAGTTCTTTTGTATTTAGCCGTGTAACTTAACATAGTAAAATTACTCTTAGGCCTCCCAACTTTGTTTTTTGCTCAATACAGGGTAAAGTCACGAAATTGTTCAACCAATTTTTATTTTTTTCTAAAAATGCTTTTTTAGTTCGCTTCACTGCTAACCACTTTTTTCGGAACTGCGTCGAAATATTTTTTGACAAAATATTCTATTTTGCATTTGTTTTCTGTCATACAATTTTGACATATTGCCGACAAAATAGTGTTTTTGACTGTTGTTCGATCCATTCCAGCGTCGAAAATTGCTTGGACTTTGATCTGATGAACTTTGGTATCTAAAAAAGTGGTTTTGCTTATTGGCAGGTAGGTTTTTATATTATTAGAGTTTTGAAGAAGCGAAATCAAGATGTAAAAATTACCAGTGGTGAATCCAGAATTTGTTTTAGGGGGGGGGGGGAAATTTTAGATTATGCGCTAAATATGCCTATTATGTCTATGTTTCAGACGGGTTCGAAACCTTCGCCCCCCCCTCTAAATCCGGTACTGAAAATTATCCAAACAAAAACATAATACTAAAAAAAAATTATGCACGCGCTATTGAACATAAACATGAAAAATTGGCATTGCACGGCGCGTATCGGCAAAAATATTTTATTGCAAAATGAAGTAAAAGATCCAGGGAAATTAAATGTATGTACCCCAAACTGGAGCTCTGCTAACCTCTTAAGATAATGCTGTCAAAAAGTTGATGAATTGCTTTATATAAAGAAAATTCGAATCCCATCAGTTCAAATTGAATTATAATATTTAAATTTAAATCTAACTAAATAAAATACTTCTGTTTAAAAAGTTTAAACTTACCTCCAAATAATTCAGCCATGCTTAATTTTAAATACAAAACTTGAACTTAATTTTTCGTAGTTAGACTTTGACAAACGTTCTATAAATTTTTATAGGTGCACAGAAAAACTGTGTTTGATGTTTGCTACTGTGCATCAATGCGTAACCATGAAAACTCACAAAACAAATGCTGTTGAATTTAGACACTTTAGGGCCTACTTAATAAAAATCAAATAATAAAAATGTTAAGTTTGGAAAAAAGAATTGCCGACTTTTTCAATATTTTTAGATGACTCTGGCCTACAGTGCGTCATGTTGAATTCATACCAGTTTATCCTGTTTTCACATTTCATTTTTCTGCAAAATTTAGTCAACTGAACAAGATTGTTGGATAACTAGTTTTTTTAGTAATAGTTTTTTAACCTCGTTCCACCATATTGGATGTTTACCAAAATATTACCAGGTCATCGCCATATAACCCTTTAATTTTTGACTAAAATTTGAATTCAATCTGGTAAGTAGTTTTTTAGCTATATCGCGAACTGACAGACAGACCGACAGTTGGACCGATGGAATTGATAAATCATATTTTTTGGCATCTAGGGACGCTAAAACGTGAAGGTATTGTTAAAAGAAAAGTCCTTCGGATTATATAGTTATGTGTTTATTAATAAAAATCAAACAACGTCTGCCAAAGTATATATATGACGGATGACTAAAATTACTGTTACAAACAAGTTAAGAGCAGAGTATGCAGCTTTATGCTGGATAAGCAATTAACAAGCAACAGAAAACATTAGGATAAAATATATGTTAAACGGCTGGCACAAATTTCAAATACATATTATTATTATTCTAACAGATATGTAAAACCTGAAGGGGTGATTTTTTCACGATTTCAAACATTTTGTTTGATCGCCATTTTGTTTCGCCATCTTGAATTAGTAACACAGTATTACTAGTTAATTTACCACAATTAGTTATGGCACACAATTTGAAATCAATCCAATAATTAGTTTTATTAGGATAAATTTTTAGATATTTTATTATGCCGCCATTTTGTTCCACCATTCTTGTATTCGTACCAAAACTTTACCAGATGATTCAACATAATACTTCAAGTTTGTGAGTAGTTTTTTAACAGTAATTTTTTTAACGTTTCTATAGGCCGCTATTTTGTTTCGCCATATTGTATTTTTTCCTAAATATTACCAGTCAACCGGATAAGTAGCTTTTAAGCTATGCCGTGAACTGTCAGACAGGTAGACAAACCGACAGACGGACCGACGGAATTAATAAAACATATTTTTTGGCATCTAGGGAAGCTAAAACGTGAAGATATGGGGTGATTTTTTCACGATTACAAACATTTTATTTGGCAGCCATTTTGTTCGGTCATCTTAAATTAGTACCACAAATTTATTAATTGATCCCTATACCAAAATTAGTTATGACACACAATGTGCATTAAGCAGTTTTTTCAGGCTGAATCTTTGAACATTTTATTAAGCCGCCATTTTGTTCCGCCCTCTTGGATTCATACCAAAATATTACCAGTTGATTCTAACATAATACTTGATGTTTGTGCAAAATTTGAGATAAGTTGGATAAGTAGAGTATTTTAATAATAACGTCTTTAACATTTCACTAGGCCGTCATTTTGTTTCGCCGTATTGGATTTTCACCAAAATGTTACCAGGTCATCCACATATGACCCTTAATTCTTCACCAAAATTTAAAGTCAATCGGGTAAAAAGTTTTTTAGCTATGCTGCGAACAGATAGACAAACAGACCGACAAAAGAGAACACATACATGTCTTTCGGCATCTAAGGACCATGAAACGTGAAGATCTGAAAAAATCTCAGAGGGTAATGTTTTCACGATTACAATACTTCTTTTACGAGGGAAGTAAAAAATAAAAGATATATATATATATATATATATATATATATATATATATATATATATATATATATATATATATATACAATGTGTCCCAAATTTGGCTTACATGCATTGCTATCTCGTAAACCGCTATAGCTACAGGGTGGGTTAAATTAGGAAAGTTTTAGAGAATTTTATTACAAATTTGATGACGTTTTGAAGTTTAGGATATCTTTTGTGGTTTTCAAGATAATTGGGAAAAATCAAAATGGTGCATTTTCAACTTTTGCCCGTAGCTTCTAAACGACTCGTATTATGGTTTTATGGTTTATACATTATTAGGGCACTTTTATTAGAGGAACATTATGCAGGTAAAACGAAGTTTCTAGCTTCAATTGTTTTTGAGATATTGGCATCAACTTTTTATTTTCTTACTGACGCCATATTGGATTATTGTATTTTTGGAAAGATCTTTTTAAGAGCTTTCCAATGATATATAACAAGGTAAGATTATTATTTTTCTTGAGCTCTAAAAACCAAAATAATTGTTTTTTTTTTAAGTAGGCTTTGATTACGCATGGCGGCCATAATGAAACAAAAGAATGCCGCATGTCAACAATCATTTTGTGTTCCTGAATAGTACTTGTTATCATTTTCTCATTGTGCCGAGTTTTTACAAAGTTTATTTGAGTTTCTTATACTACTTAAAATGGAGAGTAATTATTCCAACGAAGAGAATTTGGATATGATAGAACTTTATTTTAAAGCAAATAGAAATACACAAGCAGCTGCGCGTTCATACGAAGAACAATTTCCAGACCGACATCAACCAAGCCAAAGGCATTTCAGATTTCTAATTGTTAACCTGTTAGCCTACGGGTCTTTTTTGAAACCGAAACCAAAGACCTATTCAATAGATAATGAAGCAAGAAACGCAGCTATAATACAAAGTGTCAGGGACAACCCAACAACCTCAGTAAGAAAGATTGAAGAACAAACGGCAATTCCCAAATCAACCGTCCAACGAGTCTTGAAAAAACTTCACTTTCATCCCTATAAACCTACTATTGTACAGGGTCTTCAGGTAAATGATTTTGCTAGAAGAATCACGTTTAGTGAATGGTTCATCAACAAATGCCAGCAAATACCCAACTTTCATTCTAAAGTACTTTGGACAGATGAAACACGATTTACAAACTGTGGAATTTTCAATAAACATAATACTCATTACTGGGGCACCGAGAATCCTCATAATTTAAAAGAAAGACGTTTACAAACAAAATTTGGGTTCAATGTGTGGTGTGGCATTATAGGTAATTCCAAACAATGCACTTCTGCTTTAAATCACTCATAACAATTTGTATTTTAGATAACCGTTTGATTGGGCCGTTCATTTTCCAAGAAAATTTATCGGGTAACAGATATTTGCAACTATTACGGGAACAAATTATTCCAGAAGTTATAAATTCTGTTCCCCCAAACGACCTGCAAAATATTTGGTTCCAACAAGATGGCTGTCCGGCTCACGGTACCAGAGAGGTGATGGCGGTCCTCAGAAATACTTTCGGGGAAAATATTATCGCTAATAATGGCCCTGTTGATTGGCCGGCAAGGTCACCGGATATTACTCCTCCCGATTTTTATTTATGGGGATACGCAAAAAATGAGGTCTACGAATTTTCTCCGCCAGAAAGTCTCAGAGAGCTAGAAGACAGAGTCCGAGATGTTTTTGCTAATATTAACAGGAACACCTTAAGAAGGGTTACACGGAAGGTATTGGAGAAATGTCAAAAATGTGTGGAAAATGGAGGGAGGCATGTGGTGTAACTTATATTTTTTTTATGTGTTAATTTAAATTTAGTTTAGGTATTTTCAATAGTGTGATAGTTACATTTTAGTCACTAGGTATTCACTGTTAGTATAATATCTTAGTTGAAAATCTGAAACATCGATGGTTGAATTAATATTTTTACCCTAAGCTAACAAGTTTACAACTAGAAATCTGAAATGCCTTTGGCTTGGTTGATGTCGGTCTGGAAATTGTTCTTCGTATGAACGCGCAGCTGCTTGTGTATTTCTATTTGCTTTAAAATAAAGTTCTATCATATCCAAATTCTCTTCGTTGGAATAATTACCCTCCATTTTAAGTAGTATAAGAAACTCAAATAAACTTTGTAAAAACTCGGCACAATGAGAAAATGATAACAAGTACTATTCAGGAACACAAAATGATTGTTGACATGCGGCATTCTTTTGTTTCATTATGGCCGCCATGCGTAATCAAAGCCTACTTAAAAAAAAAACAATTATTTTGGTTTTTAGAGCTCAAGAAAAATAATAATCTTACCTTGTTATACATCATTGGAAAGCTCTTAAAAAGATCTTTCCAAAAATACAATAATCCAATATGGCGTCGGTAAGAAAATAAAAAGTTGATGCCAATATCTCAAAAACAATTGAAGCTAGAAACTTCGTTTTACCTGCATAATGTTCCTCTAATAAAAGTGCCCTAATAATGTATAAACCATAATACGAGTCGTTTAGAAGCTACGGGCAAAAGTTGAAAATGCACCATTTTGATTTTTCCCAATTATCTTGAAAACCACAAAAGATATCCTAAACTTCAAAACGTCATCAAATTTGTAATAAAATTCTCTAAAACTTTCCTAATTTAACCCACCCTGTAGCTATAGCGGTTTACGAGATAGCAATGCATGTAAGCCAAATTTGGGACACATTGTATATATATTATCGAACATAGAACGAAAGCTTTCACGGCTGTGGTCAATTAAGAAATCATGGTTCTTGGGATTAGACCGTGTCAAAATGAAATCACTTTCCGACGTTTCGCCTTCGATTGCACGAGGCATCTTCAGGGATCTTCACTTCACGAGATCGGAACACTGAATGAGCTCGGAGAGACCCAGGCCGGCTATTTATAGTCGACCTGTGTTTACCGAAGCGTGACTCGGTGTAACGATCGGTTTCCACGAATGATGTAGACTGAAGCCCGTATCTTTATTAAAATTGTTAGGATGCTTATAAATTTCAATAGATTCTCTAATTTTGCGTTTATAGAGTCCCGAAACCGATGCAAGAACTTTGGTTTCTTTTACATTTTTGACATGCCCAGTAGAATGTTGGTGTTCAGATACTGCAGATTGTACAATTTGTTTCTTTCTGCTACATCGTTCATGTTCCTTAAGCCGAGTCGATATGGATCGTCCAGTTTCTCCAATATAAACATCACCACAGGAACAAGGAATTGCATATACTTCTTCCGTTTGAAAAAGAATCATGTCCTTTGGCGATCTCAAACATTGTCCAATTTTCTTCTGTGTGTTGAAGATTGTATGTATGTTGGACCGGCGAAGTAACCTTGCAATTTTGTCTGTAGTTCCGTGTATAAATGGAAGAACTACATTTCCTATCGGTAATTCCTTATTAGTATCATTTCGTGGAGTAGGATTATTATATTTTCTAATTGATCGTCTAATATCATCAGTGCAATATCCATTCCTTCTTAAAGCTTGAGTCAGTTTCTCTGTTTCCGATTGTAAGGAATTTTGGTCACAAATCGCGAGAGCTCTGTAAACCAATGAATTAATGACTGATTGCTTTTGTGCTGGATGATGATGGGAATTTGCATTTAAGTACCTGTTCGTGTGCGTTGGCTTTCTATATACAGAGTGTCCTAATAAACCATCCCCTTTCCTTTGTACAAGAACATTTAGAAAGGGAATCGTGCCTTCTGATTCAATTTCCATTGTAAATTTTATCTTAGCATGTTATTGATTTAGATGATCAAGAAACCCAGGGAGGTTTTCTGGACCATGTGGCCATATTACAAAAGTGTTGTCTACATATCTGAACCATGATATTGATTTTAGTGGAGACAACTCTAAGGCTTCCTCCTCAAAAGCTTCCATGAAGGTATCACCGGTGACAGTGGAGATCCCATGGCTGCTCCTGAGGTTTGCTCATAGAAAGTTCCTTGAAAGACAAAATACGTTGATGTAGACATGCTTCAATTAGATCTAAAAGTGAGCTCATTCAGTGTTCCGATCTCGTGAAGTGAATATCCCTGAAGATTCCTCATGCAATCGAAGGCGAAACGTCGGAAAGTGATTCCATTTTGACACGGTCTAATCCCAAGAACCATAATTTCTTAATATATTATCGAAAAAAAAAACAAGTATCTACGGCAATGATTTCCACAATTTTTCAATGTCAGAACATTTATTACCCAAATATTTCAGTTTGACTGATATAGGTCTATGCGTTTTCAAATATGTTCAAAAAACGTTCTCGAGCCTGCGTATCTATAATACATTCCAAACGATAAAATTAAAAAAAGCTGCCTCATAGATCCTAATTAGAGCAATAGACAGACATGTGCACTTTCTAATAGACTCGAATTAGACCCACATGTCTATGGGCTATTGACGAATCCAGTATCATTTCTGTTCATAAAAAAATAACTCGACTCATTATGCTTTTTTGGCAATATGCGGGACTCGAATGTGTTTCGATAAAAAGTGCACGTCATCCGATTAAATAGGAAAACAAAAAAGAGTATAAATCTATGCCCGATATGAGGGCATTTAATAAATTATTGTCTGGTGGAGGATTGTGCGATGGGACTGACCCTGCTTAACTTATTGCTATATAAAGATATATATACAATGATATCTAATATTAATACCTCTATTGATATTATGCGCTTTAATTATTGTATAAATGAATATCAATTGGTAAATTATTCAGCATGAAAGAGATTAAATAATGCCTAGGAAAATGTGTTTAATTTTTTTTGCAAGATTTTGTTATAACGAATTTTGCTTGGTTAGCAAGCGAAGTTGACTAAGTTGACTCTTTCCTGTATCTAGGTTTATTCCATCAAGTTTCTACAGTTTAGATTCTTCACAAGAAACTAAAAGCGTTCTAATAACGGCTTCCAACAGTTAGTAAACAATTATTTTAATGTTCCAAGATATTTTCGAAAGCGCTATTAAAGTTTTAAAAATATTATTGTAAAAAAACTATTTATTCAAATTGATTTTAAATTTTTTGTGAAAAGTTGATGTGAAATAAGTAGAAACTGGTAAAATATTAATAAAATACAATATAGCGACTCAAAAAGGCGGCCTTTTATTAGGCGGTCCAACAAAACAGCTGAGTGCTGAGAATATGGCGTCCGTGATAATTTAAAAGCAAATTTAAATTATTTATATATATGATATATACATATATATATATATATATATATATATATATATATATATATATGTATATACTTATAAAAAATCTTTCTTGGTAATAGTGTTCACAATCACACATCATTGATCTCATTATTTTTAAAAACGTTTTGACCATTTTATGGCCTTCATCAGTTATCTAAAACAAAATAAAGTGACTGCCTTAGGAGTTTAGTGTTTTTGATTATAATTTTTAATTCTAAAATTCTGTGAGTATACATATATACAAACTTTAAAGGTTTGAAATAGTAATCTTTTTCTTACCTTAGTCTATTTAAGACAAATCACAAACCTTGTACCGTATATGTTTAAAAATTCTTAAAAAACAACTCACACATACTCCTACACAGTTAAAACGGTACTGTATATTCATTTATTAAAAATGCATGCCTATAGAGTTCTTTACGAGTGTTTTAATAGATCGTTTCTTTTTGTGGTAAACAAAAGATTGATTGCGAGAACTATTATTATAAAACACTTCAATTTGTGAAAAATTTGAGGTAAACTGGACAATTACACCCGTACTCACTAACGAGGTTTAAATTTAGACCAGATCTAACTTGATAATTATAGGTTAATAATTCTAAATGTCACTATTACAAAATGACAGTGACATAAGTGAAACATTACTGGCGAACTAAGAGTTTTAAGTACCATGGCAACTAGACCTAGTCTAAATCTTAAACATTTTTAGTGAATACGGTGGTTAGTGTTTTAGTAATAATTTTTTAACTTTTCACTAGGTTGCCATTTTGTTCGGCCATATTGGATTTTTACCAAAATGTTGCCAGGTCATCTCACTATGATCCTTAAGTTTTGACCAAAATTTGAAGTTAATTGGTAGTTTTTAGCTATGCCGCTGTCTGTCAGACAGACAAACCGACCGACAGATGCAAACCCGATTACGAACACTTTATTTTGCCGCCATCTTGTGTTCACTTAAACAAACTGAGAAAGTTGAAACCATAAAAACAAATTTCTTCGGAAGTCGAGAACATTGTAGAAAACTTTTCTTCTAAGTCCTTTGATAATAGAGAAATCGCCCTTTTGAATAAAGGTTAGAATTTTTCAGAGCCTCCAGTAAAAAATAGTTGACCAACTGTTATAGCGAATATCGAAAGTTCCATTCAATACGTGCCAGAGTTAACTAAGGGATTCATTAGAGAGGCTTGCAGAAATCAAATCTCAAAAAAAATTGTTAACAGCAAGTCAAAATATGTTTCTCGTAAAAATACTGAAGTTATCCAGGGACTGAAGAAAAAAGAATGTTTTTATTTAAAAGCTGACAGAGGAAATAGCGTTGTTATAATAGACAAAACAGATTATTTTGAAAGAGTAGACAATTTGATACAATCCAAACTGGTCCTTACGATTTAATTGAGAAAAATTTTATTACAAAAATAATAACAGAAGTATAAAGTACCTTAAAACAGTGTAAAAACCTTGTGTCCGATAAACTAAAATTCAAACTAACACATAGTAACCCACAGTTATCTAAACTGTATTGCCTTCCCAAAATCCATAAATCTGGGAAGTCCATGAGACCTATTCTTTCAGCTGTTGGATTACTAACGTACAATATTTCAAAAGGATTAGTAGAAGAATTCAGCAAATTAAATAACTTGTACGATAACTTTGAGGTTACTAACTTTAGAAAGAAGGAAACGTTAGAATTCTTAGATAAAATTAAGAATGTTCACTTAAAAGAAGGTGAAATTTTAATATCTTTTGATGCAAGCTCATTGTTTCCTAGTAGCTTTACAGTACCTAAAGGAACTACTTGAATTCAATAATTTGAAGAAAGAAATTATTGATGAATATTTGCTTCTCACAATATGTGAGTATGTATGAATCAAATTTTTTTTCAGTTCAACAATAAATATTATAAACAGCTTGAGGGAATGCGATAGGCAATTGCTTATCTCCGTTCCTTGCAAATTTGTTTATGGGTAGATTAGAAATCCAATTCAAACAAGAACTCAAGTATTTCCCAAGGGTGTGGTATAGATACGTAGGCGATATATTTGCTATTTTTGATACTAAAACAGAAAATTTGGACACTTTCTTAGAAACATTAAACAATAAATATCCTTTCATTAATTTTACGTACGGAAAGGAGAACAATGGGCAATTACCTTTTCTCGACACGTTAGTTATTAAAAATAAAGATAAATTAGAATTTAATATTTATAGGAAATTTACTAATACTGATAGGTATATAACATCCGACTCATTTCATTGCCGTCCACACATAACGGCATTTTCATTTCTTAAATCACAGGTTAGTTAATTTTTCATTAAATAAACAACTTTTTAACAATGGAATGAATCGGATTAAAAATAGAGCTAAAAGTAAAGGATACTAGTAAATAGACATAAGCATAAGAAATATGCTACTACTCTTCAAGCACCTGAGGCTCTCACTAAGTTCATAGTAATCCCATATGATCCCAGATATACGAGACGTCTAGAAAAAGTATTTAAAAAAGTAGGTTTTAGAGCAGCGTACAAAACGGAGAAAAGTTTGAAAAATCTCCTTGGAAACACTAAAGACAAAGTCGACTTGAAGGAGAGGACTGCCATCTATGAAATTAGCTGTAATGGTTGCGATCTAAAATATGTTGGGCAAACTAAACGCTCCATAAACATTCGTTTTAAAGAACACATGGTACATTTAAGACACGGAAGAACAGAAAAGTCAAGCGTTGCCCAAATATGCTTTGGAAAACAATCACCAAATAGGAATAAATCTTAAGTTAATTAAAAATGCATCTAATAGGTTATTGGATGCATTTGAGAGAATAGAAATAGTTAAATGTGGTAAGAAAGCACTAAATAAAGACAGAAGGCCTATTCCCTATAGTTCCGTCTATTGCTTATTGACAACGGTGCAGTCGGGTGCAGCCAAGTGTGACCACATTTACCTATAAATAGTCTCGGTTAGGATAAGTTACTTTAATTTATATCATCTGCTGATGATGCTATCTTGGTTAGCGAAACGCGCGTCCAGAACGTAGCAAGTTGTGGTGTAGTGTGGTTAGAACTCTTGTATTTTGATCTAGCTTCTACCACAGGTTCCAGTGTTAAAACTTAAAATAAATTAGTTTATATTATAGGATTTGTATAAAGTTATTACACAATGATATATATAGATCGGTCTAAAACGTTATCCGAAATCGTTCCGTTCTCTCATTTTCTTGTTTGATGAGTCGGTATTCCTCCATCCTTTAGACATGGCCGATCCATCTGGGCTGTTTAGTTCTTATGTCGTTTACCGTAGTGTGTATCACATTCATGATTTCACGGATTCTTGTGTTCCTGATCTGTTCTTCTTTCGATCGCCCACAGCTCTTAGCCCATTTCTGTAGTCTCAAGAGTTTTGTTTTTTAGGTGGCCATACTTCACTTCTATATGATATTATGCTCTTAATGAAGATGTATATTCTATGTTTCTTTGTTTTTGATATTTGTTAGTTCCATATGAGACTATTCATTACTGCTATTGCTCTTCTTCCTAACAGGTTTCGTGGGTGTAGTACTTAATAGAATTCCATACCATAAAAGTTCTGGGTAAAGATTAATTTACAGATTTTTTGAGTGTTTTCGTAGCAGAAGTAAAAAACTATTTTTAACTCTCGATTTAACCTTGTATATATGTATCTACCAATACTATTTTTGTTTCTAATAGACAATCAGCCTTCGTAGAAGCATTTTACAAGAATATATAAACACACATACATACCAGCAATAATTCAAAGCACATAAAATTTTATGAACCGATGGCTATTATACATTTTTAGTATCATTTAAGAAACCATCTTTGGTTGGTAGTCAAATTTCCCCTGAAACAGCACTGCACGTTTCGCCAAACTCCTGATATTATCATCTATATTATCTAGTAGTACTAGTGCGGACAGGGGCCAAGGGGGCATTGACATAGCAATTATTTCACCTCACCTTGTACGAAACCGGTCAGGTCGACCCACTTTCGGCGTGTAAATTGTGAAATTAATTTGCATGATGGTGAAGGTCTTCTAAATGCTATTTTTTATGGACGCTGGTCGAAATGTTAAAAATTATCGGTGTTTCGCCAACAACGAACCCAAGCAATAAAGCAGATTTAATTGACCGGGTGTGCCACTTTAAGCATAACAAATGGTTATCGTATATTATTTAAATTAATCATATTAGAAATAGTAACGAGGCTTTCGTTTTGCAATTTACGTAGTTGTTTACACCTTAATTCTGCGGTATTAGGTTAAGATACCGCATCTTGTTTAAGGAAGGGAGAAATCAAAAAGTATTATAAAAAGGACCTAATCACAAAAAAGAACTTTTTTGGGTTTCGTGGCATTTTCTTTAATATTTTAGTGTGTTGTCGACACTATAAGAAAAATTTTTTTGCCATACCTTGCAAACTACCGGGTGAGTCAGAAATTATTAGTTCTGGAAATACCAACATTTCATAATTTGCGTTCGTAAATCCCTCCGATTTTCAGGCGAATGTGCATATCTGACAAAATTCGTCGTCCATATTGGCATCGCCATTTTATTTCTTTAAATATTAGTTAAACATTCATAGTTTGCATTCTTAAATACCCCCCAGATACTAATTTTCAGTTGAATCTGCATAAATAAGAAAATTCGTTGGCGCAGACAGTTCGAAATGTAAAATGTGGTACAAAAAAAAACATATTTTGGATAAGTTATCCTTTACCATTTTACAATAATAGGTTTGACTTTAAATAATGTTTCTTTATTACTGCGAGCTTAGATAGATAAATAGATATTTATTTGGCATTATTACACAAAAAAGGTTTAATGCGTGTCAAAGAGTTCACTAAAAAGAAAAAAATTAAACCTAAGCTAAACAAGACAAGACGCCATAGGATCAACGCCCTTGATAATCCTAGTAGCTCTTTTATGCATTATAAAAACTTTATCTATAAGGGACTATCTGCCCCAGATGGCCGTACCATAACTCAAAAGAGAATGAATATTCGCATGGTATAAGTCAATAGATCTGATTGGGGAAAGATCTTTTTAGCAGACGTAAAATTCAAACCATCGCCCATTATTATTATCCCCAACATTATCACCCCGTATAATGAAGCTGTTAAAACTAAAACTGATAATTTGTGTTTTATTAGAGTTCATTTTTAGGTTATTATTAGTAAACCAGTTTTGCAACCACCCTAAGTCCAGTCAATGTATTTTCCTCAAGTTGATCAGAATGTGTCACGAAGATAAGTAGAGTTGCATCATCTGCATGTAACACACCACGACTTGACAAAACATTAAAACTGAAGTCATTGATATATACAACAAAAATAAGCGGTGCCGGGATGGAGCCCTGGGGCAGGCCATTTTTTACTGAGCGTTTGTCTGACATTACGCCCCCAATCTGAACGGCTTGAGTGCGATTTGCCAAGTAGGTTTTTACTTAAATATTCCAGTTTATTCAGGAGGATGGCGTGAGAGACACAGTCGAACGCCTTGCTTAAGTCGCATAAGATTCCAGCAAGCAATTTATCTTCGTCAAGACCATCGACTACATCACTCACCACCTCCAAGACGGCTTGGATAGTCGAACGTCCTGGAATGAAACCAAATTGCCGGCCGATTAACAAATTGATTTACTCCAGGTGGAACATAAGTCTGTTTTTTAAAATTGCTTCTATATTCTTACCAAATAAAGGAACAAATAGGGATGGGCCGATAATTATCCACAACCTCCCCATCACCCTTCTTGAAAACTTGCAACACTTTACTGATTTTAAGTGAATCAGGAAAGTTACTTTCCAAAAAACATTTTTTTATAATTATGGCCAACATAGGAGGCATAATATGCGAGAAGTTTTCAAGAATTTTACTGTTGGTATCGTAGATATCGAAAGAAATGTGTATTTTTAAGTTTATTTGTAGCTATGAGAAGTATATAGACCCCAGTAAGACCGGTAAAAGGTGGGCAAATTTCGTGTTTGCGCTTGATACAAGCATGGACAATGCCTGGCCAGTGTATCGAAGAAATGGGGGATCTGCTCATATGCATTACCTCGCCTTTCATCGATACGTTGTAAGACTTTACTTACAAAAATATGGAACTCCTGTTGCAGGCGAAGGAAGACCAAAATCGTCAAAGGGAATAGAAACCATAGATTTATTACAAATACGTTTTAAAGAATTATTAATCGATATCGTTTTAGCGTTATCAATTTCCTGTCGATAAATGGATCTATAGTTTTTATAGTTTATATAATCTGCTCGAGTTTTAGTTGGGTCTGCGGCCATTTTTTAAATTGAAATAGTATTCCTGTAGCTACGTAAATTATCATTAAACCACATCTTAGGTTGGCAAACATTATTACTTAATGTTATACTCTTGGAAGGAAAATGTTTGTCAGTTAATTTACTGAATTAATTAAAGAAAAACTAAAAATATTTAGTTAGATATTTAGACTCATAAGACTGGCCATAAAAATCATTCTGGTCAGTCTTAAGGAGAGATAAGTTAAGTCCATTAAGTATTAAGATTTCTTTTGCATAAATTCCTGATATTGATATCGACTGGCTTCTTCCAAACACTTACACTAACATCAATAATCACCCCCTAAATGGTCAGATAAATATGTATCGACCACTTGAGTGGCAAAGCAATGATCACTCAAGTTGGTCATGATATTATCAGTACAAGTCTGTGACTGAAAAGTGATCCGGGTGTACTGAGATATTGCAGCCTGCAAAACCATAAGAATTAATCAGATGAATTAGATCACTAAGATTTTTATTGGGTTGACACATTCTAAGTCGATGTTGAAGTCACCCAAAATAACCAGTTTAGCGCATATCGTTATAATATAATTAAGAGCTTGTTCAAATAGTTCAAGGAAGGAGTAATGATTTAGTAAAATAATACTTGTTGATAACTTATACATAAAAACTCAGTAAAATGTAGTACAAAAAAAATACTCGTCTTGGATAAGTTATCCTACAAAATTTTGCAATAGTAAGTTTTCAAATATCGCATTGATTTGCTATTATACGGAGTATAATTGTAGTTGGTACAGTCATCCATAAAAACCCAAAAACGTCCCTAGTAATATATAATATCAATCACCCTTAAGAAAATATTGGCTGTATCCAATCAGATCCAGATTGCTTTTTCATAAAATGGTGACATCAAAGATTTGTCGAAAATGCATTATTTTCTGTACCGCCTTGTAGTAATAAAAATTGAAAAACAAAAACATTTAGTGGCAGTTTACGCATATTTTCCAAAATCATTAAAATCTATCAAGTGGATTTTGAAAAGTTCATTGAATCAAAGACTATACACTCCATTTTAAGCTTTTATGATATCTTAAAAAAGGTCGAATTTCTCCAACTGAAAAACATTTATATTTATTTGAACTGCAACAGTAGCAGTATTTTATTGAGACAGATAATAAAGTTTTTATTTATTATTGTTTCAGACGATGCTGCCGACGCTCTCGACGAAAAGCTAACGAGATGAAAAGAATCTCATTAAACGCGTGGAGCGCCCTTGAACTCTAAAATAGTCGGTTCCTAATTACAGCCCATTTAAACCGTAACACATACTCTCATCGTCTACCGCAATAATTACATAGGACAGAATTAACGGCCACTTTATAAGCAATTTAGCTAAAGGCATACGGGCTAGCCGCCAGATTAAAAAACGGGACAGACAATACGGTGAACGGATTACTATTACTGATACAAAGATGGAGCTTGGACATGATGTTTTTACGTTTGTCTTACCGACAGTAATGCAATTATAGGGAGATGGAACTGTTTTTATTTGTACCCGATCATACATTGTCACAATTATTACTTGTTTGGTACATTGAATCATCTTGATTTGGATCATTCGAAAGGCTATTTTCACGTATAATCCCTAGTGCTTGAATTATTACCGAAATGCTTGCGATACCCGAAAGATATTGTAACTTTCCAAACAGAAACAGTATATAAAATTCCTTGCTCCTGTGGAGAAGTGTATGCTGGAGAAACAGGACGCTCAATATCAATTAGAGTTAAGGAACATGGACGATGTATTATAACAAAAACAAATTGTTCAATCTGCTGTAGCTGAACACCAGCATAACACTGGCCATTTCATAAATGTAACGGAAACCAAGGTTCTAACATCGGTTCCAGGTTTTTATAAACGAGAATCTATTGAAATATTTAAACATACAAACAATTTCAATAGAGATACGGGTTACGGTCTACCTCACACATTCGGTGTTCAGATCTCGTGGAGTAAAGATCCCTGAAGATGCTTCGTGCAATTGAAGGCGAAACGTCCGATAGTAATTTCAATTTGACACGGTCTAATCCCAAGAACCATGATTTCTTAATTGGTTAAATCGGAAAAGTTGTAGGCTATTTAATTACCGGTTCAATGCCGCTTTGATTGCATCTTTTTTCGTTTTCAAGTTATTTTAAAAAAACCAAAAATTTGCATTTTCGGTAAAGTGTTTTAACTTTTTTAATTTAAGATATTATTAAAATCTGTAAAAACTAAAAAAACAAGTAATTTTGATTTCTAGTATTTAAATTATGAATATTATTTCGAAATTGAATTTTTTCATATAAATAGTTATGCAATTTGTTTAAAATTATTTTATGAATAAAACAAGATAACTAGCTATCGGGTATATTCTAATTTGTATAATTTAAATCTTTTAAACATTAGAGATATATGATCATATTTTGTAAGAACAGTTGCAATTGATATTACATTACAAATGATACAATTATTAAGTAAAATTTAAAATTTGTTATTATTATTATCATCATTAGTACTGATACTTTTATGATAAACTGAAACACGATAATCGAGGCCACTTAGAATTAAAGGTTTTAGTTTAGGCTAGTATTTAAGAAACATTTAAAACTGTATAAAATTCGTAATTTAAAATATATATTTTTAACGTTTTTTTTATATGGTCATTAAAATTTAAATTTTGATCAAAATAAAACCAAGATTTCTTATTGAAGTAACTAAAGGAATAGTATAACTCTTATGAGTAATTTTAAAAGTAGAATTGGTTTTCATTTTTAAGTAAGTATAATTTTTACCCCATGGTTTTTAATATTTTTACATATATTAAAAAGGTCTTCATTTATTAAATTAACAAAGTGTATCATATTTTCAAAAATAATTTTATGATAAATTTAAGTATTAATTTATGAGCAAAACAATGGACAAACACAGCACTTGGGAAAGTTTCTCGAACTTTAGCTTGCAGACCCCCTAATTGTCCTGCCATCACTGCAGCTCCATCATAGCTTTGAGCAACTAATTTTTTCTCTCTATTAATTTCTTTAGTAACGCTATAAACTACGGTATACAACGCATCTGCTGTACGATTTTCGGACACATTCTTAAAACCTAAAAATCGCTCTATAGCGTATTGCTATAGATAATTGGCTAAAATTAGTGATATCAGTTGTTTCGTCCAGAACAATAGCAATGAACCGCGCCTCGCCAATCTTCTGCTTAATTCTTTTTAGAATAAATAGAAGTAAATCTTGAAAATTTCCTCTATTTGAAGAAACTCTTGTTTCGTCTTGACCTCTAAGTCCCAATTCGTGCTGTCCGAGAAAACAAACAACATCGATAAGTCTTCTTAATATTTGCCTATTTTTATCGACTAGTTCATTGTGTTGGCGGTGACTAATTTCCAACTGTTTATTAAGGGCGTATTCAATTCTGGTTTTGCCGAAGATTTTTTCTTTTATGACGGCCTGTAAATGCGCTTTGGAGATAATGTATCTTTTTACAGCTTTATGGAAATTGTTTAAATCGGAAAAACCAGTTTTATTCCAGAGATCTTTTTTATTTTCAAAAAGTAAACATGGCAACAAAATTATTTATTTATATTTTCATACCCTGTTAGCCATTTAAATTGTTCGTATCGTTTTTCAAGATAAAAATGTCTAATACAGTTTTTCATTTTTGTGGTTAAATTTTTCATAGGCAGTTTTACCCTTCCTTTGGAAATTATTTGAAGCTTATCAGCGAAGTTTAATGTTGAAAATCCCTTTATTATTAAGACACACACCACACATTCACACACACTCTTCTTATTAAATTCTCCAACATTTTCAACGTTATTACCGACAGCCGAAGTTGACGGTATTTGCATATCCACGCCCGTATTATTGTCTTCCATATCGCACCATGCACGACGCGACGTACGTATCACACAACACACGGATAGCCGTTCAAACAAAGAACCTACTCCACCGATAGCTTCCGCCACTTAAAACACGCGACTGAAATGAAAATTGCAAACAGCCGGTGGAAAGTTCAATAACCTCTGGCTCGATTCACAGGAAATCAAGCATACAGGACTTGGCTGCAGAAAAGCTAGCGGCCCGCATAGGTTCTATTCGATAATCTATTGTGGCTGGGTCGGAGTCAAGACCGCATTTATTATGGGCTTGATAATTAAGATAATATTTTAGCATTTTTAATATAAACCAAATTAATGGTTTCCTATTTCAAAAATTACATTTTAGAAGATGTTTTGTAATTTTCTTTGGGGAAGCATTGCTTCCCTTGCTTCATGGACTGCACGCCCCTGAAAGCAGTGCAGCAAGTACAGACTCTTGAAGAACTGCTTTGTGTATCAATAGCATATTAGAGGTGTCAAATTTGTATTCGTTATTTTACTAAACTGATTACGCTTAGAAAGGTACTTAATAAATAACTGACATGTTTTGTCACTCAAACCTATGTATTTAGGTTTGGCTAAAAGCATCTCATGATTTAAAGAATCAAAAACTTTAGCTAATTCGAGTAAGATTACATTACTAGCAAAGCCAGTATCCCGATTTTGTAAGCTATCATCTTCTAAATTAGTAAGTAATGTTGTGTTAAAATTTTTCATTATCATTATCTGGTAAAATATTATAGGTATTAATATAATTTATAATTTGGTTAAATATAACTTTTTGAAGAATTTTCGATATTATTGAAAGTAACGCAATAAGAGAAACTGGCATACTTCTGGCGCATTATTTATTTTTGGTATAGGAATAATGGTGCTAATTTTCCATATATCTGCAAAATAATTATTTAATATTGACATATTGATAATATGAGTAAGAACATCTAAACAACCATTTAAACAAAAAGATAAACATGTGTAATGTAAATAATTACGAAATTGTAGTGGCGGACTCGGGATTTAAAACTATTTTTTGGGTATTTCGCCTTAAACAAAATGTGAATTCAAAAGAAAATAATTACCTGATAAGATCAATAGGCAGTCTTAAGTTCTGGGTCCACCATGAAGGTACCCGAGGTACGACACTGAAAAATGTTTGTTTTCTGGACGTTTCGGGGGAAAGTCTACTCCCGTCTTCAGCAAATCTACAAATAAAAAACTAAAAGCAGAATATTTCTTATGGTTAGTATCAGAAATATAACCAGAATAGTCAAATTAATGGTGTTATTTTTAATTGTTAGAATAAGGTTGGAAAATATGTGTACCTAGAGTATGTTCATTTTAATTTATTGTATTTTGAGGTGTCCTTTTTTTACTTCAGTATGTGGCAAATTTAACCATGTGTTATTAAAATTAACGGAGCAAGATGCTACACAATTATCTTTATTTAACAATATTAAAGTACTTTCTTTTACTTTACGTTTTTTTCAGTGGCGGCTCGTGGTGTCTAAAATTGGTGAGGCGAGAAAAGGTTTGTTACTTATAATAGGTAGATGGCGCCGCAGGCAGCGCCGCTGGAGAAAAATTTTTGGGCTGCCACGCCCAAATTGACTTATTTTTATGATTTGTTCTTGTCTTTTACATACCAATACCAAGATATATGCCCAATTTTTCATTAAGTAATTTTTAAAATAAAAATTATTACATAGATATAAAAATAAAATAATAATCTTTAAGATATTCACTCAATTTTCATGTAGTTCGTTTTATCCTCAGATATATGTACATATATACTCTTCTCAAAGATATATAATATACACATTTTTCATCATTGGATTTTTTTATTTTTTTAAAATACTTAATCAAAATAGTCAGAATCGAGTTTAAAGTGCAATAAACCTGTAATAATCTAATATGGTGTGGACAGTAATTTTTTTATAAAAAACCAAAACTGTTTAGGCAAATAGGTATGTAGATGGTGCAGTTAAGTCACTTTTTGTAAATTAAATTCTTTTATAGAAGCAAATTTCTCAATGATTTTGTCATAAAAGTCACCATTACATTCAGAAAGTTTAACTAATAACTCTTTTTCTATTGCCATGGTCGACAGGGCTGAGAACCTATCTTGAGATATACTATTTCGTAAGTAGCTCTTTATTCGCTTTAAGCACGAAAAATCTCTTTCGGCCTGTACACTTGTTAAGGGGATTGTCAAAATTAATGTCGCAAGTCGATATACTTCACAAAATACTGAAATTAATTCTAAACTATTAATTTGTTTAAGGAGTTTTTGAATATTGACTTTATAAAATTGTTCATCTCGGTAAATTATGCTTAGCTCATTTTTGGGGCGGTCTTTGTCAAACATTTTTGGATACGTTTTTTCTAACGAATTTAATAGACTAACAGGGAATTCTGTGGCAAAGTCTTTGTATTTTGATGTATTAAGAAGTTTCACAAATTCCAATTTGTGTAAATCTTCAAACCTGATGTTAATTTGAAAAATTATACAGTCTAAAATTTCATAAAACAGATTTTTATATTTTTCCATTAAATCTGATTCGCTCATGCTACGGGTTTGTCTACTACATGGCAATCCGGTAAGTGATTTTGCTTTTTCAAAAATGGATTTAAGGAAATTTTCAGCGCGCAGCTCATTTAATCGTTTGACGGCAATGTTCAATTGTGAAATGCAGAAATCAATTTCTAGGTTATTTAACTGAAAAACTTGAAACAGGATATCAGTAACAAAAAAAATTTCTTTAAATGCAAAAGTTAAAAAAGCAAATTTAAAATCGGAAAGGTCTTTTAGATACCCTTTGGCCATGTGTATAGTATCTGAATCTAATTCTGGATTTTCAGTCATGTCCTGAAAAACAAGGTTAGTCCTTCCCAATTATTTGCAACAAAAATTAGAATTTTTGATCGAGAATACCACCTTGTATCACTTGATTGCGGAACTCGTTTTTTTATTATTTTGTCCAATATAGATGTGCGTTTGTACGATTTATGGAAAAAAGCAGGAAAACGTTTCAAAGTTGCGAAAAAGATTCTGCTTTCCTTAATTTAATTTGAACCCTGTTGTAAAATTAAATTGAGGCGATGAGCAGCACAATGAGTGTACATTGCCTGTGGGGCATCTGATCTTATTCGTGTTTGTAGACCGCTCAATTCTCCGGCCATAACCGCAGCTTCATCATAACATTGTGCTACTAATTTCCATTTAAAATTTAAAGGTTCCAAGATTATTACAATTCAGTTATAGAGTGCATTAGCTCTAGAATCCTCACTTATATAAAAAAAGCCTGAAAAACGTTCTTTTATTTCGGCTAATTGATTTACATACCTAACATTTACACAACATTGGGCTTTTGCAACTATATCCGTCGTATCATCTACAATTAATGAGAAAAATGTAGCCTCCGATATTTCTTGTTTAATAAAGTCTCTCATATGTACGTCAATACAAAATATTAATTCATTTTGAATAATTTTCGATTGTCCCGTAAATACACTTTTCTCTTCTAAATGCTTTACAAGTTCGGTGTTACGTTTAATTAAACAATTAAAAACTTCCTTAAAATTCCCTCTGTTAAAAGAAGATTCGGATTCGTCATGCCCCCTAAAAGCCAGTTCTTGTTTTCCCAGTAATATAGTCGTATCTATAAGGTATGTCAAAAGCAAGCGGTTTTTCCTAACATCTTCATTGTACAATAATTTAGATAAACGAGCATTTTTGATTAGTGCATCTTTAATTGTAGTCATATTTTGAGACAAACGTACAAAACCTAAGGTATTTTGAATATGGTCTTTAGACCCTTCATGCATTTTAACCGCTCTAGAAAAATTTTTAAAATCAACGTATCCATCAGAAGTCCATACTGTTTTTGTTTTTTCTAGTATTAAGCAAGGCCAACAATATAAACGCTGCTTAAAAACACTTCCACAAATCCAAGTGTGTGTTTGATACCATGACGTTTGAAATGATCGTTTATATTGTCGAATAATTTCAATATCCACCCACTTCCCGCTCAATCTCAAACCGTTACCGGTAACAGTCAAATACGAATACCCGACACGCCCACGCAAATATCAACAAAAACAAAAACGGCTTGCATTTGGCAGCCGGATGCCCGATTGTCATTTACCGATAAATAATAATTATTTCCATTTATATTCAATCTGTGCTAACATTAAATGGCAACGTCTCAATCATTAGGCGAATTTTTCATCGCCTCAAATGCAATAAAAAGAGATGGAATGAATCTACATATGCAGCACGACCCTTTTCCCTCTTTCTCAGACTTATTAAAAATCCAAATACCATTGAAGTGTCCGAGGCGCAATTCGCATCGCCGCGTATAGGTAAAGTCGAATAAAAAAGAGATGATATTGCAGTTATTGGACATTGTACTGTTGGTTAGTAAAGTAAAGTGTTTATTTAAGATTTACGCATATTTGATGAAATTTTCATAGTGTTTGAGACAATTTTCAGAGAATAATGTATCAATTTGGAAATAATTAATTTTGAAAATAAAAATGTATATTTATAGGAAAGCGGGTGAGGCGGCGCCTCAGTTGCCTCATCTGACGAGCCGCCGCTGGTTTTTTTGCAACATGGTTCTTTTGCTAAAATACAAGAAGCATTCCAATTAATTTTATGATTGTTATTTAGTGCGTGTTGGCAAATGTTTGATTTTTGAAATTCCCCGGTTTTTATGTATGTTTGGTGTTCTTTAATTGGCTAATGGCCTGTATGTATCTATGAACATGACGAACAACATTTAAATGATTTTTTATATCATATTAACACCAAAGAAATAACAATTAAATTTACTATTGAAAAAGAAACAGACCAACAACTTCCATTTTTAGACATACTTATTAAAAAAGACACACAGTTTTGAAACAAAAGTATACAGAAAACCTACACACACAAACAGACACTTAAATTTTTAGTCAAATCATCTAATCATGGTTACAAAGGGAATTGTAAAAAGCCTATATAATAGCGCAAAAATAATTTGCAAAGATCAAAATTTTGTTGAAGAAAAAATTTTTATAAAAGATGTTTTAAATCAAAACAATTATCCTAATGATTTCATTGAAAAATGTTTTTATGAATTTGAGAATACAAAGGTCAAACAAATCCAAAATAGACCAATTACAAACATCTTTATGTCATACATACCTAACTTATCAGATAAAATAAATCGAATAGGTAAACGTTTTAATATAAGAACGATCTTTAAGATACAAAATACACTTAGAAACAATCTTACAAAAACAAAACCTAACAATGAACAAGAAAATACATAAAATGTTATTTATAAAATTCCGTGTCAATGCAATAATTTTTTTTAGGTGAAATCTCTAGACTATTAGCCAAAAGAATTAAAACACCAAACATACATAAAAAATAGGGAATTTTAAAAATCAAACACTTGCTAACATGCACTAGATAACAATCATAAAATTAATTGGAACGCTTCTAGTATTTAAGCAAAAGAAACATGTTCTGAAAAACGTAAAATAAAATAAAGTGCCTTAATATTGTTAAATAAAGATAATTGTGTAGTATCTTAATCGTTAATTGACCTAAAATCAAAATCGTTAATTTTAATAACACATGGTTAAATTTGCTAAATACTGAAGTAAAAAAAGGACAAGGCGAAATACACAAAAAATAGTTTTAGATGTCTACTGTAATACCATCAAAAACACATGATTTTGTTTCAATATAAGATATAATTTTTAAAATGTCATAATTTGATACTACTATTTAAAGTGTTAAGTAAAATATAATTAAGTCTTTTTAAGGCAATAAATTACCTGAATAATTTATAAAATAATTATTTAAATTTTAAGCTGAAGGAAATTCACTTACCGATTTTAACTTTTTGTGATGTTAATTTGTTTATTCTGATAAAAAAATATAATAGAAGGGCGAAAAATATATAGAAACGTTCCGTATCGATTAGTGAAATAAAACTGTCATCGAACTTTTCTAATTCATTATTCGAATTATATGTTGTATCAAAATAGTGTTTACTTACACCACTACGAAGATCACATAATTGATCAAAAATAGAACATCCGATTATATAGCGGTTAATAAAGGTCTCTAAAATACCTAAAAGGTATTTTGAATGTAGCCCAGAAACCGCTAAATCACGTTCCACATGATGGACCATCTTCTGCATTAAAGTCTGTGTTGTGACTGGAAACCATGACGAAAACGTTTTTGTAATGGGCTAGGCTAGGCCCACCGACTAGGTCAACGTTTTCAGTTGCGATTGTTTCGTTACTTTGAATGTTATAATTTTTTACTTCCTCTACGAAATCATGGTTCACTGTGAATTACAATAGACCATTATTAGGTTAATTGTAATTCAGTTCTGATGAGGAATAATGGAAGTTCCAGGAACGCATGGCCAATAATTCATAATAGTTCAAGATAAAGTCTAAAACACGATTTTTCTTTTAATTTTTAAAAGCTGTCTATAATTTTTGTGCACGCATATAGGCTGACCCTAAAACTCTCAATTTATGAATCTATCAATTTATTTTAACTAATAACTCAACCTAAACATTACACAATCAGAAATGGAGGTATTCTCAAATTAATGGGTTTATTTAGGTGTAGGCTCAGAGAATTTAATGCAATGGGCGAATTCAGAGGGCAAAACTGTTAAATAAGCTTAAAAAATGGGCAATAAGCTTGTAAAATGGGTAAATTTCCATTACATTTTATTTAGTCGCCATTTTGTTCCGCCATTTTGAATTCGTACCACAATTTGACTAGTTTATCTCTATATCACATTTAATGCTTGCACTATATTTTGGCAAAAATCCAATATGCCGGAACAAGATGGCGGACTAGTAAAACGTTAAAACATTATTATTAAGAAAACTAATTATCCAAATTTTGCACAAAAATTAAGTGTTACGTAGGAATAAACTGGCAACATTTTGGTATGCATGTAAAATAGTGAAACAAAATCGCGGCCTAATAAAATATTTAAAAAATAGGCCTGACTGTTCCACTCTATTGTTTTCCAATGGCAAAATGACATAGCAACGGCATGTTTTCTACTGCCAAAACTCATACTTGGACAAAATTCTCCCTACCTGGACAAAATCGACAAGATGGTTTTTCACCGACAAAATTTTGTTGGGTTAAAGTAAAAAATTGATCTTGTCATTTTGACAAGTGTCACCTATTCAATAATGCAAATAATAAATAAAATTATTTTCAAGGATATTAAAAAATAAAGTTGTTATATTTTATTTTTTTTTGATTTTACTGTTTTATTTGGTATTATATATGGTAAGAGATTGTTCTCGTGAAATAGTCATGTCGAATACCACACGAGAAAAAATTTTGAAGGTAAAATTTTCCTCTTGTATATTCAAGTTTGTTACTTTTTGGTAATTTCGCTCATGACATTTTTCAAAACCACGAGCCTGAAAAATGTCATTCCCGAAATTACCAAGCAACAAACTTTCATAAACAATCGGAAAATTTTGCCGACAAAATTTTCTCTCTTGTGGCATTATATATGACAAAATTTTGTTGGGTTAAAGTAAAAAATTGATTTTGTCCTTGTTACCAATCGAATATAACAGGATTTTTTCTAAAACCACACAAGGGGGAGCAAAAACCCTAGTAAGCAGTAAGGGGTTGATAAAAAAAGTTAATGAAAATGTATGTCCTGTAAAATTGTTTCTTAGACTAATAGATAAAAGAGAATCTACCATAACCACAGACAGACAAAAAGTAACCAATCATTCACATCGATCTGCTGCAATATTAGCACTTGCAAAAAAAGGTCAAATAACTAAAATGATGGGTCATTCTAGTGTTTAATCAAACCCTACCTACAACTTCACTCAGAACACCAAAAGAACTTGGTACAAAATTTAAGAGAAAATGACAACGACGCTACATCACCTTCGTCGCCACAAACCCAGTTACCAAGAGATCAAATCAACGTTGCGCTATCTTCTGAGCCACAGATTCACTTTTCAACTTTACAAACTTCACCGACATCAGCTGGAATAAAGGATGGTCAAACAAATACCTATTATAATAACTGCACTTTCAATACTCTAAAATTATTTTCATGGATATTAAAAAATAAAGTTGTTATATTTTATTTCTTTTGATTTCACTGTTTTATTTGATATTGTATATGGTAAGACATTGTTCTCGTGAAATAGTCATGTCGAATACCACAAGAGAGAAAATTTTGTCGGCAAAATTTTCCGATTGTTTATGAAAGTTTGTTGCTTGGTAATTTCGCGAATGACATTTTTGTAACAAAACCGCGAGACGTCGGGAGAATGGTTTTGAAAAATGTCATGAGTTGTATTATCATATATAAAAAACTACTCATTTAAATTATTTTAATTTTGTACAAGCATTGAGTGTAATATAGGGATAAACTGAAACGAATTTAACATGACGTAAAAACTACTTATTGAATTTATTTTAAACTATGCCCAAATAGTTATTTATATTATACGGGATGTAAGAAACATTTACCAGTCGAGGACGAGTTTGCGCCCGAGCGATAGCGAGGGCTGCCAAAAAAGTTCGAGACTGGTTAATGTACTTACATCCCATATAGTATATAACGGCTCTTGTAAAGAATTTTATCCACGGAATTTAACAAATTTAAAATATATGTTTGAAAGATAACCTTTTTTAAATAATTCCTATACACAAAAATTTATGGATGAGACACTTTTTCAAATTATATCCGAAAAAACTAAGATTTCGGAAGGTTGCACTGAACTTGTTTTTGGCGAATTGCTAAAAACACTTTTTTTTCACAAACTTATTTTATGAACTACGTAAAAGACTGATTATATTATAATGCTTTATAACACAAAAATGATTATTTGTAACTAAAAGTTAGAAGTAATTATTATATTAGACATTATTAAACATTTTTAAATATAATTACAGCTGCTAAATAAAGAGAGAGCGGGAGTGCCGTCTGTTGAACGGAAATCCAGTGTGCTGGGGATGCAATGTTGACAAGTTTCTTTTATATATGATCTATATAAATTATATAAGAAAAACAAAATGCGTTTGTGGGTTGTGGATCAGTACCAGCAGGAGCGTGAAGGCACTAGGTGGATTAGTACCGGGTTAGCATCAGGTTAGACGCCGTAGGCGTCATCGTTAAAGCCCTAAAAGACGAACAAAAGCTCAGGGCATCACTAGTGAAACAGTGATGCACCCGCCTGTTGACTAGTGTTGATCGCACTAGGTGGATTGACACCGGGTTAGCCGCCGTAGGCATCGTCATTAAAGCCCTAATATAAAAGGCGAACGACAGCGAAGTCTAATATTTGGGATCGGCACAGAGGTCCAAATGCGTTACTGTCGGGAGACAAACATGAAAAATTTAAGCTCCATACGATAATGTAAGTTTGGCAACAATGCGAGATAGCCTTTCTTCAAATTGTCATATTAAGGAATATGGCGCATTGGAATACAGCGAAAATATCGAATTTCTTTTTGGTTTTTTTAATAGAAAAAGTGGTTCATCCATTTCTTTCATTTTCTTAAAACAGTTAACTGAAGGTAAACTTTCTATTTTATACTAAAAAATTATCAAATTCCGTGGGTTTAATTGTTTACAAGACCCGTATATAACATTTTCCGCCTCCCTGTATTGTAGGTTTACAAGAAAATGCTGGATATATTTTTGAATTTTCATTATCATTACATTCGATAGCATTCTCATTAAATTATGAAGGCAGCCGTGATCCGTTGCCAGAGCAACGTAAGCAGTTTTTATTTTATCAACAATGTCAAGTTGACAATTCATAGCGAAAAGTTTGAAGAAGTCGAATTGCTTGATTCTGTGTGGACAAAATGGATGTTTCAGACATAGAAGAATCAGCGAATATTGCTTGTTTATCTCTACTACCGGAAAAGTCGAAAAAAAGGTATGAAGCAGCATATAAATCCTTTAAGAATTGGTGCCAAAGCAAGACGGCTACTGCAGTCTCAGAAACTTTGTTTTTGACGTATTTCCACGAAAAAAGTTGAAGTTGAAGTCCACCCTTTTTATAGAGGAAAATATAGCTATTTCTAAGTATCCAAAACTTCAAGCATTTTTGAAAAGAAAAAATGATGGTTATAGACCCAAAAAATTGAATGTGTTTAACATGGAAGATGTGAATAGGTTCATGCTTGAAGCCCCCGATGATATATACTTATTGATAAAGGTCGTAATGGTAATGGGAGTTGCTGGAGCGTGCCGTTCTAAAGAACTCTGTCAAATGAAAATGGACAATGTTAAAATAAGTCAAGAAGTCATAATTGTGACCATTCCTGACTCCAGAAATGGAATGTCACGTACATTTACAGTGACAAAAAGTGACGACACTCAGGTTTGTCATTTCAAAATAATTCAAAAGTACATTGATACAAGATCCCACATGAGGACTATTAATCCGCGCTTTTTTATACGGTATCAAAATGGAAAGTGCTTAAACCAGCCTGTCGGGAAAAATACGTTTTCGTCAATTCTAAGTAAAATTCGAAGTTTGAGAACTTTAAAATGTATACCGGACACTCTTTTAGAAGAACGTCGGCAACTTTATTATTTAAATCCGCTACTATTGCGGAAAGTTACCTAGCTGAGAGCCTTAATAATAAAAAGGAAGTAGCGAATAGAATTTTATACAATAAGACTCAGCCAGAAGTCTCTTACAGTGCTTCAACAGTAACAGAAACATTGGTTAGAAATGAAGGATCTGTAGAGTCAGAAAATGTAATACACTTTGAGAAGAAACGAGAAAACGTGTTTCCAAATTTTGTTAATAATGTGAATAATTGTAATAATTGTACCATTAATATTCATTTCAATTAATATCACCAGATTTTTGTGATATGTTGATGAAATCAAAAATTAAAGCTACTTATAATAATTTTAGATTTTTATTTCCCTAGGGATGTAAGTTGACTTACATACTGTCGTTAAAGGCAACCAATACCTTGTTGAGTAACTTTCACTTACTTCTGTCAAAGCAGAGTCACAATAGGTTGCTTACAATAGAAGAAGGGGGAAAAATCAATTGTATCATAGGTAGAAACTAGTAAAATATTGGTATGAGTCCAATATGAAGGAACAAAATGGCGCTCAATAAAAATATTTGAAAATATATATAGGCGCTACTAAATGACTATCGACTGAACTAAATTGAGTCACACTTCACTATTCCTAATCAAAGGAAAGATTCATAACGAGGGAAGTTCCGGGTAAAGGAAATTTTTTTTGCGCTATATCTTAAAAAATATGCAAACATTCGCTTTTTTTATACAGTTATACAGTACTCTTTTTATTTTTATTTCATAAATATCATGTGTCATATCTTTTGAAAAACCTTTTCGTTTTTTTTCCGCGGTTCACTCCAAAACACTCGACAAGGGTTTTAATTAAGTTTTTTATGCAGGAACTAGAGTCATAAGAACTGTAGAAAAATCTGACCTTTCTTACATACAGTGTGTAAAACATCTATATTTAGATTTAAAAAAAATGACATTAGGATATAGGTTCACCATTCATTGTAACGATACATGATGTATTTAGATTGCCGCTTTCATGGTTAACACAAAAATTAAGAGCAATGAATTTTGATCAGAAATATTTTTCTTTCAAGTTTAAATCAGTCAAAAAGACTACACTTGAATGGAGCCCTTTAATAAAGAAAAACCTTTAGATCCTATACAAATCCCTAAAAGCATACATTTTATTTGCGACACACCAAACATCCCCATTTTAATAGCCATTAGCCATCCCTATTCAATACAAATCTACCTGAAAAAAACTTAATGCAAAAGATTAGGTTAACTAATGCACTTGTTCGGCCGTCTCCCACAAAACGGGGTCGTTGTTTGCCTTGTCGAAATTGGCTACAAAAAATGGTGATGAGGGTGAGATTGGCTTATCTATTTGACGTAAAATTTTCGATATAACGGTACTAAACAGCCATTCCAAGTCGTTACCGCGTAGCGGTACCACTCTTCAGTCTAAAAGGCAAAAATCAGTTCGCAACTCTTTTTCTAATGCCTTCCTGAATCCGTGGGAAAGTTTTTTAGGGAAAGGTTTATCTACGCCTGATGGTTTGTCCATAATTATAAAGGGTTCACTAAAGATAATTAGTTCTAACGGTACGATTTAGAGAGGGTTGCGAATTTTGAACGGTACTTTAGATTATTAGGTACCGATAGAGGTCTATTAATGATGTATTATACTGACAGCTTAAAACATACTATGCCAAAGTTGTAGTTATTGAATAAGTGTAATAAAATAAAGTTGTAAATATGTATTTCTACGACTGGTAAATAATGCCTACATTATCAATATGTTAAGTAAAAGTACATACGCTGCAGGGGCGTGCGGTGAAATTTTAAGAGAGGGAAGCAATTTTTAGAAACTTACCTATTTGTAATGTAATTCGATTCTTCGATCATTTTTTGCAAATTCGTCAATGACGTCATCATAAAAACGTCGATGCTACGAAATATTTTGGAGAAGTTTATTTTCAATGGACAACAGCGATGTATGCGAAAGTCTCTCCTGCCTCGTTGAATTTCTCACAAAATTTTTTATACCTTTAAGTGTTGAAAAACTGCGTTCTACTGATGAACTTGTGGCAGGTATTATCAATACTAATTCACACAATTTCGACACTTCGGTGTAGGCATCTTCCAGCTCTTTGTCTTTTAAAAATTGCATTAGTTCCTTAGCGTTATTTTTTGCACTAATGTCATCAGTTTCGTAAATCACTTTTAGTTCAGATCGCAGTAACACTCGATCGAAGAATTGGCTATAATGAAGATGAAGAGATTTAAACGCATCTTCTGGAAAAATTTTTCCTTTAAATGCATCTAAATTGCAGAGCTCGAGGAATTTAAAATCATTTAAACCGTTAAATTTATAGTTTATTTGTTGCTGAATTTGATCGATTATTTCATAAAAGAGGCGTCTGTATGATGTTTGAACATCTCCCACCTTGTCTGTTCGAAGACGCTTGGCTTGTGGCTCTACATTTAACGTCATCGTTTTCTCCCAAAATAGGTCAAAGTCATCTCTTTTTCGGCTTAACATGGACTTAAAATCATCCACTTTTTTATGCAAAAAGCAATATCATTTGTTTTAGTTTGTAATATATTAAAAACATTGTCCGAGAATGGAAATATATCTGAAAATATGTTCAACAAATAATTAAAATTAAAATCTCGTTTCAAACAGTCCAAAAACCCCCTCGAACTATTTATTGCTTCTGAGTCCCACGTTTTATTATTTTCTATTATATTCTCAAATATTTCAATCAGTGATTCACGATTTTTAGATACTGTTAACACAAGTCTTCCATTATAGTTCCACCTAGTAGGAGCTACTTTGGGCAATGGTTTGTGGACAATGGAGTCCAAAGCTTGTGTACGTTTTGTTGACTTGAAAAAAAAAAGCAGCCATGCCACTTAAAGTAACGAAAAATACTTTACACTCTTTAATGTGATTGATGGACTGGGATAAATTTATGAGCAAAACAATGGACAAACACAGCACTTGGGAAAGTTTCTCGAACTTTAGCTTGCAGACCCCCTAATTGTCCTGCCATCACTGCAGCTCCATGATAGCTTTGAGCAACTAATTTTTTCTCTCCATTAATTTCTTTAGTAACGTTATAAATTACGGTATACAATGCATCTGCTATACGATTTTCGGACACATTCTTAAAACCTAAAAATCGCTCTTGAATACTTCCGTCTGTTTTAACGTAGCGTATTACTATTGATAATTGGCTAAGATTAGTGATATCAGTTGTTTCGTCCAGAACAATAGCAATGAACCGCGCCTCGCCAAACTCCTGCTAAATTCTTTTTAGAATAATGGTTGCAATAGCGGAAATTAAATCATTCTGGATTCGATCCGACGTTCCGCGAAAAACGCAAGACTACTCGAAATGATTTTTTAAGCGATCATCATATTTAGCCATTAAACTCAGCAAATCTTGAAAATTTCCTCTATTTGAAGAAACCCTTGTTTCGTCATGACCTCTAAATCCCAATTCGTGCTGTCCGAGAAAACAAACAACAATGATAAGTCTTCTTAATATTTGCCTATTTTTATCGGCTAGTTCATTGTGTTGGCAGTGACTAATTTGCAACTGTTTATTAAGGGCGTGTTCAATTCTGGTTTTGCCGAAGACTTTTTCTTTTATGACGGCCTGTAAATGCTTTTTGGACATATGTGTCTTTTTACAGCTTTATGAAAATTGTTTAAATCGGAAAAATCAGTTTTATTCCAGAGAGCTTTTTCACTCTCAGAAAGTAAACATGACCAACAAAATAATTTACTTATATTTTCACGCCCTGTTAGCCATTTAAATTGTTCGTATTGTTTTTCCGGATAAAAATGTCTAATACAGTTTTTCATTTTTGTGGTTAGGTGGTTTTGCCCTTCCTTTGGAAATTATTTGAAGCTTATCAGCGAAGTTTAATGTTGAAAATCCCTTTATTATTAAGACACACACCATACATTCACACACACTCTTCTTACTAAATTCTCCAACATTTTCAACGTTATTACCGACAGTCGAAGTCGACGGTATTTGCATATCCACGTCCGTAGTATTGTCTTCCATATCGCACCATGCACGACGGGAGGTACGTATCACTCAACACACGGATAGCCGTTCAAACAAAGAACCTATTCCAACGATAGCTTCCGCCACCACTTCAAGCACGCGACTGAAATGAAAAAATTGCAAACAGCCGGTGGAAAGTTCAATAACCTCTGGCTCGATTCACAGGAAATCAAGCATACAGGACTTGGCTGCAGAGAAGCTAGCGGCCCGCATAGGTTCTATTCGATATTCTATTGTGGCTGGGTCGGAGTCAAGGCCGCATTTATTATGGGCTTGATAATTAAGATGATATTTTAGCATTTTTAATATAAACTAAATTAATGGTTTCCTATTTCAAAAATTACATTTTAGAAGATGTTTTGTAATTTTTTTGTGAAAGCACTGCTTCCCCTGCTTCCATGGACTGCACGCCCTTGATACGGTGCCCTGTTAAGTAGGACAGGAAGTCGTAAGTAAAAAAAAAGCAATTTTTGGGAAATTAACTAACTATAAGTATGATCTGCTTTACTTATGCATACAATTAAGTTTAACCACACCAGAAAATGTAAACATTTTTAACTTTTTGATAACTTTTTTATTTATTATTATTGTTTAATAAAACTTTTGAGATTTATTCAGATATATATTGATTATAGAACGGCATATTCAAAATGAATGAGATTATTTTTTTTTATTCAACAGGGCGATGTAAAGGATGAGTTTTTTTTAAAACACCCGCTAACAATATGTTTCATTACGTGTATCTTATAAGGTTTTATTTTCGGTATTTTCTTATATTGTTGTTTAATGACTTTTTAGTTCACCAAAAATAACCGTTATAAATTTGTGAGCTCGACTTGGCTAGCTGATTTTAAACTAGAGCATTCGGATAGGTTTTAATTTTAACCCGGCGATGGTACGGTGGGGCTTAATTACATAAGTGGTACGGTGGGGTATGAACAAAATAAAGCTAAGTAGATGGATTAAATATTGTTATTTATAATATTAAAGTCGTATTAAATGTTTATTCTAATAAATACTAGGTACTTATTCTTTTAAAAAGTGTATGGTAACAAAAAATACTTATTATTATGAAAAATACTTATACACACAAAGATACTAATAGGTACATATTATAAAATAAAACAAGTTCAAAATTTATGCTGCATTTTGTTCAAAACTTGTGTCACAAGTTACTGTTGCATGTTGCATGCATACAAACTGATCGCACCGAACACAAATGTAAAACGATTTTCTATCCTTATTACGTTCACAGGAGTGACACCTTCCCGATTTGATCTGCTTTTTGCCCCGTGACTGGCTATTGTGTTCTTTATTAGAAGAACCAGAAGATCCAGAAAATTCACCAATATTTCTCTTCAGTCCAATAGGGAGTCTTGGATTAGTTTGTCGAATCTTCAAATATGGTGTAATTAATGCCAACGACAACTCTTTCATGAATAGACGACGCTTCGTGGAGCTTGGGCAATTAGAATTGAAGATTACAAAAGCATTGATGGATGCCGTATTTAGTAGGGAAAAAAATACCGTCAGAGGCCATCTGCGACTATTACGCGATACATCATAGTTACTGGCAAGCTCATCAACCACATCTACACCTTTCGTTAAGTTATAAAAGGTGATGATCTCTGGTTTTTGGTCGCTACCAGTTTCTACATCAATTGTATCACAGTGATGTAGGGTGGATAGTAATAAAACATTCTTACCCTTCTTAGGAACATACGAGACGAGAGTAACATCTCTCTGGAAAGCAAATATGGATGACCTTTCAGCCCTGTTTTTAATTTGCAAAAGTTCGGTTGGTGTTTCTCTTTTATTTTTACGTAAAGTGCATACGGAGGTAAGCTTTTGTTCTTGTAATAATCTGGTTGAGAGTGAATAGCTTGCAAACCAATTATCATATGTTATGTTCCGGCCTGACTTTTGAACAGGCTTACAAAGTCGTAAAACAATATCTTCTGGTTTGTTACTGAAATCAAATGGACCAGCTGGTTGTTTACCAACGTACACTTCCTGGTTTAAAACGTAAAATGTTCGAGCGTCCACCAAAGCAAAAATCTTAATGCCATATTTGGCGGGTTTGTTCGGAATGAACTGCCGAAAGCTGCAACGCCCTCTAAACGATTTTAACTTCTCATCTATAGTTAAATATTCACTAGGAGTGTAGGTTGCCACACAATTTTCAACAAACATATCAAATATTGCTCTAATGGGTGCAAGTTTATCTAATTGGCATCTTTCTTCTCTGGTGTCACTGTTGTCAAATCGTAAGCATTGTAATAAAATACTAAACCGTTTTTGGCACATTGTTGTTCTAAAAATGTCTACTCCTAAGTGTCTGTAGCCCATAAGTCATCTATGTTTAACCTTTGTGCACCTGTCGATGGCATCTTGACCACCGATCGGTCCCAGGAGCTCTTCGGCTCACCTGCCTGCAAGAAGTGTTTACCTGTCACTTTTGTGCACCTGTCTTTTGCGTGACACCTGGTTTGCACAGGTAGGTGTGATTTTTGAAAAAAACTTCCAAGAAGCGAGCTTCGCGTCATCACAAGAGCCGAGCCTCGCCTCGCCGAATTCCCAGAATTGTTTTTCTGTTAATTAAAATGAATATGTTCGACGTAAGACTAGAGGTCAGGTTCGCAGATAAGAAAAGGTCGAGTACCGAGAATTGTTTTTCTGTTAATGTTCGACGTAAGACTAGAGGTCAGGTTCGCAGATAAGAAAAGGTCGAGGATGTAGATAAGGAGATGTTTGTGTAGTATTGAGATGAGCAATGTTTGAATAAATACGTAAAATATTTGTTTTTCGAAAAATACCGAGAATAGCTTGTTTTCATTTTCAACGACGTAAGACTAGAGGTCAGGTTCGCAGATAAGAAAAGGTCGAGGATGTAGATAAGGAGATCTTTGTGTAGTATTGAGATGATCAATAATAATGTTGTTATAATAAATAATATTTGTTTCGAATAATAGCTTATACCAGGTGATAAAAAACGTATAGCACTTAAAGTAATTAATATATATGTAAAATACAGAGGATTTAATAGCAGTCGATCACGAACCAGACTGGTGGTAATATATGCCTGTTCCAGTCAACAGAACGTGTCAAGAGTGTAAAGGGAACTCAATATCTCCAAACATCTGTGCATTTTGCCGCTGTGAAAAAATTCACAAAGAGGTTAACGGACAAAAGAGTATTAATAGATATACCGTTTTGTATTATTTAAAAGAAGAGTACGAAAGAAGGAGAAGGCTGCAAAATAATGAGTAAATTTGTTTTACTTTTCTATGGTATTCTTTTCAATTATTGTGTCCTAACTAATAGTCAACCAACGACGGCGACGACGACGACAAAGAAATATTATCCAGAAGAGCGCAGTTATAATTTTGTTTTAATTAATAATAGACGATATTATATTTTGAGAAATGTTGGTTTAAGAACATTTCAAGACACTGGTTATAATGTATGGTTTCACATACATTATGATTTAATAAAACCTGATGAAAATGTAAAGCCAAACGATAAAATATTTAATTTGGCTAATCAGCAAATAGGTCTAGTGCCTCACTTAAAAGACAGTGTATCAAACTTAACATATGTTCCTGTGAATATTAATGAACCTGCAGATATATATTGTAACTGGTATACTGCCAGATATTTTCGAAATAAAAATATTTATCTTGATTGTAAGCCTGTAGAACTAAAAGACATTTTTAGTGCACATTCCACTGTTTACAGCACTGGTCAGACAGAATTAGGAGAAATTTTTAGTGTAAATTCTACTGTTTACAGTACATGTCAAATTATATATTTATTATAATAAGACCCTGTACGTTACACAAAATGGATTTTGAAAGAATACAATTTTTATGTCAAATATGTAATTGTTTAGTTGAAAAAAATATTAATAAACACTTAAAACATAGAGTAAAGTTATTAAAATTTTGTGATACTTGTTTAGTGAATTATGTATTTGGTGTAAATAGTATTAGGTCTATGATTTTAATGTCAAAATAGAACAGTACAAAAATATTGAAATTAAAATGTAAAAAAACTACTATGGTTTATTTTATTTGTTTTTAGTTTTATTTAGTGGGTGTGATGTAAATTCACGTGATTTTTACTCACCAATAGAATAATAATTAAAAAAAAGTGGTAGAGTTTTATTTATAAAAGAAAGTAGATTGAACTAGGCGTCAATAGTGTCTCGTAACTCGAACTATGGCAGGAGAAAATTCAATTTTGTGTCTTGATATCCAGGGATTTAATTGTACCTCTGGATTTATTCCAAAAGAACTAGCTGTGTATGATGGAACACGTTGTTCAAATTTTCTTTTCAAACCACCATATAACAAAAGCATGTTAAAAGGCCAGGATTTAAAAACGATATCTTATCTCGAAAACTCATATCATGGTCTAATATGGGAGTCTGGTTTAGTAGACTTGAACGAAATAGCAAATGTCTTAGAACATGTGATGAAAAGATATCATGCCCCAAAAATATACGTCAAAGGAGATGAAAAGGTGAATTTTCTAAGAAAATTTATAAGTGCAGAAAAAATTTTTAAAATACCTCTGGAGAGTGAACCGAAGCTAAGCAAGTTTAAGAAAGTTCCCGAATGTCACTTTCACAAGGATCCATATGGCACTACTTGGCATTGTGCATTATCAAACGCCAAGTTGTTATATAATTATAAATATTGTTTTTCTGTTTGAAGATAAATAAATTATTTGTAGAAAACATGTAAATAATATATAATAAATAAAACGTACATGAAACAAAATTATTTTATTAAGTCACTCTACATTATTTTTATCTATCCAACTATTATGCTTATTACTGAAACCTAACCATTTTACAAATACTTTATTATTTTTACGTTTTAACACTTTTTCCACTAAATAAATGTCTGGATATTTAACTTTTTGCAATTGAAGTTCATAGAATCCTCCTTTAATGTCTTGTTTTTCTGCATCTTGAAGTAGGTATGTCACTGGATTTGTAAGTTGAACTTTTTTTACGCTAAAAATTTCTGTTGACCAATTTGGTTGGTATTGTTTATCAAAAACTCCTCTAAATTTGGAAATTCTTACATGGTCACCTATCTCGAATTTTGGTTTCGATGTCATTTTAATTTGATTATAAACTGTGTTTAATAGCAGTTTTTCATGCTTTTTTGAAATTTCAGCCGGTTTTAAACCTATGGTAGTGTGTACTCGATTATTATAGGAATAAACGATTTGTTTTAATATATCAAACCACTTGTATGATCCTTGAAGACTAAATTCTTTCCACATCATTCCTTTAAGGGTTCGATTTACACGTTCAACAATAGATGCTTTTTTCTCACTGTAAACTAAATAATGTTTGACATTGTATTTTTTCATTAAAATCATCATTTCTTTTCCAGTAAATTCACCACCGGCGTCTGTACAGAGATGTATAGGTGTCTGTTCTTTGAATACATTTTCCATCGCTTTAGATACCTCTTTGGCAGTTTTTGTTTTTAACGGATAAGCCCAAACGTATTTAGAAAAACAGTTAATTACGACGAGTATATATTTGTATCCTTTGTTTTCTTGTACGTATTCTTTCATATCAACCAAATCAGCTTGCATTAAGTCCAATAGAGATTTGATAATAACCTTCCTCCTTTTAAAATTTACTCTTGATGGTTTATGGAGTTCTTCAACAATATCTTTTTTTACTTTGGTTACAAATTTAGACATATTTTTATTCTATTATATTGGCTTCTCGTAATTCTTCAATAATGGCATTAATCTCGTTAACGTGATTTGTATTACCAGCAGCCTGAGACGCAACTAGTAGCTCCAATCTCTCAACCAATTCATTAGGATCATCCCAAAAAACGTAATCAATAGGATTGTTTGAAAGTTTCATAGACATTCCCTCCCCCTGTTTCAAAACATCATCATCAGTTGGACTGGTATAATTACTCTCAGTTTTATTTATTATTGGTTCAATAAATTTTCTAAATTTCTTATTTTTACTTGATTTTACATTTTTGATAGCATTTGTTTTAAATAATATGTGAGTATAGTTTTTTGCGTCATCATTTGTATAGATGGTGGGAACATTCTGATTAAATAACAAGCCATATAATCCATTAGTGCCTTTATATTTTTTTCCTGCAATTATCAAATCAGCTCCATCGAAATCTATCGTTTTGTTACCGATAGAAAACCGTTCGATATCCTTATCAAACTTTACTTGGAATTTTCCATCAGAATTACTACTATTTGGATCCTTTACAAACTTTTTGATGTACTTTAAAGGTAAACTATGATATTGATCAGAATAATCGGAAAATGATTTTTCTCTTATAGTTTGATTTAGTGCTTTTTCATATTCCCTTTGTTTCCTAATTTCCTCTTCTTCGATTTCATCCTGCACGTTTTTTATTATTAATTTTCTAAGATTATATGGTTTCCGTGACGACGACGACGACGACGATGATTTTGTTGTGGAAGAAAATAATTTTCTTTTCATTTTTGGTGCAGTTTGATATGCATGTGTGATTTTGTTTCCTGTAGGAGTATCCTTAAACTCTAATGGGATAGAAGTGGAGGGTATAGGTTCCGATTTCACTGACTCATTTTCCTCTTCACTATTATGGTCCCCAAAAAGTTTCTCCTCGTCATCTTTATCATCATCATCATCATAGTTATCGTCATCAGAAAATTGTTCCCTTCTTTTAAGTTCCGATATCAAACTTTCAGGAGTGTGCTTCTTTCGATCCAATTTGTTCTCAATCACCTCCAAATGTTTTGTTATAGGCTGAAATACATTCTCGTGGGCTATTTGTCCATGTTTTAAGATATCTAGTTTATTCTTTATATCTTTTCTCTTTGAAATTATTTTTTTCTTAACTGATTGATCTTTAGTTTTTTCCTTTTTATTTTTCGCGGTACGAGCAGGAGCCATGATGATAATGATGATGAACTTTCAACGTTCAACTATGTAATAATTTATAAAAGCGATACTACAGATATATATATTTATCAAAACATAACCGATATCGACCTTCATCAATTTTATTATCCTTAAATATAGATAGAAAACCAAATGGTTCTTTCCAACAGAATGAACATATGGTTTTAAAGCTGTCAAATGACATATCAGTACCAATATGATCAGAGTATACATGATGTAAATTTAAGTCATCCTGTTTAAATAATATTAAGACGTTAGCATTGTCTCTTATCAAATGTTTGGGTATTTTTGCATATGTTTGACACAAGTAAAAACAGTCTATATTATTGTGACGTCCCATACTAAAATATTCTCTGATAACATCCTGTTTATCACACGCGACGTCATCAAATATGAAAATTGAATTTGCTTTAGCGTCAGATGGAGATAATATTTGTTCACTATTATCGAATGCATAGTAACCGATTCCTTTTATTGGTTTTAATAATTTCTCTAAATACATATATTTAGGTTGATACAGAGACTTTGAATAGACGTAGACATTTTCAAATTTCAATCCATTGGGATGTTCAAGAAGGCTTAGCATGATATTGGTTTTTCCACAGTTTGAAGGTCCCGATATGATGCATCGTACAGTAGATGGTAATAATATACTGTGTTTAATATTTTTGTTTTTTTTCACATCATGATTATTTACTGTTAAAGATGTTCTTTGTTTCACAATTTTGATATGTTTCTTCTTTTTCTCCTCCATGTTAAATATCCGATGTAAAACTAATTATAAAGCCATAATACGCTGTTATTTATATTCAGTCTTTATTTACTTCTTTTAAAATGAGGTATTATTCGATTGATCGACAACAACAACAACGAACGATTAATGGGGAAGGTTTGTTAAACTCAATGATAAACAAACTTCCATTTGAATTACATCTTCCAGGGTATAACTATTGTGGTCCAGGAACTAAATTAGAGAAACGTTTACGACGTGGTGATAAAGGAATTAACCCGTTAGATGAAGCATGTAAAAATCATGATATTGCCTATTCACAATATCAAAACATATCAGATCGTAATGCGGCAGATAAAATTTTACTTAAACACGCTTTAAGCAGAATAAATTCATCGAATGCATCCTGGAAAGAAAAATTAGCCGCTGCAGGTATTTCAGCTGCAATGCAAACTAAAATAAAGCTAGGTATGGGTACTAGCAGTGGGGATATAAGTTTGAGTAATAACCCCAATTTAAATCAGTCATACAATAGAATCCATGGTAACAAGTATCTTAAAACAATAATGGAACACAGTGTGAAGGCTATGCGTGATTATGTGAAAAAGATGGAGATTTTGCTAAACAAACTCGAAAAAGTAAAAGGTCAAACTGGAAAGGTGTATCGAAAACAAGTCAAAAAGGGAACAAAAATTAAACAACAAAAATATGATAATTATCATGAGAAGAAAATAAAGGAAAAAATGAAATACCCTTCTAATTTTATTGAGAATGATGATGATGATAGGAAACGAAAGAACTTAGAGAACGAGATTGAACAAGATTTGCAACAACAACAACATCAAAATAGGGCACTCAAACGAAAGATAGATAACTCTGATGATAATATAATGGATAGGAAAAAATTAAAATTTGAAATAAATTCGGCAAACTTATCCAATAAGCGGAAATTAAACGATGATGACGACGACGATAATTTTCATGAGGAATTTGCTAGTGGCCCATTGAAAAAAAAAGTTAAAAAATAGTATATATTTTCATTTATCTGGCTTCAACGTTTAGTGTATTAAAAACTTTTCCAACAGAAAGTAGTAAACATGGCAGCAATTAAAAAAAGTAAACCTCGGAAGCAGAAAAGCAAAAAGGCAAAAAGACCAAAAGTTAGCGGGAAAAAAAGAAGCAGTACAAAATTAAAAAGTTTTCAATCAGTTATGAAAAAGATTAAAGGTACTATTTTAAATCAAAAACCATCCAATATTTACGATGCTGTTAAGATAGCTATGAAAGCAGTTAATAATACCAAAATCAGACGGCCAAGAATAATTAAAATTCCAAAAACTGGAGGTTTTCTTCCTTTGATCCCTATTTTTGCGGGACTGAGTGCATTAGGTGCGTTAAGTGGAGGAGCTGCCGGCATCGCAAAGGCCGTATCTGATGCTCGTGCTGCCAAACAACAATTGCAAGAAAGCGAACGCCACAACAAGACGATGGAATCCATTGCATTGGGAAAAGGTCTCTTTTTAAAACCATACAAAACAGGTTTAGGCCTTTTTTTAGGAAATCATCTCAGGAAAAAAAAATACCGATAATCTTACCTAACCGTGCCTTAAGTAACTTTGATATTGAAAAGTATACTAAACTACTCAAAATACCCTATTTTCGAGGAGTGTTTATGAAGGATCGATTACCGAAGAAAATTTACCAAAACGAATCTGGTATTATCAATTTAGACAATTTTTCTGGACCGGGAACTCATTGGACTGCTTATTGGAAACATAGAAATAATGTTTATTATTTTGATAGTTTTGGAAATTTAAAACCTCCTCTGGAAGTGTGTAAATATTTTAACTCTAATGGTATTTGTAACATATTTTATAATCATCGTTGTTACCAACCTTATGACTCGTTTATATGTGGTCACTTATGTCTGAAATTTTTGTATCATTCTGTAGATTTAGAATAAATACCAATATAACTATAGTTTTTGTTTTATTTAATGTAAATACTTTGATCCGAAAAGTAGTTAAACATGTCTTATACGTTTACCTTATCGGGAACGGAGTCTGTACTTTCAACCAAAATTTATCCACCCATTGTTTTGAATGAAAACGAAAATTATGTTTTGGGTTTAATAAATTTTGAAAGTTACAACTCAATTCCTAACATTGATAGTAGCAATAACAATTTTCATTGTGGAGATGAGCACGTTGTTATACCTGAAGGATCCTACGAAATTAGCGATATTCAAAAATATTTGACGACGTATCTGAGATTTCATTCAAAAGAAAAGGATCCAATCACACTCCGTTTGGAAGCGAACCATAACACTTTACAGTGTGAAATCAAATGTAACCGTAAAATTGATTTCAGCAAAGAAAATTCAATTGCAGTTTACTGGGATTCGGTAGCAAGCAAAGCGAGCCCAATAAAAGACACATTTCCGATAATCCTGTAAATATATTTAAAGTGAATTCAATATGTATAGAATGTAATCTAGTGACAAATTCCTATAATAACGGAGATTTAGTTCATATTATCCATTTGTTTTATCCAACAGTGCCACCAGGTTTCAAAATAGTCGAGAAGCCATCGAATGTTATTTATCTACCAATCAGCACACGATATATCGATGAGATAATCCTTAAAATAACTGATCAGGATAAGAAATTAGTCAATTTCAGAAACGAGCTAGTAACGATAAGGTTACATTTGAAGCGAATTCTTTAAAATGGTTTTTCTGTATAATCATAATTCTTTAAATATACCAAAGGACTCGTTTGAAAATTGTCATAAAACCCAATTAGATGAACAGACAACTATTAGTTCCACCAGAACGTTTAAGGAGTTAACATCTAAAAACAAACGTGTACTACTCTCACTGGGATTCAGTTTACAGGAGGAGAAGAAGAAAAATCAAAATTAAAAATTGGAAAATTACAAAGATTTTGGTGTAGTTTTAAATTACGGATTACTACAAGTTTGGAAAGAATTTTTATTATATTAGTTTGCAAGTGTAGATATAGGCACAAAGACAATGAGTTATAACATGTTAAAAGTGGGAGAAAATGTGCTAAATGATGACTCAATCATAAATTATCAATACCATACACATCAACCTTATTCCTCAACAACTCTAAACAATAACGATGAAATTAGAATACCAATACAAACACAAGATTTATACACGTTACCGAGTCAAAGCTTTTTATACATTGAAGGAAAGTTGCTTAAAAACGATAATACCTATAGTGATAATGTAACTTTTATCAATAACGGAATTGTTCATTTGTTTGATGAAATTCGCTATGAACTAGGAGGAGTGGTTATCGATCGGGTTCGAAATCCCGGCATAGCCACAACAATGAAAGGTTACGTATCATTTTCGAAAGCTGAATATTTTGCACTTCAGAATGCTGGATGGGATTGTGAAGACAATCCAAAAATTTTGGATGGTAACGGTAGTTTTAATGTTTGTATTCCGCTAAAAATGTTGATGGGTTTTACGGAGGATTTTCATAAGATAATCATGAATATTCGTCAAGAATTAATATTAATTAGAAGCAATTCTGATACAGAGGGAATCATGCAAAAAAATGACAAAAAGGAAACCTATAAAGTTACACTGAGTAAGATATTGTGGAAAATGCCTCATGTTACCGTTAGTGATACTCAAAAATTACGTTTACTTAAACAATTTGAAAGTAACAGGGAATTAACGATTGCTTTCAGAAGTTGGGAACTACATGAATACCCACAACTGCAGCAAAGCAAAAACCACACATGGGCAGTGAAATCATCAAATCAATTGGAGAAGCCTCGTTTTATCATCATTGGTTTTCAAACTGGTGTGAAAAATAATATTGCGAAAAATGCGAGTCATTTTCAGCATTGCAGTTTATTAAATTTGAAGGTGTATTTGAACTCTGATATGTTTCCATACGATAATCTAAATTTGGACTTTGATAACAATAAATATGCGCTTGCGTATGAAATGTATCAACAATTTCAAAAATCCTATTATTATAAAAATCAGAGTGATCCGTGTTATGACCCAACAACATACAAGACTAAAGCAGCATTAATTGTTGTTGACTGTTCACGTCAAGGTGAAGACATCCTAAAAGGTGGAGCTGTTGATATTCGCATTGAATTCGAAACAACTAAAACAATAACAAACAATACCTCAGCATTCTGTTTGATTCTACACGATCGTTTAGTCAAATACAATCCTTTAACCAGTACAGTTAAAGTATATTAAATTTCAAAGTGTGAAAAGTAAAACGTCAGTCATCGATTGTTCGCGGTAAAAGGTGGAGTAGTCTCAGCAGCAGCAGCAGCAGCAGTATAGTGAACGTTTTGTAAAGAGTCATGTTTGTAATAGATATACAAGGATTTCAATATGGCAGCTCAACTTTTTTGTGCAAGGAAATTGCAATTCTTAATACCTCAAATAAAAATTATAAACATGCTTCAGTTAAACTTCCTTTTGAATTGGACTTTTGCAAAGACCAAATTAGAAATCACATGAAATGGTTAACCAACAACGTACATGGCTTGGAATGGTCAAACGATGCTTTTGAAAATTTGGAATATGAAAATCTGACTGAGTTTATAAAAGATTTTATTAATGAAGAAAATGGATATGACACTGTGGACTCTTGGAATAACGACTACACCGACAATATCATTGCAGTAAAGGGAAATCAGAAATTGGAGTGGTTGACCCGATTATTGTTCAAAACAAATTACACCGTTATTGATTTGGAAACAAGAGGATGTCCACCCTTGGCCGAATTACAAAATATATTCAAGTCATATCGTTGTCAGCAACATGATAGTAACACATTAAATTGTACCTTGGAAAACGTATTTAATTTATATCATTGGAATACATTTAAATGTAGAAATTGTAATGAAGATTGAAATAAAAAACTAAAATATTATGTAAATTGTATTTATTCAAATCGTTATCCTACTTTTAGACATGTTATTTTTTTCAGACATATCATTGCTAAGGTGTCTACATTCAATCCATTTTCAAGGCGTCTTTCTATATATTTATCACGACGATTAAGATTTCTTGGAATACAATTTTCAATTTTCTTCATTTGATTAATTTGAATTGTATGTAACGAATTATTTTGCCTAAATAAAGCAGTTTTACATATATCTAAATCAAAATTAGTTATCGTATGTATAATTAGTTCTTCAAAAGTTAAATGGTTAGAGTTTTCTTTCAAAAATATCAATTGTAATAAAAAACCTTTTTTGACGACAACATTTCGTAAGAAAAATTTTGTTGAGTAATTATTTACAGTTGTTATACTTTGTACACTTCTATAACCATTTTCCTTAAGTTTCTCTATCAGTATATTTAAAATCAAAAAACATACCGCTTCACATACAGGACTAAGTTCAATTAACATGTCAATATCTGCGTAAGTTTTGGTTCGACCTACTAAATAACTAGGATAACCACCGGCTACAAAGGATCTGCACGGACAAGATTTTAGTAATAGGTTAATGATTTTTACCTCATCCAGAACCTCAGCAACAATCACATCATGTAATGATTTTGAAGTCCAACACTTTTTTAAGCTTAGGTAATTATAACCTTCTATCAAAGTTAGTTGATTTTTCTGTAATAAAAGAATAAATATACTATTCTAACTATATTTAAATCTGAAAAAAGAACACTAAAATTACTAAAATGAATTTACATTTGTTTGTTCTAGTTGTTGTTGTTGTTGTTGTTGCTCTTCATCCTCGCTGGAGGAATAGACCTCCTCCACAGTCAACTTTTGCCGTTTCGACGACGACGACGACGACGGCAACGACGACGACGACGATGATGTTGATGGTAGTGTTCGTCGTTGTTGCTCACTAACAGTTGTTTCCACATCCTCGTCCACAAGATTAAATCTGAACCGTTTTACCACTCTTTCGAGTATCCTAAATTCCTCATCATTATTGATTTTTGTCCGTAGATAGCGTACGGGGAGATTTCCAAATTTTCTTTTCAAGGTTTCTCTCCGGGGACTATAAGTAAGGTGTATATACACCTTATCATCCCTTTCGAGAATCCTATCAACACCATATCTGAAAGGAAACAAAAAACTTCTCTAAATACAGGTTTTATAACACCTCATAGGAATCATTTTTATATATTCAGTATTTTTGTAAAAATAAAAAATATTGCTTCACTGAAAAGCTTTCAAAATTAAAAAAAAAATGTGCTATATAAATTTATGGAATATATAAAATAAGCTACAGCACCTAGCTAAATAAATTCTTGCACAAAATGTAATAAAAGGAGCTGTTATTGTAATAAATGGTACGTTCACTAACACTTTAACAAATACTTACTGAAAAAGCTGTTTCATAACAACCAAGACGTGACGCACAGGAAAGTTTATTTTATCTTCAGAAAATACAACAAGTGTACTGGGTACTGTTGCCATCTTGAATATTTTCGTTTGGCTGTTTCCAAAAAACGGATAGACATAGAACTGATACCAAACGCAAACTCTGGATGAGTATAAATACAAATTTATCATTGAAAAAATTAGCAATTTTGACGTAGACGACGATAAAAGTATTCATTAATTTCAAAGGAAATTTTCAACAAAATTTGCTCCGTTACATATTATAACACCACGTCCACAGTAAATGTTTCTTTATCTTTTATCATAATTACTAGCAAAAACAGAAATTTTCCTAATATTTTGCAACGTGAATTGTATTCGATAACGAAAAAGCAAAATGCAATGTACGTCGTGCAACGTGACTTGTATTTGATAACGGAAAATAAAAATGCAAAGGTCATGCAACGTGACCTATATTTGATAAAACATGTTTTTGGTGCAACGTGACTTATCTTCTGGAAAATTTTACATATACATGATATGATACCATGCTACTTTGTGTGTGTATGTGTGTTGTCAATAGAAATGACGCGAATGATTGATAAGAGTTTTGTATATAAATTATCATACACACACCGAACTTATTCACACTGCAGTCTTTGTAGTCCTTCTTGCCACTACACTAAAAGAAAACAAAAACCAAAATGTCGTCCAGCAGCAACAAAGTCCTAGATTCATTTTCAAGTGAAGCGGTCCAGAAAACTGAAATGGTAAGTAGATTACTTAAAACAAAAGAAGATTACCAAACACATATTCGTTATCTAAAAAAATCAATTGCCATTATTAAAAAATGTTTAAAAAATAGTTCATGTGTTTCTAGTTATAGTAGAGTGGAAAGTAATTTGTCAATTTTAAAACACTTTTTATTGCGTTTTAAATTGCATTTAAAAAATAACAAGGGTCTATTAAAAAGAAAATTAGTTTGGGAAGATGTTGATTCTTGTTTTAAAGGGAGAATAAAAACTGGAATTATTAACAATTTAAAGATGAAAGAACCAAGAGAGTTTTTAAATAGTGCTTTTCGTATTTTTTCAAACAGGATTAAAACTGAACTTAAAAATTCTATGATTAAAGTAAATGTTGTGTTTTCAGGTTTATTTATAAAACCTCAAAATTTAGAAAAATCCGCTAAACATTTTACAACGAAAAATTCACTAATTGAACCATCTACGAATCTGACTGAATGGTATAAGATACACGTTACTGATAAGATTTTGGTTCAACTTGAAGAATTTCAAGAAAGAGACAGTGGTTGGGCCTTGTGTGAAATTTGGTACTTGAAAGTAAATATTAATTCTTTTAATCCAATAAGCGTGGGGTCTTCCACTTATGTGCAATTGCCTGAATTCATAAAAAAAACTAAAAGTGTTATCAATATTAAAAATAAAGACGTTTATTGTTTTTTGTGGGCTATCATGTGTGCTGTACGTGGACCCAGAAAAGGCAAAAACGTTTCACGCACGTCATCTTATGATCATTTCAGTCACTATTTGAAATATGATGGAATTCAATTTCCAATTGCTCTAAAAGATATTTCCAAGTTTGAAAGAATGAACAACTTAGCTATTAATGTTTTTTGTTTAAGAAAGAGAGAAATTTTACCCTTATTATTAAGCAAAATAGAATATTTTACAGATACAGTTAATTTACTTATACTACCTTGTAATAACGTTGAATTAGAAAACACACAATATTTTCTCGAACCTGCAAACACAACATTTCATTTTGCATGCATAAAAAAATTAAGTGGTTTATTGAATACCCAAATGGGTAATAGAAAACATAAAAAATGGTTTTGCGAGCGTTGTCTCAATCATTTTAAAACTGAACCCATTTTGAAAAAACATTCCAAAGATTGCCAATTATTGAATAAATGTAAAATTACATTGCCAAAGGAAAATGAAAAAATTTTAACTTTTAAAAATTTCTCAAATAAATTATTGGTTCCTTTTGCAATTTATGCAGATTTAGAGAGCATGCTTGTCAAGTATGAAGACAAGCAATGCACTAAGAAATCAAAAAAATATCAAAAACATGAACCATTTAGTATTTCATATTTTCTAAAATGTTCTTATGATGATTCGCTATCGGAATTTCATTCATATACTGGAGAAAAGTGTCAAGAATGGTTTGTCAGGGAACTTGGCAAAATTGCTTATAAAGTTAATTCAATATATTCAAACCCACAATCTATGATACCTCTAAGTAAACAAGAAAATGAGGCTTATTGTCAAGCAAAAACATGTCATTTTTGTAATGAACCTTTTTTAGGGGATAACTATAAAGTAAGAGACCATTGTCATTTAACGGGGTTATTCCGAGGAGCTGCACATAAATCATGTAATTTAAAATTTTCAGATAAAAAAAAAACTGTGCCTGTAATATTTCATAATCTATCAGGATACGATAGTCACTTCTTAATCAAGGCCCTTTCTACAGAAGTGAAAGGTATAATTAGTTTGCTTCCACTTAATAAAGAAAAATACATATCTTTCACCAAGTACATTGAAAATTCAGATATCAGCTTTAGATTTATCGATTCATTTCGTTTTATGGCCAGTTCCTTGGAAAAACTAGCATCCTATTTAGAGGATCACCAAAAAACTGTTACAAGATACTATTATCCGGATGATGTTAAATTTAAACTAATGACCAGGAAGGGGGTATTTCCTTACGAATATCTAGACTCTTGGGAAAAACTGCAAGATAACAGTTTACCTCCAATACAGCTATTTTATAGTTCTATTTCTAATTCAAACATATCAACCGAAGAGTATCAACATGCTTCTACGGTGTGGGATACGTTTAAAATTAAAAGGCTTCAAGAATATGCTGAATTGTATCTTAAAACCGATGTCCTACTTTTAGTTGATGTCTTTGAAAACTTTCGCAAAGTCTGTTTGGAAACATATCAATTGGACCCTCTACATTATTATACAGCACCAGGATTAGCATTTGATAGCATGTTAAAAATTAGTGAAGTAAAATTGGACCTCTTAACAGATATTGATATGGTCATGTTTATTGAAAAGGGTATAAGAGGGGGAATTTCACAATGCTCAAATAGATACGCTAAGGCTAATAATGAATATATGGGGGCAGAATATAACCCTGACAAACCATCTAGCTATCTCATGTATTTCGATGTTGTAAATTTATATGGTGCTGCTATGAGTTATCCTCTGCCTACTGGAGACTTTCAGTGGGTTGAAGATATCTATCAGGAAACAAATATTTTAGATGTAGCCGATAATAGTGAATATGGGTATATTTTTGAAGTGGACCTTTATTATCCAAAAGAGTTATTTGAAACACATAAGGATTTACCACTCTGTCCTGAACATTTAGTACCACCAACTTCAGCTACTTCACTTCCCAAACTATTAACCACTCTTTATGATAAGAAACGTTACGTTATTCATCACAAAAATTTGCAGCTAGTCACCAAATTGGGTCTAAAAATTGGAAAAATTCATAGGTGTTTAAAATTTAAACAATCTCCATGGCTAAAAAAATATATAGACCTAAATACTACTCTCAGAATAAACAGTAAAAACGAGTTTGAAAAAAATTTCTTTAAATTGATGAATAACGCACCATATGGAAAAACAATTGAAAATGTACGCAAATATCGTGATATAAAATTAGTTTCGAAATGGTCAGGCAGATATGGTGCAAATTATTACATTTCACAACCTAATTTTCACAGTTGTGAAATTTTTACAGAAAATCTAGTCTTAATCGAAATGAACCGATTAAACATAAAATTTAATAAACCAATTTACATCGGTATGTCTATTTTAGATATTTCAAAAACGATAATATACGATTTTCATTACAATTTTATTATACCGAAATTCCAGTCTAATGCTAAATTAATGTACACTGACACTGACAGTCTTATTTATCTATTTTCAAATTATAATATTTATGACTGCATTAGGGAAAATATACATATGTTTGATACGTCAGATTACCCTAAAGACAACGTATACAATATTCAACAAAAAAATAAAAAAGTTTATGGGCTAATGAAGGATGAATGTTGTGGTCAGGTTATGACTGAATTTATCGGCTTGCGTTCTAAAATGTATTGTTTTAAAACTTTTAGTGATAAAGACAGCGCTGCAAACAAAGAAAAAATTGTTAAAAAAGCTAAGGGTATTCAATCTTCAGCATTGAAACAAATTTCTTTTCATGATTATTATCAGTGTCTTTTTAACAATACTACCATCGATGTTGCGCAAAATTTTATTAGATCCAAAAAGCATAACGTATTTACTATTAATCAAATTAAAACCGCTTTGAGTCCTTTTGACGACAAGCGAATAGTTAACTACACGAACTATTATCAACAGTTAAATACAGACACTCTACCGTGGGGATATAACAATGTTTAGTTTCATTTATTCTTCTTTTGTTACGGGTAATCTACTATATTCAAAAATTCCGTCTCATCCAGTTAAGAGGTAAATAGTTATATTTTAAATATAAATGCAATATTTAAATTGAAAATATTATTTCAGACCACGACTGATATCAAATATTTGGAGGCAAATGATCGCAAAAGATTTCACAACTTGACCCCTGTCAAATATACTCCCGCTGCTACTACAAGACAGAATAAACGGATTAAATTAGATGTCGGATCACAACGAAAACACGAACCATTAGCTACAATTTACTGTCACCTCTGTAAGCTACATTTCTGCTTTTGTCAGGAATCAATTCGCATTCACAGAGCACAGTCATTTGTTGGAACGACGTCGGAACTTGACTTGTACTGCAAGGAATCAATACCCCAGTCATAGAATTGTTTTTTTTGTTATAGCCACATCATAGCTGTCCCATTCCCACCAAACAACAGTTTTTGGATACCAAAAGTAACCTCGTGACAAACAAAATGGACAAATGTTTTCATCTGTATCAAGCACAGCCACAAGATGATTGGGGATGGCGACAGATGGATGAAGATTATTTCTATGCTAACATCAGTGACAACTCGACTCAAAATTACTGGACCCGAATTAAAATGGAAACTTCGTACAATATTGCACAATTTGCTTTTTACGAAAGAAAGAAAAGAAAATTTCAAGAATAGTGTATTTATTAATATTGTTTTAATAAACATTATTTGAAAGGATTGACTTTTTTTTTATATTTCTATCTGAAAATTTAAATAAATCCAAATTATTTCAAAGTTGAGTTTTATTCCATTATCTTAATAGAAAATTAGACCAGACTCGAACTCTTGTGGCTCGAACACATTAATTTTAAATAGTTGAAAACAAATCTCGTTATATTAATTATTTTAAGCGCTATACGTTTTTTATCGTTTATTATTCGAAATAAATATTATTTATTATAACAACATTATTATTGCTCATCTCAATACTACACAAACATCTCCTTATCTACATCCTCGACCTTTTCTTATCTGCGAACCTGACCTCTAGTCTTACGTCGAACATTAACAGAAAAACAATTCTCGGTACTCGACCTTTTCTTATCTGCGAACCTGACCTCTAGTCTTACGTCGAACATATTCATTTTAATTAACAGAAAAACAATTCTGGGAATTCGGCGAGGCGAGGCTCGGCTCTTGTGATGACGCGAAGCTCGCTTCTTGGAAGTTTTTTTCAAAAATCACACCTACCTGTGCAAACCAGGTGGCACGCAAAAGACAGGTGCACAAAAGTGACAGGTAAACACTTCTTGCAGGCAGGTGAGCCGAAGAGCTCCTGGGACCGATCGGTGGTCAAGATGCCATCGAGGTGTCCCACCTTGGACTTTATAACACCGCCCCTGCTATAGGTGCTGTGTATCAGTTCTGAAAAGACGCCGGGTTAATAATACATGCTAATTGCAAAAGTTTTTAATGATATTTTATAATTTGGCGGTGGGGTATGGATAAGGGCGCGTTCAGACGGTTGTGCCACTACTAAAATTATAACGTATATACATAGGATTCTTTGGAAGAGAGAGAAAAGATGTCGCAACTTGTTATTTTGTTAAATTATATAAGGTACGCCGGGTTAATAAACCAGCTAATTGCAAAAGTTTTTAATGATATTTTATAATTTGGCTAAGGGCGCCAGAGCTATAGGAGTTCGAAGAGAGAGAAAAAAAGATAAATTATATAAGGTAAAACCAGACGAATTTAGGTATAAAAATACTCCAATCCTAAAAAAATAATAACTAGCTTTAGGCAATATGATGTAAATATATCCTAAATTAAACATATGAAAACGACATATTTCATTACTACCAGTTTATTTATCCCTCGGACTACAATTTTACTTACAGGTGTTTTTGTTATTCACACATGATTAATACAAGACATTAATTAATTAGGTTATATAAGTGTGCAATAACAAGATTTACAATATATGATGAAATGAAAATAATTAAATTTCTTTTATAAGATGTTATTTGAAATAATAAAGAGGGCTTTGCATTTAAAATTTGAAAGACAGAATGTTAATATTTACTACTATTCAAAAATATTATAGATAAATAAGTTATACTAAACATTTTAACAAATTAATGAAATTATCAAAATTTAATACTTATTATATGCTTAATCATCAACCATTTAATAATGTAAGATTGATGCAATATGTTTAAAGTAATTTATATCAATAATTGAAAGTTTATTAGAAAATAAAAAATATTTTTGAATAATAATTCCAAATAATGTAAGACTGCATAATCTGATCACTTAAAAGTGCATAGTTGGCCATTCGTTTTCTTTTGTGGTTATTATTTACAGTAATTTGACAAGTTATTTAAAGAAAAGCAGGTTGAGCTGCTTTTATTTAGGCTAAGAATTATGGCAATTACTCTCGAAACAGCTGCCCCTATTGTTGCGTTGCTTCAAGACGGAAGAAATGAGCGATATGTTGCCCAACAATATCGCGTATCCAAAACCACTATGCACGTTTTTGGGAAACTGGAGGATACATCAGACAACCTCGAACTGGTCCCCAACGAAGAACAAATGCTCGTGATAATCGCTTTATCATCTTACAAAGTCTGCGAAATCGTCGGGCTACAGTTGTAGAAATCAGAAGTCGGCTTTAATACGCCCGGATTACTATTAACACGAGGACTGGAAGAAGCCAATCTTACCAACCTTCAACAGGCCCAGGGCTTCTTAGGCGTCATCGTATTGCGCGTCTTCGGTTCGCCAGAAATCATCAAACATGGTATTAAAAAAATGTTCATTTCTTTTTTTACAGAGCGCCTTACGACAGCGTTTTATATTAGATATGCAAAAATGAATGTCAAGCGATTTTTTTTTTGAAGAACGCAAATACTATGTCCGCGATTGAGAAAATGTTAGTAAACACTAATGCCAGAAACGTGAATTCAAAATTGTTCATCTCATCTTAAAATCCTTTCGCAAGCCGGATTGATTTTTCAGATTTGTCACAGTTTGTAATAAATTCAACGACGTCTTTTAATTTATTTCAGTCTTGAACAATCACATTTACTAACTTCGAATTTGAAAAGCAACGAGTTTCTGTAATTGTTGGTATACGCCTCGTAGATGCAGATGTAAGAGTATACGTTCGTTTGGCTGAGGGAATACCACTAAGGCTTGCAAAAAAAATTCGACTTTTAGAAATATTTTTAAACTTTGCTGCATCACAAGGTTAAGACGATGTGCAAGACAATGAACAAATACGGCCTGCGGCGCTTTTCCTTTTTTTTGAAGGCCATTTAGATGGCCAGACATCATTACCCTATTAATTTATGTTTATAGTCAAATTGGTCCAAAATTTGATCCAATAAATAATATAAATTCTCCGACGTTCCATCGGAGCTGGCATTATAAAATCCTAAGAATCTCTCGACTACTTAACCTTCTGAATTAACGTATCTTAAAATTATGGAGCACTGGGAGGTTTGCGTAATATCAGTGGTGTCATCCACTTGCACAGAAAAAAACTGTGTGTTCATTATTTCATTTTTTTCATGATCATTTAAATGATCAGAAATGCATTCAATTATTGCGTTTTGAACAGTTTTCGAGTCACCAGTAAAAACATTTTTAATTTTTTCGTGATGATCTTTTAGTTCTTGGGAACTTCTCGATATTAATAAACCTAGAAGCTTTTGAGAATTCTCCTATTTATTGACTCGCTGCTCTCACCACGGCCGCGAAAAACTAACTCTTGTTTTGCAAGGTACAAAACTGCGTCAATTAAAGCGTCAGCTGTAATGGTGCTTTGATTTTTTACAAATGTTTTAGCATTAATTCGCATTTTAAATACTCCGCCGAGTCTTCATGTTTATGTAAAGACCTTCATATATTTAACATACCTGGAAATCCTTCCTTATTACACATTGAATATTTATTGGAAAACAAGGCTAGCAAAACAATTTTTGTAATATTTGACTACTACATAACTATTTGTACGCCGGAAACCAGGATGACGATTAAAACTCTGATCTTGTTCCTTCCATCGATTAAATGGAGTTTCCAACAAAATGCAAACCACATCCGTGATCGGATTTATCAATAATGTAAATTAATAAACTCGACCCCAAATAAAGTTGTAACAACACCATAAATAAACTTAACACAAAACAGTCAAGCAAACTGCAAAGGGACTCATCGGTTGCAGGGAAATCCACGAAAATAAAAGTAAACAATCACCCCAAACTGAACGACACGTGGGTGTAGTGTACTGCCTTAGCAATTCACCGAGAGCTTTGTATGGCGCTGGTTAACATTATTTTTGTATCATCGCGTACGCGTTGTCATGGTAACGTAGTAGGAAAATCGCAAACTAAACATAACACCTCCAGTAAAGTCGAAGTGGTTTGCGCCACTGTTATAGTTGTTATGATAAAGTTCGATTGAATGTTTTAAAAAGACATGCGGCCAACGGTCAAGTAAAATATTTATTCGAGACGTACAATGTATTTTTTGTTTCCCAAATAGGTGAATAAATAATTGTAAAAGCCTAAATTTTAAGAGATATAATAAATATAGTTAGATGTTTGCTTGTTTATTTTTCCTGGTAAAGTATCACTTCACCTACTTCTCCTGAATAGGCGCCACAGAAGACTACATTAACAAAACATTAGATTTCCATAGTCCAGAGAAATATCAGATTTTAAAACATAATCTTAAAGATCTTTTCCAACAAGAAATTCAAACTTGTATTAAAAATTGTAAGAGTTCATTTTATGATAGAGACATCAGTAAATTTACAAGTATGAACCTACAATCATCAAAATTAAATTCTTTAATTAAACTTTATAAACTGGAATTTCTTATCAGACCAGTAGTATCTTTCTTTTCAGCGCTATCCTATAAAATATCTAAAAAACTTATAAATATTTTTCAAATATATACAGAGTTTTCAACATAATAGCAAATTAAAAATTCGTTAGATTTGTTTAATAAAATTGAAAATATTCATTTACCAAATAAGGCGAATCTAATTTCGTTTGACATCACTAATCTGTTTCCTATTATTCCCGCTAAAGAAACCATTAAATTAGTATAAAATCCTTTAAACAAGAATTCAGTTAATTGTGTTAAAAAATAAATATTACGCTTATTTTCCGAATGTTAAGAACAAAACTACTTCAAATTTAATAATTAAATTTATACTAACACAGAAGGTTTAATTATGGGAAATCCACTAAACCTGTTACTTGCTAAAATATTTTTGGACAGTCTAGAAAACTACACAAACAACAAACATTTTTTTAATCATGTTATATACTGGCACAGATATGTTGATGTTTTACAGGAACTGAAAATATATTAATAAACGTCATCCTAATATAAAATTTAAAATTGAACTAGAATCTAACAACAGTATAAATTTCCTAGATTTAACCATCAAAAATTAAATAATAAACGTGATTTTTCTGTGCATATAAATCTTCACATACACAATTTCTCATGTCATTCAATTCAATATAAACTTGCCGCTTTTCACAGTATGATTCACAGGCTAATCTCCCTACCTCTTAAGCAAAACTAATTTTCAGACCGAGTTAAACATAATCAAACAGATTGCAATAAACAATGGATAATCAATTAATATATTCGATAAAATTCTATAAAAAAAATTTATATAAACAAACTATAAATATGATTTACCCTAATATCAATGAAAATACAACTGCATACAAAGTTATATTCTATATAGGTAATTCCATCTCTAAAATAGGTAAATTTCTAAATGGTTTAGATATTAGAATAGCATATAAAACCAATATTTCTTTAAGTAAGTACATTAAAAAAAAACTATGTATACTAACTAAATTGTGGACATTGTGACAAAACGTATATAGGTTAACAGGCAGATATTTTGGTAAAAGAATAGACGAGCACTATAAATGTTTCATCAAGGGAAAAACCGAATCCAATTAAGCAAACCACTTAATTGAGACCGGTCATACCTTTGATAAAAAGTGTACACAAAGAAAATAAGGATCATAAATTGAATATATTGGAGTCTTTAGAAATAAATAAGCTCACATATTCAAATTGTTTGTTAAACGATTCGGTAGAACTAAATAATTCACCTCTGTTAAATATATTTTAATTATTTCAGATGGTTTAAATTTATGGCTAGTACTTAAAAATTTCCAAATTTTATATTTTTTAAATTTCCGAATTATTGTATTACACCTAGTTATATAAATTATTCTTTTACTCTTTCATTCGAGATGTAACGTCCGAAGACGCTACTGTGTAGCGAAACATGTCACCTGTTCTTAACAAATGTAGTGAAAGTGTTTGTGAAAAACAGTTTTGTTTTTACGTTTTACATAACAATAAACATTTATAGACATACCGACCATGTTACAATATCTACAACATATACTTTTTACAAAATACTGATACTATTTTACCCCATTACTTTATGGAGGGTTATCCTAAGTACAAAGTAAGAATGCCTTAAGTGTAGTGGAGACACAATAATAGGATCTAGTAACCAGTAGTTACTACTTTTTGACATGGGATCTTCCAGATTTTTGTAGATATGAGAAAAAATCTCGGTCTAAAATCACCACGTCTAATTACGACTTTCAGAAACTACGAAAAACAAAAAAGTCAATTTTTGACTTTATATCTCAGCAGGGCAGTATGACTCCTACCATAGAGTACTAGGCTTATTACACACCGGCTACAACCAATCAAGTTACTCTAAATCAGCCGTGTCAAACTCAAAGTCACTGGTGGGCCAAAAGCATGAAGACCATCGACTAGGTGTACTATTACAGGACAAGTCCGTTTATTAAATTTCCAATAAAAAGGACATTACAAAAAACTACAAACATTAAATTCTTTTGCCAGATATTTGACATTCTTTTGTCTTTAATTAAGTTGTCAATATTTGTGGCGCGAATTTATCGGCGGAAATAACTTTTAAAACTGCGTCCAAGTGTGCGTCCGTCAATCACGATCTTGAGAGAGATTTGTTTCCTTTCATCAAAGAAAATAGTTGTTCACACTTATAGGTACTTCCAAACATTGACAGGATTTTACAGACAAATTTTCTCATTTCTTGGTATTGAACAGGCAAGTATATAAAATTCGAATGTACCAACACTATCAAATTTTTGTTTTAAATGGGTCTGACACTGGACCTCAATTACTTCCATTTGCAAGTGAGGGGGAACTTTATCAATATCGATAGTGAAAAGGCCAGTAAATAGAGAAAAATGTTTTCTTGGGTCTTAAAATCCTGAAAACGCTTTTCAAATTCTGCCAGAAGGCTTCTCATTTTCTCTGAATATATTTTGTATGATATTGGGACACTTGTGCTTTCCTGATATGCCTCACAAGTCAGAAAATGTGACAGATTATCCTCTGCTAACTGTTTTTCCCACAACATTATGTTACACTTGAAAGCTTTCACATAATCATGCATATCTGTAATAACTTGACGTGATCCTTGCAATTTCGTATTTAAGTCCAACAAGTGTTTTCTGATATCTACCATAAATGAAAGATCTTGTAAAAAAGGTATATCGCATAATAAGCTGACATCTTCTCCTTTTGTTCTCATGAAAACGTGTATTTCTTCTTTGAGTTTCCAAAACCGGTCGAGTACCATAGATCACGAAAGCCATGGCACCTCTGCATAATATGGTAAACCAGTGTGCTCACTTTCTGAATCACTTAAAATTGCAGAAAACTGTCGCTGATTAAGGCCTAGTGACCTTATGAACTTTATAATTTTTTTCACTGACTTTAAAACACTTTCCAACTTGATCACTTTTGAGCATAAAACTTCTTGGTGGATTATACAACGAATATAATGAAAATCTGGTTTGTCACTGCCCGTTTCTCTGATCTTTGTAATATTTTAATGAAGATTTTTTTTTTACTCCAGTCATTGAAGGAGCTTCGTCTGTTGCAATGGAACACAGTTTTGACAAATCTAAATTGTACTTTTGCAGAAGTCCATAAACAGCATTGAAAATATCCCAGGTGTTGTATCATGCAATGGTACTAATTTCAGTAATTCTTCATACATATTGATATCTGTATCAACCGCACGAAGAAAAACAGCGAGTTGCGCCGCACCACATACATCCGTACGTTCGTCACAGGCAATAGAAAAGGCAATGAAAGAGTCTGATTCTGTTTTTATCTGATCACTTATATTAGCAGCCAATTCAGTAACTCTTTCAGCGACAGTATTCCGGGACAAGGATATATTTTGAAATGCCTTCACGCTCCCGGGACTTATAATTTCCTCGGCCTTTACAAGGCACTGTTTTATAAATTCACCTTCAACAAATGGTTTTGAGTGTTTCGCGATCAACTCCGACAGTACGCAGCTCGCTTAAAGGACATATTCATTTTCTTGCTTTGGACGTATAAACATAACCTGCTGATCTTTCAACCGTGATTTTAACTTATTTAACTTTTCGTTTCTGACCATGCCTGTATACTTGTCAAACATAGTTTTATGAATATCATAGTGACGTTTTATATTACATAATTTTGGGACACTGACTGTACTATTACAAATCAAACAAATAATTTTTTCTTTCACTTCACAGAAAAAAACTCTAATTCCCACTTTTCTTGAAAGATACGATGCTCATCTACAAGTTTCCTCTTACTTCTACTTGGTTTTGAAAGAGACATGTTAAAAACTGTATCCGAAATAAATTATAATAAGTACTGTTAAGTGTTGTAACAATACGTGCGCAACTCAACTCGAAACTCTATCGCAACTGACTCATAACTGACTAAATACTGAACGACTGAACTCAATCGAAGACGGCTTATATACGGATTGTGATTTCTCGAGTTCTTCCAGAGTGTTCAGATAGCGTCATCTGTGTTTTTGCGCGATAGAATTTCATGGAACAAGCCAGATAACGTTTGGCTTAAGGTTTTAGGTTGAGTATGTGTAGTTCATCCTTCTAAACATAGATGGCACTATGTACAATCGTACATTTTGTTATACCAATCGTTGTTGCGGCGGCGCGCGCTTTCAAAAACGGTTTTCAACTTGTTCGCGGGCCGCATTATCTGGCTGTTTTCAAAACTGATTTAGGCCGCAGAAAAATGCTCATTGGGCCGCATGTTTGACATGGCTGCTCTAAATTCATTACATTAGACTTACAACTGGATTTTTGAGCGAAACAAAGGATCATAGGGTGTTTATAAATGCAAGAAGATGAGTTCGCGTATTTCTATAATTGAGTCCCAGATGGCGACTATCAAAAATACTGAGTGTGCCTTGACCGTCAATTGAAAACGAAGTCATCATTCTTGTTATATATGTCAAATTTAAAAATTCAACGTTGATATTGTTATCGATTTTTTTTTTCGTGCAAAAAATTAGTTTAAAAACAATTTGAAGTGATCAATTTCGAAAAAAAATGAAGTGTTATGTTAGTTTCATCGATTGGCGCACCAGAATAAGTGCCTTTTTAGAAAACGCGATTCTCGTTTATTTTGGAGAATTAGCATAACCATTCACTCATATGCGTACATTCTTTTAAAGAGTTTTTTTTAAGTAAAAAAATGAATATTTTTATTGATGCACGAGTAGATTATGCAAGTTTACTATTAACATATCTGTTTTTGAATAACAATAAATATATTTTAAAGTTATTATATATATTTAGTTACCAGAATTAAACATTTCCATTTGCTCTACATGTTTTAAATAATGTAGATTATCCGCACGATATAGAGTGAAAAAAAAAGGATTTTTTTAAAACATTCTGCATCCTTATTGTAAATCATAGTTTAAGAGTTACTGAAAATATATTGACGCTCTATCAAAGAATGTTACGAGTAATATGAAGAACATATAGGCAAGTTCAAATAAAATAATTAGGTATAATAAATTTTATGAAAAATGGTTCTGATTGAATGACTGTAATAAAACTACTTGAGTCGATTCCCCTGTAGTAGGGGATTAGGAATTTTCTACAGTAAGTAGGTGATGGACTGTTTTATTTCAACTACCTGGGAGAGTACAAATCTACAACTTAATATCAGAGAAAAATTTTTAGACCTAATCTCTGATTATAACTGGTAGAGCCACATTTGCACTTTTGGATTAAAAATACAATGCCAATGCTTCACTGATGCGGAAACGCATGTATGTGGCTGACTGTATGTTTAAAATTGAAACGAGGTTAAATAAGTTAAAGTTGAAAAGTGGTTAAATGATAAAAGTCGGTTTGGGAGGGATCTCCCTTTGTTGGTCGCAGTTCTTCTTTCTTTACTTGTCACTTTGACACTTGATGCATGAGGAAAAGGTTTTTCCTGTACGAATATACGGCACAAACAAGCACTAACATTTTCTGATATACTTGCGCGTGGTACTACCTCGAGAATCGACTACTGTACCTGATTACCACGCATCTAGTAGAGTAAGGTGCTTAACTTCTGGAGTGCTTAAAATATATACTTTTTTATACGGAATGCTTTTAAAACTTCTAAAGGTTTCTTCAAAATATCTATCATTCGTCTCTATGTATTTTTGAATTTCCAATTTCCTATTACTTGCGCCTTGAACCTTATGTAATTACTAACCATTACTATTGCACTTTCCTGGGAAATGTTTCCTAAAAGCAGGGGCGTGCGGTGAAATTTTAAGAAAGGGAAGCAACTTTTAGAAACTTACCTATTTGTAATGTAATTCGATTCTTCGATCATTTTTTGCAAATTCATCAACCACGTCATCGTAAAAACGTCGATGCTCCGACATGTTTTGGAGAAGTTTATTTTTAATGGACAACAGCGATGTATGCGAAAGTGTCTCCTGCCCCGTTGAATTTCTCACGAAATTTTTTAAACGTTTAAGTGTTGAAAAATTTCGTTCTATTGATGAACTTGTGGCAGGTATTGTCAATACTAATTCACACAATTTCTACACTTCGATGTAGGCATCTTCCAGCTCCTTGTCTTTTAAAAATTGCATTAGTTCCTTAGCGTTATTTTTTGCGCTAATGTCATAAAAAGTTTCGTAAATCACTTTTAGTTCAGATCGGAGTAACACTCGGTCGAAGAACTGGCCATAATAAAGAAGAGATTTAAACGCATCTTCTGGAAAAGTTTTTCCTTTAAATACATCAAAATTGCGGAGCTCGAGGAATTTAAAATCATTTAAACCGTTAAATCTATAGTTTATTTGTTGCTGAATTTGATCGATTATTTCATAAAAGAGGCGTCTGTATGATGTTTGAACATCTCTCACCGTGTCTGTTCGAAGACGCTTGGCTTGTGGCTCTACATTTAACGTCATCGTTTTCTCCCAAAATAGGCCAAAGTCATCTCTTTTTTGGCTTAACATGGACTTAATTAAAATCATCCACTTTTTTTAGGCAAAAAGCAATATCATTTGTTTTAGTTTGTAATATATTAAAAACATTGCCCGAGAATGAGGATATTTCTGAAAATATGTTCAACAAATAATTAAAATTAAAATCTCGTTTCAAACAGTCCAAAAACCCCCTCGAACTATTTATTGCTTCTGAATCCCACGTTTCATTATTTTCTATTATATTCTCAAATAGTTCAATCAGTGATTCACGATTTTCAAATACTGTCAAACACAAGTCTTCCATTATAGTTCCACCTAGTAAGAGCTACTTTGGGCAATCGTTTGTGGACAATGGTTCCCAAAGCTTGTGTACGTTTTGTTGACTTGGAAAAAAAGCAGCCATGCTACTTAAAGTAACGAAAAATACTTTACACTCTTTAATGTGATTGATGGACTGGGATAAAACAAAACTTAATTTATGAGCAAAACAATGGACAAACACAGCACTTGGGAAAGTTTCTCGAACTTTAGCTTGCAGACCCCCTAATTGTCCTGCCATCACTGGAGCTCCATCATAGCTTTGAGCAACTAATTTTTTTCTTCATTAATTTCTTTAGTAACGTTATAAACAACGGTATATAATGCATCTGCTGTACGATTTTCGGACACATTCTTAAAATCTAAAAATCGCTCTTGAATACTTCCGTCTGTTTTAACGTAGCGTATTAATATAGATAATTGGCTAAAATTAGTGGTATCAGTTGTTTCGTCCAGAACAATAGCAAAGAACCGCGCCTCGCCAATCTCCTGCTTAATTCTTTTTAGAATAATGGTTGCAACAGCGGAAATTAAATCATTCAGGATTCGATTCGACGTTTCGCAAAAAACGCTAGACTGCTCTAAATGATTTTTTAAGCAATCATCATATTTAGCCATTAAACTAAGCAAATCTTGAAAATTTCCTCTATTTGAAGTAACCCTTGTTTCGTCATGACCTCTAAATCCCAATTCGTGCTGTCTGAGAAAAAAAAATAACATCGATAAGTCTTCTTAATATTTGCCTATTTTTTATCGACTAGTTCATTGTGTTGGCAGTGACTAATTTGCAACTGTATATTAAGGGCGTGTTCAATTCTGGTTTTGCCGAAGTCTTTTTACAGCTTTATGGAAATTGTTTAAATCGGAAAAACCAGTTTTATTCCAGAGACCTTTTTCATTTTCAAAAAGTAAACATGGCCAACAAAATAATTTACTTATGTTTTCACACCCTGTTAGCCATTTAAATTGTTCGTATTGAATTTCCGGATAAAAATGTCTAATACAGTTTTTCGTTTTTGTGGTTAAATTTTTCCTAGGTGGTTTTACCCTTCCTTTGGAAATTATTTCAAGCTTATCAGCGAAGTTTAATGTTGAAAATCTCTTTATTATTAAGACACACACTACACATTCGCACACACTCTTCTTACTACATTCTCCAACATTTTCAACGATATTACCGACAGCCGAAGTTGACGGTATTTGCATATCCACGTCAGTATTATTGTCTTCGATATCGCACCATTCACGAAGCGACGTACGTATCACACAACACACGGATAGCCGTTCAAATAAAGAACCTACTCCAACGGTAGCTTCCGCCCCCACTTAAAGTACACGACTGAAATGCAAAAATTGCAAACAGCCGGTGGAAAGTTCAATAACCTCTGGCTCGATTCACAGGAAATCAAGCATACAGGACTTGGCTGCAGAGAAGCTAGCGGCCCGCATAGGTTCTATTCGATTTCTATTGTGGCTCGGTCGGAGTCAAGGCCGCATTTATTATGGGCTTGATAATTAAGATAATATTTTAGCATTTTTAATATAAACTAAATTAATGGTTTCCTATTTCAAAAATTACATTTTAGAAGATATTTTGTAATTTTTTTTTGAGGAAGCACTGCTTCCCTTGCTTCCATGGACTGCACGCCCCTGCCTAAAAGACGACTATTCTCGAACCCTTCCTCAAAAACTTCTGCTGTTGTATCTTCATTCTTTGTTTTGCTAAAAATTTGAAGTTAATTTAATAAGTACCTACTTTTTAAATATTTTATTAGGCCACCATTTTGTTTTGCTATATTGGATTCATACCAAAATATTACCCGTTAATTCATAGGTAACACCAAAGAAAATAATAGCTACGCTTGCTATTATTTTCTTTGGTAACACTGGATTTGTGTGCAGAATTCGAGATTGGCATATTAGATTTTCACCAAAATATTACCAAAAGTAAAGAAAGTGTCCATATTATCTCAAAGAGACCTGGTAATGAACAAATTAAAAAATACAATTAAATAATATATAACTTTACCATAAACAAAACACATTTTACAAAGTACATAAAACAAACATAACCAAACAAAGAAACAATGAAATACGAAACAAGGCCACGCTTAATGACCAATCAGAGACGTCGATATAAATTTATTTGATAAGGCGATAGGTCAAAACGAAAAAAGAAGAGATTGTTCAGGATGAGCTTGACTAACTGTCGTAAAGTATATGCTACATTAATGAAAAGAAGAATTGGAGAAAATGACAGAGAAGGCTTGAAGGTTATTCAAAATAAAAATGAGGCTCAAAATTAAACGCTTCATTAACGCAGGTCAGGATGGGGCTCTTTTTAGCTCTTGTTATTTCCATCTTTTCCAAAAGATCCAACTTCTTACCTTTATCGCATTCGTGAATTATATTTACATTTTCAGATATAGAAAAACGATGTATTGAGGATAACAAATGATTCGCAAAGGCAGATTTTGTATTTGAGATATCTGTATTTTGATGTTTTGTAACCAAGCTACCCGATTGTCCGACATAAACAGCAGGACATTCTCCACAATGAAGGGAATAAACTCCAGATTTCTCAAGACTATCCTTTTTGTCTTTGATTCTAACTATGTGTTGTTTTAAAGTATTGTTTGTTTTAAATGATATGGAGATATTAAATGACTTAAAAAATTTAGCTAAATGTAGAGATATATTTCCAAAGTATGTTAAAACCCTGAATATGTTTGTATTAATTAGATTATTATGTATTATGTTATAAAAGAGTTTGTATTTGTTCTTAAATTTATAAAAAAGTTTGTTGAATGTTTTCATTGGGAAACCATTGTTTAAGGCAATTTTCCTTATTGTATCTAATTCTTTAGTAAAAGCAGCTTGGGATAGTGGTAATTTAAAAAGTCTGTACAAAAACGAATTAAAAGCTGCAAATTTGTGACAAAATGGTGAGTTAGATGTAAACTGAATGATAATATCAGTACAGGAGGGTTTTCTATATACCTCAAAACTAATTTTGTTATCATTTCTAATTAAAAGAAGGTCCAAAAAAGGAAGTTTGTCATCAATTTCACTCTCCATAGTGAAGGATATTTTTTCATGTAAAGAATTGATAAATTCTAAAAATTTTAACAATCCTTTCCAAACATTACAAATATCATCCACGTACCTTTTATAGCTTATCAGATGTTCTGAAAACCAGCTATACATTATTTTCTTTTCTAAGTTGTTCATAAAAACTTCACTCAAGAATGGTGAAAGACAAGAACCCATTGCCAAGCCAGAGCGTTGTCGAAAATATCTATTATTAAATTTAAAAAAGTTTTGTTCTAGCACAGTTTTTAGCAATAAAATGAGAGCAGATATTAAGACAGCCGGTAAGTTTTTGTTTCTTAATAATTTTTCAATTAAATCAATGCATTCAATTGGTGGAATGCTAGGGAAAAGGTTTTTAACCTCTAAAGAGCCAAGTCTAGCATTTAATGGTAAGGATATGTTTTTTAAGTAGTTGGCGAAATCTATGCAATTTTTGGTGGAATATTCACTCTCAAACTCAGTCACCTTTCTTAGAATAGTATTCAGCCAAGAAGAAAGTTGATAACAGGGCGATTTTATGAAAGAAACCACTGGTCTAATTGGAGTACCCTCCTTGTGAATTTTTGGCAAACCATATAACAGTGGTGTTCATTGGATAAAGCTTTTCTTTTGTTATGTTAAAATATTCAAGTGTGACAAGAGTCTTATCCAGAACTTGTTTCACTTTACTAAAAAAGGAAATAGCGAGATTCCTTGACAAAGATTGAAACTCGTCGGTATTTAAGAACTCTAATACTTTTTCAATGTAATCAAACCTTTTCATTATAACAAGACAGGGGCCTTAGTAATCAAAAGACAGGGGCCTTAGTAATCAAAAGATCATTATCTTTTATTTTTGCCTTCAAACTGTTAAGGTTAGCTTTATTAAAATTTTTGTTTTTATTGTCCTCGCTATTAGAGTTAAGAAAGTTATTATTTTTGCCCTTAGAATGTTTTTATTGTTAATGTCGGTAGATTGAATAATAGTTTCAGCCTCTACGCCCAAAGTTTCTTTGTCTTTAATAGAAATATTATTTGAAAAATTGTATTTAAGATTATAACTCAATATTTGTTCTTCCCCTGGACTGAACGACACGTCAGTCAAATTCAAGAATCTCTTATGGAAGTTAAAAGTTGTTTTACCTATTTGCCCTCGATAATCATTAGCGTTGTTTATCCTTACATAGTTTCTCTATTGTTGCTTTAATTTCAATAGTTTATTCTTTAGTCTCTGATAAGTATTGGTCGAAAAAACATTAACCTCGTCCCGGAAGCCACAATCAAAAATAGTAAACTCCACAAAAGAGAACAAATGTGTTAAAGTTAAGTACAAATACTTTAGCCTGGAATTCACTGTATTGAGTGTTCTATAATGAGCCTTTATTTCTTCTTTAATCCAGGTGGATTTGGCAAGTTTTAAAGCTGTTTGCGATGATCTTGATTTGACATTGCATTTTAAGGAAACAAATTTCGGTGTCAAATGGAATCTTAAAAATTCTTGAAGAAACCAAATTTTCAGCAGGAGCCCCATCCTTACCTGCGTTAATGAAGTGTTTAATTTTGAGCCTCATTTGATTTTTAACAATATTTCAAAAATATAACTATATATTTTTATTTTGTATAACCTTCAAGCCTTTTCTGTCATTTTCACCAATTCTTCTTTTCAGTAATGTAGCATGTACTTTACGACAGTTAGTCAAGCTCATCCTGAACAATCTCTTCTTTTTTCGTTTTAACTTATCGCCTCTCATCAAATAAATTTGTATCGACGTCTCTGATTGGTCATTAAGCGTGGCTTTGTTTCGTATTTCATTGTTTCTTTGTTTGGTTATGTTTGTTTTATGTACTTTGTAAAATGTGTTTTGTTTATGGTAAAGTCATGTATTATTAAATTGTATTTTCCGTTGTAATGTATATTTATTTTAGGTCTGATAATGCCCGTTAGGGCGAAACATAAAACCTATTCTTAATTTATAAACTTATTTCGGAATGAGACCTAGACTTTGTGTATATATTTTTTAATTTGAAAATAGTACCAGGTTATCCCGATATAACCCTTAATTTTTGACTAAAATCTGAAGTCAATCTGGTAACTAGTTTTAAAGCTATGCGAAATAACACACAGCCAGATTGACAGCCATTTTGTTCCGCCATCTTGGATTCGTACCCAAATTTTACCACTTAATTCCTACATAATAGTTGATTTTTGTGCAACATTTGAGAAAAACTACAAAGGTAGTTTTTTGTAATAATTTTTTTGACATTTCACTATGCCACCATTTCGTTTCGCCATATTGGATTTTTACCAAAATTTTACCCATATGACCCGTGAATTTTTGACCAAAATTTGAAGTTAGACGGGTAAGTAGTTTTTTAGCTATGCCGCGAAGAAGGCAGACCGACGCCGACGCGACGGAATTGAAAAAAAAATGTGTTTGGGCATCTAGGAACCTTGAAATGTAAACATCTTGAAAAATCTCGGAGAGTAATTTTTTGACGATTACAATATTTCCCTTTTACGAGAGAAGTAAAAAAGAATCCAACTTCTTTTTTTTAACAAATTGCATTTTTATATGGTTCAGTTGCACCTATCTCTAAATTAGCACTAAATTTATATGCTATACATTATTTAAAATAATGTGAAATTTAACGTCCTAGTAAATTTAAGGATAGATTTGTAGCGGGTTTAGGACAGAAATAAAAATACCTTTTTCTTAAAAAAAGAGCCGACATTTCGATTATATATTTAGTCTTCTTCAGGGCTATTTATAAATATGGGATTTATGTCAACACACAAACGTATATACATGTCCATATGAAATCTAAGGAACGACTTGCTGTTGTCCGTTCATACTGAATGTCGGGTTTGTCTTGTTATTGTTGTAAAAATAGTGTCATCGTCTTCCTTAGATTTCATATGGACATGTATATACTTTTGTGTGTTGACATAAATCCCAAATTTAAAAATAGCCCTGAAGAAGACTAAATATATAGTCGAAACGTAGGCTCTTTTCTAACAAAAAGGGATTTTTATTTCTATCCTAAACCCCCTACACATCTATTCTCAACTATTTAAAATGTATCTATCTATGTAGCTAACAGAGTTTTATTTTAGAAGAACTTTTTGAGGTTTGTGTTTCGTAATATATATATATATATAAATATAGATTTAATAAAAAACATTTTAAGAAATGTGTGTTTCAACATGTAATGATAATAGGTAAAATATGATTAACCTTAACTTCAATCACAATTTAACGGTTTTTTATTTAAATATTTTTGTTGGTGTCGTTTGTATAATACAATCCTTTTTTATATATTTTTTAAGCTGCGAGAAACCCAAAAAGTTTTTCTAAAGTAGTCTAAATGCAGCAATAATTTATTTAAATTTATAAAAGTGTTTTACTGTTATAGATTGGGTGGTGGCTGTATAGTTTACTATTAGTAGATGCCAAAAAAGCTTGGTCGTCTGAAGCTTCTCTTCAATTCGATTCGCCAATTCGATTCGATCATTTGATTCATATGAATGAACGAATGGGCGAATCAACGAACTGAGGAATATTTCTTCCACACTATTCATCAATTTTTATTAATGGAAATTCCCGAATTCCACTTCATCAAATAACAAATGTATCGGAGATAGGTGTATTACAAGGGGGTGAGCGTTACCTGATTTAAAGATAAGTAGGGAATTCGGTATAAAACCAATATCTCTCCCGGCTTGACGATTACAAGTTTTCTGCCTTTAAAGATGGGCTTCTTTAATTCTCTGTTACTCTGATCCGACCAATGAAGAAATTGTGTGTGGATGGATGTAGGTTTCATCTGTATAGATAATATTTCTTCCTTCTTCCCTGTACAGAATATTTTTTTTGAGAAATTGAATTCGTTTAAGTCGTATGTCGTGTTGTTCTACTAGAGCAGATATGTTGTCTTCCGTTTTTTTTTCACCTGAACAATTGATAATTTATTTCTACTATAATATTTCCTTCCAAATCCAAATTTACATACCTAAGTCCTAGATATATATATTCCTCAACGTCTCCCCTGAACGTGTGAAGTTAAGTTGTTGTTCCTGCATTTTCCTCAGTAAAGCTATAAAAAATGTTTAATATTAAAAGAATATGTTTTCAAGAAAATTATAAATATTAGTCGATTTGACCATAACATATTTTTTTCTGCGTAAAAATACTTGCTTTTAACCGTGCGCGCTCTTTTCTCTGTAATGTAAAAATCGTATTCTTTATTCCATAGTTGAGATTGCGGAAACTTTTTCTCTCTTTGTCGGCTCTTCTTGGGGCTAGAAAAATATATAGTGACCAAATTTGACTCAAGTTCAATGTCTTATGTCTGCTAAACCAGAGGATCTATTTTGAACCATTTTTTTTTCGTAGGTAGGTAATACCAAATTACATCTTTTTTACTGAAAACTTACCAAGCTGCATAGTTGTTAATGGAAAAATTTAGACAATGTTGTTTTTTTTTAACTTAAATAATAATAATAATAATAATAGAAGAAAGGACGCTAACAACCTGTTTTGAAGAAGCGAAAAACAGTTCTACCAAAAAATCATGAGTAGGACGCACGAGTAATAGAACCACCGACCAAACAAGAGATCACAGAATACTGGAAAAGTATTTTGTCAGAACTGAAACTACACAATAATAACGCTTCATGGATTAAAGCGGAAGAAGACAGAAACAAGTGCTTAGAGGAACAAGAGGACTTTGCAATGACAACACAAAAAGTTGCAGAAACAATCAAATACACGCATAACTGGAGATTTCCTGAAATAGATAACATTCATAACTTCTGGTACAAACAGTTTACCTCCACACATGAAGCTCTCACTCGCCAAATTAATGAAATTATTTTAAAACCTAGCACACCCTCCGTTTTCTCACCCAGGGAATAACATACCTTAAATGCAAAAATTCAGACAATAAGGACCCGTCAAATTACCGACCTATTACGTGCCCGTCCCGTTATATCAGCAACTAGGATTTAGTACAGATATTCACAGGATCATCCAGAAATCGGTCATTTTGAAAACATGTAGCATAATTAGATCATTTCTTAATACACAATAGTTGTTTTTTTTCCATTTCCTTTTTTTTATTTTTATTTTTTGTACTGACTTGGTATAATCCCGTCAGTATAAAATACAACCACAGGAATACTGTGAGACAACAAGTCATAAAAACAATAATAATAATAATAACAATAATAATAACAATAACTGGACAAGAATTTCAAAAATGTGCTTAGTACCGAATATTGGCTTCTCTATAGCCACTCTGAGAGCTTCTTATCTTGTAGCATACTCAAAATTAAGTTTCTTATTCTTTCCATTGATATACCGTGCCATTTTTTTGATGTTGTATCTGCTAATTCTGCTAGGCTCTCCAGAGACCGTTCGACTGTGGCGATACCCGCAGTTTCGCACTATTGCTAAGGTATACGACTGGACATTATCCTACGTTAGAATAAGCAGAACGATATTCCGGTACAACAACAATCTTAGACTTTTGCAGGTCTCCTAGCCTTTCACTTCTGCTAGGCGTACACAAACCGTCTGCTCACTAATCATAGCATTTCGAACTTGGCAAAGATCTTCTTGAACTTCTACAGGTGTATTTGATAGATTCCGTAAAATCCGAAAAAAAGACTCGCAAATTCGTAATCCGCGGCAAAAACTGAACGCAAAACCGTTTAGGTCTTTTTCAATGAAACTGGAAATCATGTATTAAAAATCTCAGCTAGCGGATGGACTATGTCGGATCATAATCGACTGTCAGTTATGTAGTTCACTAACTTCATGATTGTCATTTTTTAAAGGTTTTAGTGGTAAACATTACAAATTACACCCGAACAAACGGCAAGATTAGTTGCTTTAGTGAATGATTGGCGTAGTAAACGCTACGCCGCTCATGCTGTGGGGGTCCCTGAAGCAACAGCTTGAAAAGGTATCCTGAAATATGAACAAACAGGAAGCATTGCTCGGAAGGAGGGTTCTGGTCGCCTTCGAAAAACTTGCCCTAGAGATGATCCTTTTTTCAGACTGCGAATTTTCAGGAATCGATCAAATACGTTTGTAAAAGTTCAAGAAGATCTTTGCCAAATTGGAGATGTTATGTAAGCAGATGGTTTGTAGACATCTAGCTGAAATGAACTTAAACGCTAGGAGGCCTGCAAAAGGTCCTAAATTGCTACCCTAACATCGTGCTGCTCGGAGATACTTTGTACAAAATTATGGTGAATAGACTAATCGTGAATGGTCAAGTGTCCTGTTTACTGATGAAACAACGTTTTGCCCAGTGGCGGCTCGCGGGTGAAAAAGTAAGTGAAGCGCAAATGAAGCAAGAAAATATCGCAATAATTTTTTGTCCAGAATTTTTTTTATATGTGGAAGGGGTAGAACATTTTTTTACGACCTACCTAAATTTTGTATACTAAATCAGTTCTCCTATCCTTCATAGCATCAAATTTATTTATAACATCCTCATAAAATGGATGAGTTGCTCTAATCTCCTCCAGAAATTCCTTTTGAATTGAAATACTGTCTAGAGAAGTCAGTCTCTCTTGAGATATGCTATTTCTTAAATAAGTTTTTACACGTTTGAGGCAAGAAATCTTCTTTCCACCGAAGTACTTGTCGACAGTATTGTCAAAATGAGGGAAAACACTTTATATGCTTTGGTTAAAATATCTTTATTTTCATTAAATTTTTTCACTTGCTCTTGCAGCACTATATTCAAATTACTGTTATTGGCAAAAATAAGACCAGGCTCATTTTGAAGTCATTGACTTTTTGAAAATATTTCCCCATATAACTGTAACAAATCTTCCAACGGGCCAGTCGGAATATTTAAACTATATTCGGAAAATTTAGCAGAATCTGTTTTTTACAGTCTTGAAAGCTTAGTGTCATTTCCATTAAAATATGGTCTAATATTTCATAAAAAAGGGTTCTATACTTAGCCCTAATTTCTTCAGGTGAAAGCTTAGCAAGCTCACGTTTGCAATGATTTATTTCTGTAATAGAATTTGATTTATCAAACATGGTATTAAAAAAATGTTCATTCATTTTTTTACAGAGCGCCTCACGACAGCGTTATATATTGGACATGCAAAAATGAATGTCAAGCGATTTTTTTTGAAGAACGCAAATAGTATGTCCGTGATTGAAAAAATGTCATTAAACACTAATGCCAGAAACGTGAATTCAAAATCGTTCATCTCAACTAAAAATCCTCTCGCAAGCCGGATTGATTTTTCATCAGATTTGTCACAGTTTGTAATAAATTCAAAGACGTCTTTTAATTTATTCCAGTCTTGAACAATCACATTTACTAACTTCGAATTTGAAGACCAACGAGTTTCTGTAATTGTTGGTATACGCCTCGTAGATGCAGATGTAAGAGCATACGTTCGTTTGGCTGAGTGATGAAAAAATGAAGGAATACCAGACTTGCAAAAAAAATTCGACATTTAGAAATAATTTTAAACTTTGCTGCATCATAAGGTTGAGACGATGCGCAAGACAATGGACAAATACAGCCTGCGGCGCTTTTTCTTTTGATCCAATAGAAAATATAAATTCTCCGACGTTCTATCGGAGCTGACATTATAAAATCCTAAGAATCTCTCGACTACTGAACCTTCTAAATTAACGTATCTTAAAATTATGGAGCACTGGGAGGTTTGCGTAATATCGGTGGTGTCATCCACTTGCCCAGAAAAAAACTGTATTTTTTGTCTATTTAATCGGACGTTTTCATTAAAATGTACTTTATATAGTTTAGCATTTTCTTTTAAAGTGTCGGCTATAGTGCTTTGATTTTTTACAAATGTTTTTAGCATTAATTCGCATTTTCGCTTCCTTATTCCACATTGAATATTTAGTAGAAACTAGTAAACAAGGCCAGCAAAACAATTTTTGTAATATTTGACTACTACATAACCATTTGTACGCCGAAAATCAGGATGACGATTAAAACTCTGATCTTGTTCCTTCCATCGATTAAATGGAGTTTCCAACAAAATGCAAACCACATCCGTGATAAGATTCTGCAAAGGAACTAACCGGTTGCAGCGAAATCCGCCAAAATTAAAGTAAACATATACCCCAAAACTGAACGTCACGTGGGTGAAGTATACTGCGTTAGCAATGCACCGATAGCGTTGTATGGCGCTGGTTAACATTATTCTTCCATGTGCTCGACGTCATCGGGAACGCGTTGTCATGGCGACGTAGTAGGAAAATCGTAAACTAAACATAGCGCCTCCAGCAAAGTGGAAGAGGTTTGCGCCACTGTTATAGTTGTTATAATAAAGTTCGATTGAAAGTTTTAAAAAGACATGCCGCCAACGGTCAAGTAAAATATTTATTCGAGATGTACAGTTTATTTTTTACCAGTTAGGTGAATAAATGAATGTAAAAACTTAAATTTTAAGAGATATATAATAAATATAGTTAGATGCTTGTTTGCCTTGCTGCCGAAAGATTTAATCAATGTTTGATAACAGAATGTGATAATTTTAATGGTGATTCAGTTAAGGTGTGGGGTGCAATTTTCATGAAAAGACGTACACCCCTTTGTGTTTTTCCCATTAGACAGCCAATGACAGCCCAAATTTACATCAATGATATTTTAGAGCAGTATGTGTCACCTCTTGCTGATTTAGGTGGTAATAATTTTATTCCGGTGTAGGATTTCCCGACCGCATACCGCAGCAATAGTGCAGAACTTCCTAGAAACTGCGGGTATGGCCACATTACAGTGGCCTGCTGGCTTGCGGGCCTGCTAGAAGCCCCGATATGAATGCAATAAAACATTTGTGGGATGAAGTAAGAAGAAGGGTGCGTTCACGCGAATGGCCTCTTGAAAGCCTATCAGAATTGGTAGATGCGTTATTAGAAGAATGGAACCATAAACCAGTGGAAAGAATAAGAAACCTAATTTCGAGTATGCCCCGCAGATTAGAAGCTCTCAGAGTTGCTAGAGGAAAAAATACTCGGTACTAAGCACACATTTCAAGTTCTTTTTCATCCAATTCGTATTATTTTTATTTTATTAGAATATCACTTCTGAAAAATTAAGTAGGTACCTTGGCAAAATGCTATGATACAATAAAAAAGCTGCAATTCAGACATTTTCGAGACAAATTAATAAATAGAATAACAAATTTGTCTTAGAAGAATGTTCTTTCATCTACAGTGTAAACATTTTTTTATAGATGCTCTAATAATACACAGGATAAATCAAAAAACAGGAAAAAAAGCAACGTTAAAGTTTTTCTATTACCATTCCTGTAGCTTGGCAAAGTTTTAGCAAAAAAGCTGTAATTCGGTCAATTTTAGAGATAAGTCGATGAATAAAAAAAATGCTCACAAAAAGTTGGTCTTTCATATAGGGTATAAAAATTTCCTATACGGATCCTACGGAGCTTTTTCACTATTGTCCAACAATCTCTGAGAACTGGTCCACTGGTTTAAAAGATATAGGACATTGAACTTGGGCCAAAAATCAAGTGCGTCACTTTTTTGGACTGAGTGTATTATAGTACATTACACTTACCTAAAATTTTTAAGAGGAATCTGTAAACCTTCACCTACTTCTTTTTGCATAAATGCAGTGATCCGGTCAATTACCTCTTTTGTTTGGTCGTACAAAAGGCTATTCGTTTATTTTCTCACTTTCTTGGGAGCCATTAGACTTAAACTTCCAAAACACGAAACTATAGAAAACACAAAACATACAATTTCACCATTTTTAGCGATTCAAAGTATAAAAACAAATTAAGAGAAAGTAAGGTAATGGTAATCTACCTCGCTGGGGTGAATTCGGAGCCTCGTAAATAGACCGACCGATCGATGGATCGAGGTGGATTCACGTTAAACCACGCGCTGTACCAATGTTATCCTTGTAGTACTTCACCAAATTTCGAAAATTTATCTGAAACAGTTCCCGACATATATAGCAATCACAATGACGAAGTCAACCATTAGAAAAATCCCACCAAGTCAAGCTTCGGACGAACTTCTTCTAATAATAGTAAATTATTACTTCATACATTACCATTTCTTTTACTCAATATGGGTCATTGTTTTGTATTTGTAAACATTACTTTAATTTTAGGAAATAATGTGGACACTTTTCATTACATCGTGGTTGTTTGCCCCGCAAATAGGAATTCTGTCAAAGATAATATTTCAAAACCCAGTGCCACTGTTCAATATCGATTTGACTGGATACCACGAATGTTTGACAAAGTTTAGTAAGTCTCAACCCATATGGTCTTGGGTACTGATGCACGAACAAGATGAAAAGCAGCCCTTTGATGACATGCTAAACGTCATTTACAGTACTGGGATTCCAATTTACAATTACGATGAATCTAAAACGAGTAACTCTAAAGACTGGTTTCAAAAACTCACCAGCATCAGTTCTATATCGAGAGAATCGAAAATATTCATTCTTTCCAAGAGTAAATTTCACCTGAATCTGATGAGGCACGCCAACGAAAGTTTCCATCGGGGAGACAAAATAATTTTTTCGAACTATGCTCGCGGAAAACGAGTAACCTTTAAATCAATAATTAATTTTTTCGCTTTGAAAACGTCGCTTAAAGGCTTAACTAGATTCAATCTCCTACCTGTCGTATCATTCCTGTATGTAAACGAGTCAGGAAAAGTCGATCCAGTTAGCTATATTCCAAATGACCCAAAAAACTTTGCCGTTGCTGAAAAAGTCTCACTTACCTGCGACAAAATGTATTCAAATTCAATAAGTAAACTTATTTTTAACGCTGACTATTTTACGATAGCGGCTTTTCAAACTGTACACGCAATCAAACGTGGAGATGAATATTTTGGAAGAGATGCGATCATAGGAAAAATTTTAGTAGGATGTACGCGTTTTAGATACGTTTATAGTACACCTACTGATGGAACCACATATGGCGAAGAAACGAATTACTCAGGTGTCTACAAGGAAATTGTTGAAGGACGAGCCCAAATGGCATTAAACTCTAGATTTTTTCTTACTAAAATTATAACTGATAATGTGGTAAGTTTGTGTCAATACTTAAGGTGTTATTCATAAAACAGTAATAAAAAAATTCAATTTAATAATTACTGTCTCAGGCATATGTTCAGGGTTTTCCCGTATATTTTTCCATCCATCTAGAGAGTTTATTTGAATAGATACGGAAATGACGTAAATACAAAAGTTGTTGGGTTTTTTATGAAGATTTAGAATATTATAACATAAATGCGAAAATATTATTGGAAATGTCAAATTTTGATAGGTTGTCAGTTTTTTTAAATGAAACGCCCTGTATATTAAATCATAATCTTAAAGATTTTTTTTTTCTAATTTCAAATATATATACTTTTAATATATTCTGTCAATTAGTTTTGGATATATAAGTGTTTCAACATTAAAACAAAAAAAAATTGGTGACCGGCTGGACATTATGAGGAGAGACATCATCTTGTTGCCATATCAAATTAAGATATGAATTAATCGGTAGTTGTTCTAAATGCCTCTCGATTTCGTTTTCCAATAACTCCTGATACCTTTGTCCGGTTAAATTCCCATTTAAAAATATAGGTCCAATCACATGATTGTTAAGAAGGCCACACCAAACATGTAGGGATCTTTTTCCCTGAATTTTGACCGCCTGAAGAGCTCGCGGGTTTTCTTTTGACCAAAAATGCTTATTTTTCCGGTTAAATACGCCTCCAGTGGTAAAGGTTGCCTCATCAGTGAAAATTATGTTTGATAAATTTAGTTGGTTTATCATAACACGTCTTTCTATTTCTTGGCAGAAGTGTAATCGGTCTATTTTGTTTTGATCGGTTAATTCTTGAGTAGGTAAAAACTTATATGGCTTATATTTATAATGTTTTAGAACTGAGTGGATTTTATGCCATGGTTTGTTAAAAAAAGTGGCTGCATCGGGAATTGAGCGCTCAGCATTTTCTAAAACAAGAATAAATAAGATAAATAAATTATTTTAATACAAAAGTTTCAAAATTACCTTCAAAATGTAATAAAATATTTAAATCTTTTCAGCGTTTCTTTCCACTATTCTAACTTTTCGCTTAAGTGTTTTTCTTTCATTCAATTGTTTAGCGATGTTTAATATTGCCCTATAACTCGGTGTTGTTCTAATCTAGAAACCGTCTATGATATTCGTTACAAGCTATCGATGCATTTTTACCATGTAAATAAAATAATCATGTGAAGTTTCTCCTCTTCCGAATAACCTATCGTCCAACGTATTAGGTATTAAAAATGCTTGTAAATAATTACTTCTGACCGGTAAACGTCAAAAAGGCGTCGTTAATTGCAATTGTCTTGTCCATGGCTCACTTTGTTTTAGCGCAAATTACCTTACCATTTCTTTAATGTTCAAACGCTTATATATCCAAAACTAATTGACAGAATATAATAATAAATTAAAAGTATATATATATATTTGAAATTAGAAAAAAAATATCTTTAAGATTATGATTTAATATACAGGGTGTTTCATTTAAAAAAACTGACAACCTGTCAAAATTTGACATTTCCATAATATTTTCGCACTAATGATATAATATTCTAAATCTCCATAAAAAACGCAACAACTTTTGTATTTACGACATTTCCGTATCTATTCAAATAAACTCTCTATTGTAAATTTCCTTATGTTAAATCATTTTTGGACAAACTATATTTAAAAGCCTCAAAACACAAGGCATAAAGTTAACTATATATATATATATATATATATATATATATATATATATATATATATATATATATATATATATATATATACCGGGTGCCCCTCAGATGTTGCTATAAAACTTTTTGTTTTTTATATATATATATATTTTTGGATATATATATATATATATATATATATATATATATATATATATATGAAGAAATATTTATGATATATATATATTTTTTCAATATATGAATATAAATCGGTTCATGATCTATATATATATATATATATATATATATATATATATATATATATATATATATATATATATATATCTATATGTATATATATATATATATATATATATATATATAAATGTTTTTATTATTTTTCTTGGGCATATGTTTGATTAATTAAACATATTTTCTGCAACTAGCTCGACGTTTGGCTTTTTTTTGTTAGTTTCTTTTATATTTAATTTTTAATTTTTTAATAATTATTTAATTAAGTTACGATAAGTTTGACATAGATTGTGTATGTCATTTTTGTCATTTGCTGTATTATGATCATTCTTTATTCGAATAATTTCTTTAATTGTCGATTTATGATAATTGCTGTCTTCAAAAATGTTGAATTCATGTTTTTTTACTTTTTTCATGTTTATGTAAGGCAGTAAAACCATTTTATGTATATTTAGGATCATTTAAACGATTTTCCCCGGTTCCGAGCTCAATTAATGGGTATTCAGATCTCGTTGAGTAAAAATCCCTGAAGATGCCTCGCGCAATCGAAGGCGAAACGTCGGATAGTATTTCCAATTTGAAATATGGTTTTAGCAGGATGGTGCTCCACCGCATTTTGCTTGCAATGTTACAATGTTTTTTTTTTGGAAGATGGGGTACGATAGAGTGGCCACCTCGGCCTCCGGACTTGACGCCCTTCGGCTAATTTGTGTGGCGACACACAAAAATGTGGTTTATAAAACTAAGCCCAATAATCTCGAGTTTTAGAGGAGCGAATAGAAATTGAATGTAGACGAATCGAGGAGGCTGGCATTCTTTTTAATGTATTAAATATTTTCCTACAGTATTTAGTCTACTGTCAGGAAGTAGATGGACATTTTAAACACCTTACTTAGTTTATATTAATTTATTGTTTGTTGTATTAGGTATTCCTTTTTTGTATTGTATTGTTTCCGTTGTTTTTTATAATCTAGTTTTAAAATTGAGACGCTGTTTTTCTTGCTAGTATTTCGGTAGCAAGATGAGGAACTCTTGTGCTTTCCGGTCTGCCAGAACGTACAGCATCTTCTACCTTTCCAGTTTCAAGAAATGTTTTGTTAGTTTAACTTACGGTACATTTAGTTATCGGAATTCTGTTAGGATATTTGTCATTAAAAATGTTAGAAACATCTTGCAGGTTTCGCATTCTATCACCATAATTCAGTATAATTAAAATTTCAATTCTTTAGGGTTCAGTTAAACGATCCATCTTTGTAAATCAACCAAACTGTTGTCCTGTTGTCTGCAGGTATTTTAATAAAAGGTAATATATTAAATTATGGATATTAGACCCTTATTTTAGCAAAAACCGTTGACTTTCATAAAAAATGCTGTTAATATAAACTATTGAGATTTTTACGCAGATTTTAAAAAAGTAATATATTATACGGTATTCCATTAACATTGGATACGGCATATTTTGTGTACATATTTTCATTAAATTCAAAAAAGAGGTAAGTACCTGAGGTATATACCGGGTGTCAAAAAATCTATTAGACAAGCCATAACTTTTAAAGTACTTGATGTATCAAAACGAAATTTCGTATAGGTAAATAGTACATAAAGAGGAGAGTTTTCGCATATTTTTTCCTTTCCGTTCACTTCCGGTTTCACCGGAAATGACTCCAGTTTCGATTTTTTAAATGGAATACTTTGTATATTTTTACATTTTTGGATTTCTGATTTTTTATAGCCATTTTTAAAATTGCATCTAGGTGGCCATGACCGGACGCAAATTAATCTAAGGACCTAAAATGATGACAGAATAATACAATCGTTAAGTTTCAGTGATTAATCTGATAGCTAGAAACAAGAGAAGTTGATAAAATCAAATTTTGGTGTTTAACTATTTTTTTTCAAATGGCGACCCTTTTTAGACAAGCACTTTTTGAAAAGAGGAATCTGACGGTACTAACTTTTTTGCGATTAGATTAAAAATAAGCTCAAAAATTAAACATTACTAAGAAGAACGTTAATCTCCATTTCTTTATTTATAATAAATCTGACTTCCGCCACTTGATTTCCTTCTTGATATCTAAAACGATTCTCGAGATATGGAAAATACTGATGGACTGAATTTTGCCGGTCGGGGTATCTCTGAGCATACAATTCAGCAGCATTGAGTTTTGAAAACACAAATAGTACTGAAAATCAAGAAAAATAAGGAAATCTTATGTCTACTCAGAAAGATTAAGTACGTGTCACTGTCAAAACAAAAAATCCTACTTAATATCCAGCATGGCTATCCTTCGCACACTTGATAAACGTAAATAATTGATTCTCGAGTATTTTTCTTAGTAATATTTAATTTTTGAGCTTATTTTTAATCCAATCGCAAAAAAGTTAGTATCGTTAGATTCGCAAAAAAATCTTCTTTTCAAAAAGTGTTTGTCTAAAAAGGGTCACCATTTGAAAAAAAAATAGTTAGACAGAAAAATTTGATTTTATCAACTTCTCTTGTTCCCAGCTATCAGACTAATCACTAAAACTTAGCGATTGTATTATTCTGTCATCATTTTAGGTCCTTAGATTAACTTGCGTCCGGTCATGGCCACGCAGATGCGATTTTAAAAATGGTTATAAAAAAATCAAGTAGGCGTAAAAAGTTTTTCAAATGTCACATCCTATTCAGAATTGTCTCAGGAATCCAAAAATGTAAAAATATATCTTCTTTTCAAAAAGTGTTTGTCTAAAAAGGGTCACCATTTGAAAAAAAATAGTTAGATAGAAAAATTTGATTTTATCAACTTCTCTTGTTCCCAGCTATCAGACTAATCACTAAAACTTAGCGATTGTATTATTCTGTCATCATTTTAGGTCCTTAGATTAACTTGCGTCCGGTCATGGCCACGCAGATGCGATTTTAAAAATGGTTATAAAAAAATCAAGTAGGCGTAAAAAGTTTTTCAAATGTCACATCCTGATTCAGAATTGTCTCAGGAATCCAAAAATGTAAAAATATATCTTCTTTTCAAAAAGTGTTTGTCTAAAAAGGGTCACCATTTGAAAAAAAAATAGTTAGAAAAATTTGATTTTATCAACTTCTCTTGTTCCCAGCTATCAGACTAATCACTAAAACTTAGCGATTGTATTATTCTGTCATCATTTTAGGTCCTTAGATTAACTTGCGTCCGGTCATGGCCACGCAGATGCAATTTTAAAAATGGCTATAAAAAAATCAAGTAGGCGTAAAAAGTTTTTAAAATGTCACATCCTGATTCAGAATTGTCTCAGGAATCCAAAAATGTAAAAATATATCTTCTTTTCAAAAAGTGTTTGTCTAAAAAGGGTCACCATTTGAAAAAAAAATAGTTAGATAGAAAAATTTGATTTTATCAACTTCTCTTGTTCCCAGCTATCAGACTAATCACTAAAACTTAGCGATTGTATTATTCTGTCATCATTTTAGGTCCTTAGATTAACTTGCGTCCGGTCATGGCCACGCAGATGCGATTTTAAAAATGGCTATAAAAAAATCAAGTAGGCGTAAAAAGTTTTTAAAATGTCACATCCTGATTCAGAATTGTCTCAGGAATCCAAAAATGTAAAAATATATCTTCTTTTCAAAAAGTGTTTGTCTAAAAAGGGTCACCATTTGAAAAAAAATAGTTAGATAGAAAAATTTGATTTTATCAACTTCTCTTGTTCCCAGCTATCAGACTAATCACTAAAACTTAGCGATTGTATTATTCTGTCATCATTTTAGGTCCTTAGATTAACTTGCGTCCGGTCATGGCCACGCAGATGCGATTTTAAAAATGGCTATAAAAAAATCAAGTAGGCGTAAAAAGTTTTTCAAATGTCACATCCTGATTTAGAATTGTCTCAGGAATCCAAAAATGTAAAAATATACAAAGTGTTCAATTTAAAATGTGTATCTACGAATCTATTTATCTATAACTCGCAAATTATTCAGATGTTTCGGACTTCTCCAAAAAACACAACTTACACACCTTAGAAACGAATATCTTTAATCTCGAATCTGTACTGAGAAACCCCAATTTTAAAATAAACTTACAAAATCAGAGTGTCAGCACACGTTATCAAATCTATATAAACTCACTAGACCATCGTTGAATTGTGGGCGATTTTGTTCTGACGAATTATCATACATTAAGCCTTCTTTAGTCATTCCTGCCCCAGGAAGACACGGTCATCGACCCACAGACCCAAAAGCTTTTCCCTTTTCTTCAAATCTGCAAGGCTTTAATTTCTGCATAAACAAATTTTTCCTCTCTTCACATAAGGCTACCACCTTACCTAATACTTAGACCAATCATAAGTGAAAATATTGGCATCTTAAAAAAAGAGAACAAGCCTTCCCTCTGCCTGGAAATTCCTAATACAAAGATCAGAAATACGGGGTAACAGTCAATAACAAATAAAATCTGACGGACGCAGGTGACAGCAAGGCGCAGGGTCTGGGTCTACTCGGTGGTACAATCTTGAATCGATAGCGACGAAAACTGCGTACTCTCTCTAGCGAAACTTCTGTTATAGATAGATACCCAGTATGTTTTTAAATTTAATTAAGGTCTTGCCTCTGAACCAATGTGTTTTTATCAATGGAAGTCGAAAATACCGATATTTACAAAAACAAACACTCAAAGAAATAAAAAATTTAATACACCGCTAATTCAAAAAAATACAAATAATTTTATTTCTTTGTGCTGATTGCATTTCGAGGTGCAAAAAGAATATAGAATAACCTATAAAACTTTATTTTTTTTAGGTGGAATATACTTACCCCCACAACAGGAATGACTTAGTGATCCTAATACCCATGAAGCTTTCAACGTCAGAAATATTCTATTTTTCATATTATTCATATGGAATCTCAGTTTTCACAATAATTTCACTTTACATCTACCTGAAGATATCAAAAAAGGAAACATCGTTAGTGCAAGTGATTATAATATTTCTACTAATATGCAGCGGAAAATCCCTAAGAGAAATAGACGCAAAATATTTTCGCATAATCTACATGAGCATGATGGTCCTCGCTTTTTACGGATATACGTTATTTAACATTCAAATATTATCGGCTCTTACGCTTCAACCTTCCGCGATGAGAGTGCGATCTGTGAAAGAGTTTGCAGACACCAAGTACAAAATCCATGCCTCCCCCTCTGTGAGGACTATCTTGCGCGACTCTTTGAGAAAGGACGAGTTAGCGCCCCGTATTCTTCCCCGCATTCAGTCACCTCCAAACGAAAATGAAGCGGCGTACCATGTAGGAATTCATTTGAGGAACTGCAGTGATGCCATCATTTGCTCTAGAAGTACCGCATTATATTATAAAGACTTAAGCCATGAACAGAGAAAGGAATTTTGCTATTACATTATGCCAGAATCCATAATGCCCACATTAATTACGTATATTATGGGTTATCGGTCACCATTTCAAGACAAATTTAATGAGTTGCTTTTTCGGATTATTGAGAATGGTCTGGTGGCTAATTATACGAAGAAGTTGGTGAGAAGAAGAAATGTTATATCGGATGAGGTTAAACCGTTCGGGATGACATCTCAAGGAGAAAAGTTACCCTGGATCGTTTATGTCATTGGGATAGGCATTGCCTTTTGTGCGTTCGTGCTAGAAGTCTTGTATTATTTCTTACACAATATTTTTCGGAAAGTGGATTTATATTATATAGAGTAAATTTCTAGAAGTAGAATTTCTATGTGTGTCTGACAAAGCACTAAAATTAAGTTTCGCTATATAAATAAAAATAAAGTTATGCAAAAATCACAGTTTTTATACTTTTCAAATATGGTTTAAGTCTTAGCTAAACTACAGTGAAACCTCTCAACAACGGACAGTAGCCGTGCCACAGAAACTATCCGTTGTATAGAGGTCTCCGTTGTGGGGAGTGAACAAATTAAATACCAATGTAATTTTATTTTGAAAAAATATTTTATTTTTAAGTAAAAAAATTATATGTTTAGTACAAATTATACAATTGTTACTACGTGTACACCAACATCTTTTACATACATATATGCATACAATAAAAATGTACTAGCTAATATAAAATATTATAATACCTACATATACAGTTTGATACAGTTCTACTTTATAAAAAGTTTCTATTTTAAAAAATTATCAAGTGTTGCTTATCTTAAACTAGTTAATTTATTTCTAATAATTTGAGATTCCATTTTAGACGCAACTTCTGAGATTTTTCCCCTAAAACAGAACCTCCAGATAATATACAAAAGTTTTCAATATCCCTTAACATTTTATATGCTTCGTTAATGTTCTTAATATTGGAAGAAATAATTTCTTCATCAACACTGTCAGATGAAATCTGACCGTTTTCACTATTTTGAAATTCGCTGATGCACTCATGTACACTTATGTTAGGATTTTCCGTGAATAAACTTTCATCAATTTCTGAATACGAAGTTAAGTCGGAAGCAGGGACGTAGACAGAAAATTAATTTTAAGAGGGGGGGCAGTTGGGGGGCACAAATAATTCTAAAGGGGCCTATATACAGGGTTTGTCATTAGTGTGTCAAAGTGTCAAGTTATATTTACAATTTATGTATTTGCGTTGCATTGACCCATCGAAAAATGATTTTTCTTCGATCAATATTTCGTTTTTTCATTGTTTTTGTTTTTTTTTTTGTTTTAAGGTAAATTTCGCTTTGTCCATAAAATTGTTTGTTTGAAAGTAGCATACTTTCCTAGTAAAGATTTATTTTACATTAATGATGGATCCTGTAACAAATAATATGTTCCAATAAAAAAATTAAAACGAATTTTCTACATTTATTTTAGGTTTTTGAATTAAATAACAAATTTTATACAAAAGTAACTTAATTAAACACATCTGAAGAAACATGTTTTTTCACTTTTATTTAATGTACAGTTGTGGAAGTATTAATAAAACTAATAAAAAATAAACATGAATAATATAAACCGTTAATTAAAGAATACAAAAAAAAACAATTCATAATATTAAATTTGTTCTCTTATTTTCCGCGAATATATCTATTACTCATTGAAGATCTATGTTTTCTACCAATTACTTCTCAATTGATGAAATAGCCAAGTTTGATAATATGTCATTTTCGATTCTATTTCTCAAAAATGATTTTATTATTCTTAAACAAGACAAAGTTCGCTCACATGAAGCACTAGAGGGTTAGAGTCAGCTTATATTTCGGATTCTTACTAGTAGAGATATTTTGTTTTGTTGTGATTTGAGTATTTTATTTCGTTTAAAATATTGTGGTGTATGAGAGTAGCGTATAATTTATTTAGACAGGCTAATGGGGGGTCAGTGGGGGTCTTGGATTCGACTTTTTTTCATGCAGCAATATAAATCAAGGCACTTACAACATTTATGGATTTCTCCAATTGTTTGCTAGATTCAGAATACTCCCTGGATGACAAAAGTCGTTTGATTAAAAACTTTCTGTAGTGGTTTTTAAAATTTTGAACAACGCCCTGGTCCTGGCTGGCAATGTGATGTCGTATTTGGCGGTAAAAAAATTATTTTAATATTTTTTAACTCCAGTTTTGGGTGAGATACAGCATTATCCAACAGTAAAAGTACATTTTATGCTTTCATGCTTTCTTGTTATATAGTTGGCGCATTACCTTTCTGGAATGACGTCACGCTGGTTTCAAATAACGTATTTCTTATATTATTTATATTTCAGCGATGATTCCTAACCTAAACGTATGCAGTGATGTAGATAGGAGGGGTGCGTTCCGCACTGGCTAAAGCGAATTTAAAATTGGCATTTTCTGTACAGAAAGCGCTGCAACTTGTCGAAAATGGCTGGCAAAAAATTAACACTCTCATTGCCATAAAAAAACCCTCATTTTGCACACTTAATACAAAAATAACTATTATAACTTCAAAAACTAAAGTTATTTTGCAAATAAGACTTTACTAATATAAATTCTTTCATCTTAGTCTTATTCTTTGTTTGCAATGTAATAAATTGAGGCCAGTTACCCATTTTCATCAAAATTATTTTAATTCTCAATTACAGACAATACTGAAAAAATATTAAGAAAAGGGGAATAACGAACGATGAATCCTTTACCTCCAGAATGTTTCAAAAACAAAAAGAGGTAAAAACAAAAATCACAGATTACTTAAAGAACAAAATAAGAGATATGATCTATTGCGTGTATGCTAAAAATGAATATGTTACAATGCAGACTTTGCTTTAAAAACTAAAAGAGAGAAATTAATGTATAACTAACTAACTTTAAAAATAAAAACTACTCCCCTTCACTGTCTTCAGAATCAGAACTAAATTCTTCATCGTCACTGCTGTCTTCGTCGGTACTAATTACAAGTGGCGCAATGTCTGAAGCATCACATATCTGTATTGTCTTCCAAGCTTCTTGGATTACCCTTTCTGTGTGGCTGACATAATTTTTCCAATGCTCTGAAGATACTTCATTTATCGCTTTTTCCCACATGGCCAAAACTTCCGATGGTGTCCCCTTGAGACTAGCAATGTATTGGTCGTATTTCCTCTTACACTCAGACCATACCATTTCAATAGCATTAAATTGACAATGGTATGGAGGAAGTCTTAGTATTTTGTGGCCCAAAGGTTTCACATATTCGTCAAGGTAGAATGTTTTTTCAATGTTACAATTTTTTTCTACAATGCTCCATATTTCATCCTTCATGGCCCTCTCTGGGAAGTCAATGTTCTTTTCTTTTAACCATCCAATCAATCTCTGCTTTGTCCATGATTTTCTTGGAATATCCTCTAAAAGGCCGGAATGATAGCTTGCGTTGTCCATCACTATCAAACTTTTTGGAGGAAGATTTGGTACCAGCTGATTTTTAAACCAATTTTCAAAATTTTGCTTGTTCATATTGTCATGATAATCTCCGCTTTTTAGTCCACTTTTAAATATTAAACTGGCCCCCTTAATAAATACTTCCTTTGATCCAGCGTGAACTACAATATATCGATGACCTTCACTAGCTTTTTTAGAACTTGTAGACATAGTGTTATCCTGCCAGCTGTTTCTAAACGAACCTTTACTAAAAATCCAAGTCTCATCAATAAATACGGTGGTATAAGCATCTTGTCCTAGATTTTGATTTTTGACATATTCCCTCAAGAAATTGATTCTCTTGTGGACGATGTGGGGCAAATCCATCAGGTATTTTCTATTATTTGATTTCTTCCACTTAAAACCAATACTTTTTACGTATTTTCTTAGCGAGGTGATGGAAAAATTAAAATATTCATTTATCTCTTTTAGTTTTTTAAGCAAAGTCTGCATTGTAACATATTCATTTTTCGCATACATGCAGTAGATCGTATCTCTTATTTTGTTCTTTAAGTAATCTGTAATTTTTGTTTTTACCTCTTTTTGCTTTTGAGACATTCTGGAGGTAAAGGATTTATCGCTCGTTATTCCTCTTTTCTTAATATTTATGATTGTTGTATGGCTAAGTTTTGTTGCATTTGAAGCTCGTTCAATTATATTATCAGTTTGCGGAAGGATTCCATTTTTAGCTTGCTCTTTTTCCAATTGAAAAAAAGCCAAGATATTCAAAACTATTAGCTGTGATTGCTGATTATATCTTCGCGGCATCTTGCAAAAGTTTAAAAAGAATCACAACAAATCAATGTCAATTTTGACGAATATATTCTGAAAGACACATAACCAAAACCGGCATTGACTGTTGTAAAGAAACGACAATGAGTTTTTTCAAAATGTTTTTGTCACTGTCAGTTAACATAAATCAAACAAAAATAACCAAAAATGACGTCATTCCAGAAAGGTAATGCGCCAACTATAGTACCATTCAAGTGGCAATTTTTCCACGCTTGATGTTTTAAAACAACGGGGTTTTTTACTTTTTCCAATCACCAGTACATTTTCTTTTTCTCCATTCATAGCGGAGCAAAGTAAAATAGTGAGTCTCTCCTTGGACGCTTTCCCGCCAGCACATGTTTCGCATTTTAAAGAAAACGTTTTATTTGGCAAGGCGCGGAAAAATAGTCCCATTTCATCGGCGTTATAAATGTCTCTCGGTGTGTAGTCTTTGATAATAGCACATAATTTCGTCGGCCAATTAGTTACCTCAATCAAGTCTACAGCCGCTGCTTCGCCACAGATGGATCTGAAAGGATTATGACGTTGACAGAACTTCTCCAACCATCCATCTGATCCTTTAAAACCATCAACTTCTAGATTCTTCGCAATTTCTTGTGCTTTTTCCTTTATTATTGTACCGGATATTGGAATGTTTTTGGAGCGTACTTTACAAAACCATTCGTAGACAATTTGGTCTATGGCAGCACCCTCAGTTTTTGCAAATTTCTTTTTCTCTTTCATGTTCCCGGTCTCGGCGAATCGCTGGTTAAGATCGCTCTTGTTTCTCAAAATATCTCTAATTTGAAATTTTCCTATACAGAATTTTTCGGCTAATACTCTAACGCTAAGTTTGTTTTTTTTTCGCGTACTGGATTATTTCAACTTTTTCTTGAAGACTCAAAAACTTTCTTTTGTTTGAAGACATATTGATCGCACCTCTAAACCTCAAAACTAAGATATTCTATTGATGAAGACTACATTTTATAAAAATAAGGTGATCTATTTATTATGCAATGCACCGCAATTTACACCTACAAGCCAGATAGCATAAGTCAGCCTATTGTTAATTAAACTAGTGCTATTAACAATAGGTAGGCGCCGCGCTGCTTATTAGCATAGATCTAAATATTGCCCTTAATGTGCAATAAAAATACTGGCATTAAATGTGTTTTTATTAAAAATGTTTCAAAATTTACTGTCCGTGTCCGTTGTTGAGAGTGTCCGTTGTCAAGAGGGTTTAATACGCAGTATATGTATTCCTGACTGACGGTCGGTAACTTCAAAATTGTCCGTTCCGCAGAGGTGTTCATCGTTCGGAGGTATCCGTTAAGGGAGGTTTCACTGTATATTAAATAACGAGTAAGTAAATGTTATCTTCTGTTAAAATAATGCAAAGATTATTAACATTCCCTTACAAATTACAAATACTCGTACGTTATTCCACTATGTTGAGATACATATTTTTACTTAAATTAATTCACTTCCCGAGATTTTTTCAGATCTTTTCGTTTCAGGATCCCTAGATGCCGAAAAATACTGTCTGTCTGTCTGTACCTCGGTCTAGCTAAAAAACTACTTACCCTTTGATATTTCGGTAAAAATCCAATATGGCGAAAGAAAATGGCAGCCTAGTGAAATAAAAAAAAATTATTATTAAAAAGCTACTTATACAGTTTAATTCAAATTTTGCACAAACAACAAGCATTATGTTGCAATCAAGTGGTAAAATTTTGATACGAATACAAGCTGATGTAACAAAATGGCGGTTTTAATAAATTATTTACAAATTCAGCCTGAAAAAACGACTTAATGGCCTGATTTCAGATTGTGTGCTATAACTAATTGTGGTATAGGGATCAGTAGGGATTAGTAAAATTGTGGTACCTACTAATTCAGGATAGCCGAACAAAATGGCGGCGAATAGAATGTTTGTAATCGTGAAAAAAATCACTTTCTTAAGTTTTATCTTTATCTTTACGTTTTAACGTCCCCAGCTGCCAAAAAATGTGTTTTATCAATTCCGTCGGTCCGTCTGTCAATCGGTATGTCTGTCTGTCAGTTCGCGGCATAGCTTAAAAACTTCTTACCCGACTGATACAAATTTTGAAAAAAAAGGGGTTATATGGGGATGATCTGGTAATATTTTGATAAATATTTAGTTATTAATTTAAATAAAAATGAACTTGATTATGATTTGCAGTACTTAACTATCGGCTAAATACTTAAGTATTTAGATATACTGTAAGTACTATAGATATATTTTAAGTACTTAAGAAATGTACTTAAAACTATAGTTAGAGTACATTTCTTAAGTAATCTTAATAAATAGAGCACGCAGTTAATACGTATGCTTTAATTTTAATTTTTAAGTAAACTATTGAATATTTTAAGTACTTTTGCAAAATGCTGGTACTTAATAATGTAAGTATATTTTTAAAATCAAGTACTTAATACCGGTTATTTTAAGTAACTTATGGGTACTTATCACAGCTCTGCTCCCAGTGTTACTTTAATCAAAAATTTAGAAGTAACAGGGAGACATCAGGGTTGGCATGCATGTTAGAAACGCATGAATCAAACATGGGCAAGAAATTGCAACGTAACGAAAAACCCTAAATAAGTAACATTGATTGTTACCACAAATGCCATCATGTATAATATAAAAATCTATACTATAATTGCAGTAATGGTCAGGTAATAAAAAATTCTCGACAATCGAATATTCCATTAAAAGGAAGGATATGTTGCGGTTTGCACGAAACCATTTTCATTGGCGTAGAACACATTTTTGGTCTCAAAATATTCCCACCATTTGTTCTGGTTTTTATAATTTGTCACGTATTTTTTTATTTCCCTCGTTTATAGGGAAGCATTGTAATCGCGAAAAAATCACCCTCCGAGATTTTTTCAGATCTTTACATTTCAAGATCCCTAGACGCAGAGAAACATATTTTCTTAATTCCTCGATACGTATATCTGTCGGTCATAGCTAAAAAACTACTTATCCAATTGACAAATTTTGGTCAAAAAATAAGAGTTATGGCAAAACAAAACGGCGGCCTAGTGAAATGTTAAAAAAAAATATTATTAAAAAACTGCTTATCCAATTTATATCAATATTTGCATAAGCATCAAGTACTGTGTTGGGATCACCTGGTAACATTTTGGTACAAATCCAAAATGTCGTATTAATAAAATTTTAAAAAGAAAACTGCTTTAATTTTGTTTTGAAATTGTGTCCCATAAGTAACTGTAGTATAGGGATCATATGGCAACAAAAAAATGGCGGCCTAGTGAAATGTTAAAAAATTGTTACTAAAATCAAAAAAAAAATCAAAATCAAAATTCGTTTATTCCTTCAATTTAAAAGTGTAGTACAATAATTGAAGAAAAGGTCAATGATAAAAAATAACTCAAATCTATACATATACATACACGTTCCTTTAACTAAACTCCTGCATCGAATAACAATTCTTTTCAAGGAGATGTTTCTTTAGACGATTTTTGAATATGTTAATATTAATAGCATTTCTAATATGATCATTTAACTTGTTATATATATCACAACCTGTAAAAAAATATATTTTTGATAAGCCGCAGTTCTATGATGTTCCGGTAATAAAAGTGTTTTGTGTCGTGTGCTGACTAATATCCTAAACATACATTACTACGGGTTCAATTCAACGAGTTTCCATGCTGGTCTTACCAATTAATATGTAGGGTGTTAAAAATGGTGAGCAAAACAAACAGAACTTTAAATGTAAAAATCTCTTGTTTTTCAAATGGAACACCCTGTATGTTTTTATTTCATCTGATTCAGCGTTCAATTACCTATCATTACTCGTATATATAAACAGATGAAGTGGGCTAATATTAGTCAGTTCCATTAAAGTTTTATAGGTAAAATTTTTTTTTTTTAAATGTTTTTTTTTTTAAAGTTCTAAAAACTCAATTTACTCAAAAACGAGAAAGAATTCAAATATAGATGTTATTATAAAAACTTTCGCAAATTAACAGTAGAATCGAAACATGTAATAATATATAGGATGTCCCATTTAAATTAAGAAAGTTGACATGTGTCACGTCAAAACGAAACACCCTGTATAAACAAAAGTAAAATAAAATAAAAATTTAATTGAATCCAAACAACTTTTGTATTTAACTTTTTGTCGTAACTATTACCGTTTTCTAGATAAGTTACTGTATCACCATAAAATGGCCACCCTGTACCTAGTAAATAGTCCCCCCCTTTAAAATGCTAAATCGATATGTTTGTTTAGCTTGTAGTAATACGTATAAGTATAATATATAAAGTATTCTAAAAGAAGAAAATAAAATATATCTATTGCTTTTTACTGTTTTTACTGAACACATAATAATCGATTACCTAGTACTTAGTAAAGAACAATAAACTTTTAGTTTTTATAACTAAAAGTCGCAGAAGAGCCCAGTTTGAGCAAAACACACTGCCCCACGCTTAGACTGGTCCCGCCTATCAATCCGCAAATATATGTTGGTCTTCAGTTTCTCTAAACCTCGCGGCGGTTCTGCTCAAAAAACCCTAACATTTCTGGAGACACCACAAAACTTCTAGCACATTTAAGAAAAGAAAAAAGATCATGCTGTTATATATAGGCTGTGTTTGAAATTATGAAGAATGAAGATGTCAAAATAATGGGAGTAAATCTGAACGCAACTAGTGACATTTTCCTGTCAATTTATTGCAACTCTTGATTTTTGCTTAGTCCTAGTAAAACCATAGAGAAACAAAGATTTTTATTTTGTCTATGGCCAAAACGCTGAAATGGACCCCACAAATGGCGCAAGGAATGTAATGGCAGTTACATTAGCGCATTAATCACTGGATAAAAAATATGTAGATATAATCAATATACTGACATTTTTCTTGCAATATATTGCATATATCTATAGACAGTTTCAATATATTAACACAAACAGACAAAATTTAGGTACAGTGGATCATATCTGTCTCTTTCCGTTCATTTATCTTTCAAATAACCCTTCTCAGTAAAACTGCTTTTATATGGAAACGCAGCTTTAACATAAATTATTCCTTTATGAAGGGTATTTTAGAACGCCAATGACCCTTTGATAAAAATAGCAAACCGCGTGTCTTGTCCACATAGCTGAATCCTATATAATGGCAACTTTTCTGTCCCGGATATCGATTGTAGATTACAGTAATTTTCATGAAAAGCCAATGCGCATTGCTGATTAATTATTAACGATGCGCGATATCAAAAAAGACACAAGAACAACCTTAACGTATATACAAACAAACCGTCATGAGGTTTGCATGAAATAATGCGAGTTTTTTTAATAGATCCTATCGCTGGTGCTGTCTCAGTTAATTTTTTTTGTTGAGTCCATTAAGATGCTATATTAGAGATTATACTAATATTTGACTATTCTAAAAATAAATCTTTCATATAGTGGGTACAGGCAAAGTTTATAGAAATATTTAATTCTGTAAACTTTGGTACAGGGTCTCCCTTTATATTTTGCTCCTCCATGTATGTCGGTTTATAATAAAAATACAAATTATGAAATAAAAAAGCTATTTGTGAGGCCCAAAATGTATATTCTAAATTACTTTGAATCATACACAGTGACACAAAAGAAATTATAACTTAAATATTTTTATTTTTAAATGGATTTTATCTAGGCAACATTAAATCAAATCAAAATTTTAATGCAGAATTAAAAAATCGGTAAATTTTCTTTTCCGGAACTTCCCTTGTTATGATTTTTTTCCAATTTGGAATAGGAAAGTGTGATTCAATTTAGTTCAGTAGACAGTTACAGTATATATGAGTTACATACACTGTCCTTTCAATTTTTATGATGTTTGAACATCTCCCACCTTGTCTGTTCGAAGACGCTTGGCTTGTGGCTCTACATTTAACGCCATCGTTTTCTCCCAAAATAGGTCAAAGTCATCTCTTTTTTGGCTTAACATGGACTTAAAATCATCCACTTTTTTTAGGCAAAAAGCAATATCATTTGTTTTAGTTTGTAATATATTAAAAACATTGTAATATAGAATGGAAATATTTCTGACGATATGTTCAACAAATAATTAAAATTAAAATCTCGTTTCAAACAGTCCAAAAACCTCCTAGAACTATTTATTGCTTCTGAGTCCCACGTTTCATTATTTTTTATTATATTCTCAAATAGTTTAATCAGTGATTCACGATTTTCAGATACTGTTAACACAAGTCTTTCATTATAGTTCCACCTAGTAGGAGCTACTTTGGACAATCGTTTGTGGACAATGGAGTCCAAAGCTTGTGTACGTTTTCTTGGCTTGAAAAAAAAAGCAGCCATGCCACTTAAAGTAATGAAAAATAATTTACACTCTTTAATGTGATGATGGACTAGGATAAAACTAAATTTAATTTATGAGCAAAACAATGGACAAACACAGCACTTGGGAAAGTTTCTCGAACTTTAGCTTGCAGACCCCCTAATTGTCTTGCCATCACTGCAGCTCCATCATAGCTTTCAGCAACTAATTTTTTCTCTCCATTAATTTCTTTAGTAACGTTCTAAACTACGGTATATAATGCATCTGTACAATTTTCGGACACATTCTTAAAACATAAAAATCGCTCTTGAATACTTCCGTCTGTTTTAACGTAGCGAATTACTATAGACAATTGGCTAACATTAGTGATCAGTTGTTTCGTCCAGAATAATAGCAATGAACCGCGCCTCGCCAATCTCCTGCTTAATTCTTTGTAGAATAATGGTTGCAACAGCGGAAATTAAATCATTCTGGACTCGATTCGACGTTCCGCGAAAAACGCTAGACTGCTCTAAATGATTTTTTAAGCAATCATCATATTTAGCCATTAAACTAAGTAAATCTTAAACATTTTCTCTATTTGAAGAAACCCTTGTTCCGCCATGACCTCTAAATCCCAATTCGTGCTGTCCGAGAAAACAAACAACATCGATAAGGCTTCTTAATATTTGCCTATTTTATCGACTAGTTCATTGTGTTGACGGTGACTAATTTCCAACTGTTTATTAAGGTGGTGTTCAATTCTGGTTTTGCCGAAAACTTTTTCTTTTATGACGGCCTTCAAATGCGCTTTGGACATAATGTGTCTTTTTACAGCTTTATGGAAATTGTATAAATCGGAAAAACCAGTTTTATTTCAAAGACCTTTTTCATTTTCAAAAAGTAAACATGGCCAATATTTTCACACCCTGTTAGCCATTTAAATTGTTTGTATTGTTTTTGTTGATAAAAATGTCTAATACAGTTTTTCATTTTTGTGGTTAAATTTTTCATAGGCGGTTTTGCCCTTCCTTTGAAAATTATTTGAAGCTTATCAGCGAAGTTTAATGTTGAAAATCCCGTTATTATTAAAACACACACCACACATTCACACACGCTCTTCTTACTAAATTCTCCAACATTTTCAACATCATTACCGACAGCCGAAGTTGGCGGTATTTGCATATCCACGTCCGTATTATTGTCGCCCATATCGCACCACGCACGATGCGACGTACGTATCACACAACACACGGATAGCCGTTCGAACAAAGAATCTACTCCAACGATAACTTCCGCCCCCACTTAAAGCACGCGACTGAAATGCAAAAATTGCAAACAGCCGGTGGAAAGTTCAATAACCTCTGGCTCGATTCACAGGAAATCAAGCATACAGGACTTGGCTGCAGAGAAGCTAGCGGCCCGCAGAGGTTCTATTCGATTTTTTATTGTGGCCAGTCGGAGTCAGGGCCGCCTTTATTATGGGCTTGATACTTATATCAATATTTCGCATTTTTAATATAAACTAAATTAATGGTTTCCTATTTCAAAAATTACATTTTAGAAGATGTTTTGTAATTTTTTTTTGGGGAAACACTGCTTCCCTTGCTTCCATGGACTGCACGCCCCTGCTCTCTACCTATACCACACTTGCCCCTGCTCTCTACCTATACCACACTAAACTTTTGGGGTATAATTTAAAATAAATTCAATAAGAGATACAAAAATGATTAAATGGGCAAATTTTTACAGAATTTTATCGGTAATTTCCGCCTGTTGTGTGCTTTTAAGTTTTTTGATTTTCGAGATATTTTGTAACTGTAACTTCTTTATTTATATTTTGTTTCAAAATCTATGAACAATCTATCATATCCATTTTTTGTGTAAAAAACGATTATTGCATTAGATTTTAATTACGATGTTTCGGTTATCCTTCACCATCACCAACTTTTTTTTTCTTATGGACGCCATATTGGATTTTGGTCTCTTTAAAATAAGCAAGAAAAATCCTATTCATTGATGTATAACAAGTTATATTTCCTAAAGAAAAACCAAAAGTCGATTTTATTCTAGCAGGCTTTGGATCGCCATGGTAACAATATTATTTTTTTGTTTTGGACTGTTTGGTTTTTTGACGTTTCAAAGATTGTTAGTTATTTTCTGTTATCGTTTATTTTAAATTCTTAAAAATGGCTTTGCGTTATACCGACGAAGGGAAATTTGATATGCTAGAATGTTATATTAAAACAATAGAAATGGGGTTATATCCTTAAATAAAAAAATAGAAATGGGGTTATATCCTTAATAATAAATAATAATAATAATTACGCTAATACTTACCAAGAGAGGCAACAACCAAACCAAAGGTATTTTTCAAAACTTGTGGTTAATTTAAGAACGTGTGGAAGTTTCGAACAGTTAAGGCCCAAAAAGTTTAACAAAGACAATAACAATCGTGACAATCAAGTTATAAATTGCTTTACCGAAGACCCAACTTCATCGACAAGAATAATTAGTACAGAGCTAGACATTCCTAGGACAAAACTTAGAGGGATTTTAAGGAAAAATAAGTACCACCCATACAAGCCGACAATTATTTAAGGGCTCATTGAAGGAGATTTTCTAAGGAGACTTACTTTTTGTTAGGAAAATGTAAATTTTAGCAGTGCCATTATATGGACTGACGAAACATATTTTAGTAACTGTGGAATCTTTAACAAACACAATCGTCACCATTGGGCAACAGAGAATCCCAGATTGTTGGCACAACGTAGGTTGCAAACTCGATTTGGCATGAACGTTTGGTGTGGCATTTACTGTAAAATAGTTTTTCATATTAGCTGATTTAAGTGCTTTATACATAACCTTGTATTTTCAGGTAATCGACTTATAGGTCCATTTTTTTACCAGCGTACTTTAACCGGTAAAAGATATTTAGATATGCTAGAAAACCAGATTCTACCAGCAATTAGAGATGCAGCACAACACGAATTTCATAATGTTCGGTTTCAGCAGGACGGCTGCCCACCCCACAATTCCAGGACTATCTGAGAACTTTTGGGGACAAATTAATTTCCAGTGGTGGTCCTACATCATGGCCTGCTAGGTCGCCAGATATTACACCCTTGGATTTCTTTTTGTGGGGTCACGTTAAAATGAAGTTTTTGAATATGAACTTCCCGAGATATTGGCCGTACTTGACGGAGAGAGCTGAGGAAGTGTTTGCTAATAGGAACAGAAACACAATTAGACGAGCGACAAATAGTGTTTTAAAAAAATGTGCTTGCGTTACTAAAAATGGACAGCATTTTGTTTAATATACCAAATATTGTATTCTTTTGTGTATATGTGTATGTTTCTAGTTAAAGCTTAATATTTTTTCGTATTTCTTGTGATTACTTCATTAAATATTTATTAAACATTACAAAAAAATATTGTTACCGTGGCTATTCAAAGCCTACTAGAATAAAATCGATTTGTGAATATTTTGATGGTTTTTGTTTGGGAAACTTGTTATACATCAATGAATAGCATTTTTCTTGCTTATTTTAAAGAGGCAAAAATCCAATATGACGTCCATAAGAAAATATAAAGTTGGTGATGGTGAAGGATAACCGAAACGTTGTAATTAAAATCTAATACAATAACCGTTTTCTACACAAAAAATGGCTATAAAAAGTGTTCATAGATGAAACAAAATACAAATAAAGAAGTTACAGGGCTTTACAGAAAATGCCACTTTTTAGTTTTTTCAAAATATCTCGAAAACCAAAAAAGTTAAAAGCACGCCGCTGACGTTTTTAAATTACTAATAAAATTCTGTAAAACTTTGTTCATTTACTCATTTTTGTATCTCTGTATATAGTTTCCTTGATACATGCATCACCAAAATGGCCCACACTATATACTAAATGTTTGATCACATGAAATATTGAAAGCTTTGATTTATTTCAAGGAAATTCAGAGTAAGTATAGGAAAGCCAGTACTTTTATATCAAATATTCATGATTTTGCAAATATCTAATAACTGTGTATGGTGACATGAAACTTAATACTTACCTGTAAGTTTCCTAGAAAAATATTGTGGCTGCAGGGTTTATTCATAAGGAAACTTTCTTGGAAAAGGGGGACATAATAGATTAGCAAATGCGGATAAAAAAGCTTTCTATATCTATATTTAGGACCGTAAATATAAGTTTGAATATCGATGAAACTGTAATGTTTTCTTTAGTATTTCTTTAATATTGGGATTTGTATATTATATTTGAATTAAATAAATTAATTACGGACTTTAATTTTAAATCAGTGACACAAATTTGCGATAATTTTTAAGTTCATTAGGGCCATTTCTGAAAAACATTTGTGACTCCAAGAGACAAGACCCAGGGAGTAGGAATGGCTGTGGATATATGATACCAACGATACTATGTTTCTGATTTTATTTATTTATTTACTTGTTGGCTACATTTTCATTACGCTTTGCAAAATACTATCAGATCTAATTAAATAACACCAATAAGGTAAAAAAAACAGAGTGGCTTTTGTGCAGCAAGATCATGTGCAACATTCACTCTGAAACTAGTAGTAGTATAGAGAATAAATTAGAAAGAGAAAGAATGCAATCCTAGCTATTCAAAAATCAGAAAAAAAGAGAGTTTTTTCTTTTAATTCTGAGTTTAAAGTGGGAATATAAAAAATTCTGAGTCTAAAATCAGAATTTAATAACATTCTGAGTTTAAAGTCGAAATTTAACAAAATTCTGAGTTTGAGGTCGGAATTTAACAACATTTTTAGTTTAAAGTCGGATTTTAATAAAATTCTGAGTTTAAAGTCAGAATTTAGTAAAATTCTGAGTTTAAAGTCGGAATTTAACAAAATTCTGTTTTTAAAGTTGGAACTTAACAAAATTCTGAGTTTAAAGTCGGAATTTAATAAAATTCTTAATGTAAAGTCAAAATTTAATAAAATTTTTAGTTTAAAGTAGGAATTTAACAAAATTCTGAGTTTAAAGTAAGAATTTAATAAAGTTCTGAGTTTAAAATCGGAATTAAACGAAATTCTGAGTTTAAAGTAGGAATTTAACTAAATTCTAAGTTTAGAGTCGAAATTTAACTAAATTCTGAGTTAAAGTCGGAATTAATTGTCACAGTAACAATAACGCTCTCTCCTTAAATTCGGAGTTTAAACTCAGAATATAACTAAATTGTGACTTTCAACTCAGAATACTGTTAAATTCCGACTTTAAACACAGAATTTTGTTAAATTCCTTCTTTAAACTCAGAATTTTGTTGAGTTCCGACTTTAAACTCAGAATTTTGTTAAATTCCGACTTTAAACTCAGAATTAAAAAAAAACGTGACTCTTGTATGCTTCCGTAGATAACTTTATGTACTTTTTATATTTCGAATTGAGGTTCTTTTAACCCAATACAAAGAAGACTGAAATACGTAACTAAAAACATTTTAAAAAATGCAATTTTAGAAGTGCATTTAATTGCTGCAAAATTTAATTGCATAGCATGTAGTCACACAAACATTAATCTAGTTTATATTAAAAATGCTAAAATATTTTTTATCAAGCCTATAATAAATAGCATCTCGACAATAGGGGATTCCAGCTTCTCTCAGCCAAGTCATGCTTTAAGTCGAGCCAGAGGTTATTGAATCTTCCACCGGCTGTTTGCAATTTTTGCATTTCAGTCGAGTGCTTTAAGTGGAGGCGGAAACTATCGTTGGGGTAGGTTCCTTGTTTGAACGGCTTTCCGTGGGTTGTGTGATACGTACGTCGCGTCGTGAATGGTGCAATATGGAAGACAATAATACGGACATGGATATGCAAATACCGTCAACTTCGGCCGTCGGTAACAACGTTGAAAATATTGGAGAATTTAGTAAGAAGAGTGTGCGTGAATGTGTGGTGTGTTTTAATAATAAAAGGATTTTCAACATTAAACTTCGCTGATAAGCTTCAAATAATTTCCAAAGGAAGGGCAAAATCGCCTATGAAAAATTTAACTACAAAAATGAAAACCTGTATTAGACATTTTTATCCGGAAAAACAATACGAACAATTTAAATGGCTAACAGGGTGTGAAAATATAAGTAAATTATTTTGTTGGCCATGTTTACTTTCTGAAAATGAAAAAGATCTCTGGAAAAAAACTGGCCTTTCCGATTTAAACAATTTCCATAAAGCTGTAAAAAGACACATTATGTCCAAAGCGCATTTGCAGGCCGTCATAAAAGAAAAAGTCTTCGGCAAAACCAGAATTGAACACGCCCTTAATAAACAGTTGGAAATTAGTCACCGCCAACACAATGAACTAGTCGATAAAAATAGGCAAATATTAAGAAGACTTATCGATGTTGTTTGCTTTCTCGGACAGCACGAATTGGGATTTAGAGGTCATGACGAAAAAAGGGTTTCTTCAAATAGAGGAAATTTTCAAGATTAACTTAGTTAATGGCTAAATATGATGATTGCTTAAAAAATCATTTAGAGCAGTCTAGCCTTTTTTGCGGAACGTCGAATCGAATCCAGAATGATTTAATTTCCGCTGTTGCAACCATTATTCTAAAAGGAATTAAGCAGGAGATTGGCGAGGCGCGGTTCACTGATATTGTTCTGGACGAAACAACTGATATCACTAATTTTAGCCAATTATCTAAAGTAATACGCTACATTAAAACAGACGGAAGTATTCAAGAGCGATTTTAAGGTTTTAAGAATGTGTCCGAAAATCGTACAGCAGATGCGTTATATACCGTAGTTTATAACGTTACTAAAACAATTAAGTTCGAGAAACTTTCCCAAGTGCTGTGTTTGTCCATTGTTTTGCTCATAAATTAAATTTAGTTTTATCTCAGTCCATCAATCACATTAAAGAGTCTAAAGTATTTTTCGTTACTTTAAGTGGCCTGGCTGCTTTTTTTTCCAAGTCAACAAAACGTACACAAGCTTTGGATTCCATTGTCCACAAACGATTACCCAAAGTAGCTCCTACTAGGTGGAACTATACTGGAGGACTTGTGTTAACAGTATCTGAAAATCGTGAATCACTGATTGAACTATTTGCGAATATAATATAAAATAATGAAACATGGGACTCAGAAACAATAAATAGTTCAAGGGGGTTTTTGGACTGTTTGAAACGAGATTTTAATTTTAATTATTTGTTGAACATATTTTCAGAAATATTTCCATTCTCGGACAATGTTTTTATTAATACATTACGAACTAAAACAAATGATATTGCTTTTTGCCTAAAAAAAGTGGATGATTTTAAGCCCAGATTAAGCCAAAAAAGGGATGACTTTGGCCTATTTTGGGAGAAAACGATGACGTTAAATGTAGAGCCACAAGCCAAGCGTCTTCGAGCAGACAAGGTGGGAGATGTTCAAACATCATACAGACGACTCTTTTCTGAAATAATCGATCAAATTCAGCAACAAATAAACTGTAGATTTAACGGTTTAAATGATTTTAAATTCCTCGAGCTCTGCAATTTTGATGCATTTAAAGGAAAAATTTTCCAGAAGATGCGTTTAAGAGATTTAAATTAAATTAAATTCTTCATTATGGCCAATTCTTCGACCGAGTGTTACTTCGATCTGAACTAAAAGTGATTTACGAAACTGATGATATTAGCGCAAAAAATAACGCTAAGGAATTAATGCAATTTTTAAAAGACAAGGAGCTGATGCCTATAGCGAAGTGTCGAAATTGTGTGAATTAGTATTGACAATACCTGCCGCAAGTTCATCAGTAGAACGCAATTTTTTAACACTTAATCGTATAAAAAATTTCGTGAGGAATTCAACGGGACAGGAGAGACTTTCGCATACATCGCTGTTGTCCATTGAAAATAAACTTCTCCAAAATATGTCGGAGCATCGACGTTTTTATGATGACGTCATTGACGAATTTGTAAAAAATGATCGAAGAATCGAATTACATTACAAATAGGTAAGTTTCTAAAAATTGCTTCCCTTTCTTAAAATTTCACCGCACGCCCCTGACGAGAAGAAACAGGTAGAATCTTTTAAAGATGAAGTATTTTTATCCTATTTTGGCGAAAAATCCTGCAAATCCTTTACGCCATGGTCAATTTTTTCAATGCTCAAATTGTTCTTTTAAACAAACAAAGATGTAGGTATTGGTAAATTTTAAAAATTATTAGCATTTTTGAAACGGAAAAACGTAGGCCACCGTCCAAAAAAATCCAAAGTTTTTCAAAAGCGGAAATTGCAAAATTCGTTTCCCAGGCACCTGATGATGTACATTTGTTGACCGTTATTGGATTGGCAGGTGCATGTCGCCGCGAAGATCTTACTAAATTAACCATTCATAATATTGAAGACAAAGAGACCCAACTAATTATCAAAATTCCTGATACAAAAACTCATATTTCCAGAAAATTTGGTGGAGATGCAGTTCACCTTCAGCTTTATAGGAAATATGTAACTCTACGTCCTTCGAACACACCTCATCGTTTTTTTGTAAACTACAAACAAGGAAAATGCACAATACAAAGAAAATATAACTAATATGAAGAGGCATGGCGGATGGAAATTCACTACCGTAGCAGAAGGCTATTTGGAAGACTTAATAGAGAAGAAAAAACAATTTGCAAATACAATTTTTACCGAAAAGAAAGGTGAAGGTGAAGCTGTTTTATTTCCATTAACAGGTAGTACAACTTATTATAAACAGTGTTTAGAATTGACATCTCTTCTAAATATAAACAATCCGACAAACTGTAAATTCAAAATAAACGTTATAACCAACAATAAATAATTGCTATATAAAATAATAATTTAAAAATATATTGTTATTTTTATTTGTGAATAAATGTAACATGTATGTGCGTTTTGTAACTATGCTTGACATATTTTAATCTTCTAATTTGTGATCAGATCTAATCTCAAGTAAACAATTCTAATAAATAAAAATTTAACATACTTTATTTCACACTCCTCACTAAACTGCATTTGCTAATACATAGGTACATAATTTATGCACGCTCATAGGAAAAATTATGTACCTAACTCGTGTGGAAAGTGAATTTTCCGCACTCGACTGCTTACTGAGTAAACTGCGGTCGCGTGCAGATAAGTATCACTTTCCGCACTAGTCAGATAAATAACTATTTCCTCTCCTCACTCAACTTTGTCCGAATTTGATGACGATACATAATTATTTTTATTTAACCTTACTAAAGCACACGCCATAAAATTATATTCCCGCTATCAAAAAGATAGCTTTATATATTTAACCGAAATTATGCAAACAATGAGTGGTTTCTTTAAGATTAATTTTTAATAACGTATTATTAAGATATTATCTGTTTCCCACCAGTGCAAAAGGCACCCACCTTTTTGTTAAGGCTGCAAACCGCCAAGTTGCTCGTAGGGCGGAAGCTTGAAGCTATAAAAGCGACGTTGTATCCGGTGGACTTGTGAATTAATTCTATCATTATTCGTTATTTCCCTACGTTCTTTTATGCAGTATTTTGGCGATTTATGACCCTAATCTAGAATTCTTCTCCAATTTAAATAGGTGGTTTGTCGCACATAACTGGTTCGAAAATTATTAAAAATATCTAGTTATAAAATTGGTCCTAAATATTTAACTAAAAACTAAAAAAAAGGCTTTCTTTTTTCAATGCTTACTTAAATAAGAGATGGGAAGAACACGATAGTGTCAGCCGATACTCAGTGGAACTCTATAATAAAATGATGTAAAATGTAAAAAACAAAATATTTTTTACAAACACTTCCACTACATTTGTTAACAACACGTAACCAGTTTCGCTACACAGTAGCTTATTCGGATTTCGAATAAATAAACTTAAAGACTAAAGGAATATTCATATTTGAGTAATACTATAGTAAAGTGCGGGACACGAAAGAAAACCAGGAGAAGTCAATCGGTTTAGGAAGGTCGGCCAAGAAATCTCTTTAAACCAGTGGTGTCTCGTCGTCCTTTAAATAATATGGCACTCCTTTTTGACTATACGCACTTCAGATAATTAAAAAATGTAACTATGCTTAATGAACCTTTATCTATATTTGTCTGTTTTCTTTCGTGTACCGCACTTCTATATCTTTTTGCAAAAACGGCGAACTTTCAAATTTTAAAATGATTTAATTTTGATTTTTCTTGATCGATTTACCTACAAATATATTTTTTCTTGAGTTCTGTTACTACCGGTTCCCGGCCTACTGCCTGCGTCCACTATTATTGGACCACCCAGTATAGAGATACACGATTTATGTCCAGATTTTACAAGGGCAGCCAGCATCAGATCCAGTGAACGAGATTTATTAAAATTTCAATTTATGCAGTTCGACTTTGGGCTACTCGGGTATGCCAAAAGTGGCCGTCTGTCTCCGTTTGTCATATTACTTTATAAAGAGGCCGTCATTGTGAAGTACTCTACAGGGCGTTTCCTAATTGCGTGCTGATGTTAAAGGGGGTGTTTTTATGTCCTAAAAGTCTTAACTTTTGAGATACAGGATGGTAAAGTTTAAAAAAAACATTTTTTTTATTCCAATTCTGATGCTGTTGTAGATAACTGCATCAAATTTAATACACGTCTTCTATGTATTAAGGAGCATACGGATTTACCCAGGTTAATTACATATGCACGCCACTGGTAGAAATTTCAAAAATTGATTGTTAATAAAAAATGCCCTTTTATGCATAAAAGATATGTATGAAATTTTACACAGTTATTTATCTATAATAGCATCAGAATTAGGATTTAAAAAAAATGTTTTTTTAAAACCCTGTATCTCCAAAGTTAAGTCTTTTAGGTTCATATTAAACTTTTTTCTTGAAAAGGTCGAAGAAGCACCCCCCTTTAACATTAGCACGCAATTAGGAAACGCCCTGTATAGTACTTCACAATGACGCCCCCTGTACAAAGTAATATGACAGACGGAGACAAACGGTCACTTTTGGCATACCCGAATAGCCCAAAGTCGAACTGCATAAGTTAAAATTTTGATAAATCTTGTTCACTGGAATCAGTGCTGGCTCCCCTACTATAACTATATTCATGTGTTAATTTTGAAAAAATATTAGTTCTGTAGTTTTTAAAATATTAATTGCAATATTATATGTTTTTTGACACCTGGTATTGAACAGAAAATTAATTATTGTGAAGCAGTTTGTTGACAGCTACTTTATGAACAATTTTACAAAATATATGAAAAAAAAACTAAGCCATTTTTGAGGTTGACGGCGGTGATTCTAATGGTTCGATTCCTTCTAAATCGTTGTCTTCCTCTAAAAATGATGAGGTTTCGTCGTCACTACTTGAAGATCCCAGTGTGATAACTAAATCATCAATAACCGTTTTAATTTTGCCATCTACTTCCCAGTATTTATCTTCAATAGAACGAACATGATATTGAGTCAATCGCTTCTAATGTTATTTTATTTAGATCTTTAATTGAAAGTTCACCGATGTTGCGCTCTCGAATATATTTTTTTACTCCTGCCCATGCAAGTTCAATAGGTTTGAGGTCGCACATATATGGAGGCAGCCTTAAAGGTGTATGACCGATGTTACGTAAAAGACCGTCAATTTTATACTTTTTTTCTCTAAGCTTGTTGGCTGATATTACTTCATATAATTGATATTTTCGCCATGTTGGATCACATACGGATTGTTCGATTTAAGCAACGATATTATATGAGCTTTTGTAGAGTATTTAGTTGGCACTTTATCTTCTACGTGAGAATGATAAGACGCATTATCTATTACCACGACTGATTTGGGAGGAATGTTAGGTAGAAGCTTCTCGAGCAACCACTTTTCAAAATTATCTCTATTCATCTATCCATGATAGTCTCCAGTTGTTAGTCCCGAGCGAAAAACTAAAGCAGCACCTGGAACAAATCCGGCGTCTGAACCAGCATGAACTATAATAATGCGACTACTAGAGCGGATTCCCTGAACAACACCTGTAACACTTTCACTTTGCCAGCATTTGTTCACTGTCATATCATTATCTACCCAGGTTTCGTCTAGATACACAATATTGCGTCCTTCTTGCCTATATTGCCTTACAGTTGATAGATATTTCACCCTCCAGTGAAAAATATTTGGTCTCTCAATGAGCAATTTTTGTTTATTTTGGCACTTGCGCCAAACAAAACCATTTGATCGTAAAAGCCGATTTAAGGTTTTATACCAGTACGGAAAATTTATTTTGTTCCTTACAACACGAAGTAGGGGTTTGCAGGTCTGAACCTTCTTCAAGTTTATATAAAAGCCTCTATTGTTCGGCGAATTACTTCAAAATCACCATCGTCAATTTTATCTTTGTATGATAATCGGGGTCTTTTTTTACCAGGAGATTTTAAAGGTGAAGTAGAACATGAGCGATCATTATGTTCTTTTTGAATTTTTCTTACACTACTTTCCGAAACACCAGTGTAAAATGCAGCGCGTTCTATTCGATTTTGAAATGGAATAGTCAAACTATTATTTTCAGTTTCTCTAGTACAGGCCTCTATAACGCTCGCAATAACTAACACTAAAATCGTTCTGTCGGACCTGCATTGTCTTTGGTTTCGCAACGTTTCGAATTGTAACTATCTTCAATTGTTTTCAAGTGTAAAAATGTACACATATTGGCTCCAGAAGAATTGCAAGGGAAACAGATGTAAGTAAAACCACTGTTCTACGAATTCTGAAAAAAAAACAACTTTCACCCATACCACATTCAACTTCTTCAAGAATTGTATGAGGATAATTATCACAGGCGAATAGATTTTTGTCACTGGGCGCAACAAGAAATTCAGAGAGAGTCAAAATTTACTAAATTATGATTAAGTACGTTCTTTTTTCTATTTCTTTTATTGTTACTTAATATTAATCATCTCTAGGTATAATAAAGTTCATTTCTTTTCACCTTATCATATTCGTTTTTTTTTAAATTTAAATGAATTAAAAGAGGATTCCTTTGAACAGTAGATTTTGAATCCATGGCCAACTTTGCCGGTGGTATAATTAAATATATTGATTTTCGCTTTGAGCATATAGGGTATACAATTTTCAAGTTTGTAGCGGTCTTTGCGGAAGTTGAACTTGTCATATTTGGATAAAGGTTAAAAAAGTAGGATTGGGTAGTGAAGGTTTTGTTCCAGTCAGTTGACCCGTTATGGTACAGGGTCAGATCAAAACGAAATCGATTTGCGAAAAAATCATTTTTTTAAAATTCGGTGAAAATAGCACAGCAGATAATCTTTCCAATATCACTCAGTTTTTTTCAACTGTATATTGTGATAATGAACCTAGTAATATATTGCCTGACTGTGATATAACTGTGGCTGAGATACATAAATGTAGTGATAACTTGAATAATCGTCTCTCTGTTATATTTTTAAAACAATCTAAGTGTATATTGTCTCTAATATTTTTAAAAATCTTTTATATGTCTTTGTATCCAGTTGTGTATACAAATCGGCGGAAAGTATCTTATGTAACATCACTTTTTAAAAATATTGATAAGGCATAAGTTAACACTTATAATGCGGTTAGTAAGATTTCTTTAACTGCCAAAGTACCTGAATCTCTGGTATCAGCTAAAATAACACCATTATTAGGAAAAGTAATTTGCACTAAGCAGCATGGGTTTATGCGAGAAAGATCTACAAAAAATCTACTGATTTATGAGGAATATCTAAAGAATGCTTTGGATGAGAAGTGTCAGGTAGATACTATCTATATAGATGTCTCCAAGGCATTTGATAACGTAAATCAACAAATGCTAGTGGGTAAGTTAAAGGCAATTGGCATTTTTGGTGGAATATTGCAATAGCTCTCTAGTTATTTGACTAGACGTCCTTAAATAGTGAAAATAAAAATCTTTTTGTCTAGCCCAATCAGGGTAATATCGGGTGTCGGTATGATGCCACTTAAATGGTAGGACTTTCAATGGAAGCAAATGTAAAGTGATGCAGTTCTTACGTAAAAAAATCGTTATTGATTACGACTATGTGATAAGTAATTCTGGTATGGAGAAGGCAACAATTATAAAGGATCTTGGTGTAACATTTGATAGAGAATTAAGTTTTTATAACCATGTTAAAGTTATTGTGAGTAAAGCTTTAAAGCTCCTAGATTTTATGCGTATATTTACCGACTTTAATAATATTAATTGTTCTAAAATATACTGTTCCTATCTAAGGTTTATTCTTGAGTATGCTTGTCCTATATGGTCGACATATTATAGAGTCTATGTGCAAAAAAGTTTTTAAGATTAATTGCTTTTAAATTAAAAATATCAAGGGAAAAAAATTAATTATGATGATATTTTAAAATTATTAAACTTTGACATACTGGAGAATCGAAGAATTATAATTGATCTACACCAGGGGTGCTCAAACGGTCGATCGCGATCGACCAGTCAATCGCGAGTGCTTTTTGAGTAGATCTGGAGAAGAAATTTTTTTTTAATAAGTAGGTACTTAACTAAACTACAAAAGTTTATTACGTAATAAAATAACACTCTGCTAGCGGCAAAAGGCGGCTTTATCAAAGGAACGCGCGGTACTCGTCGAAGAAAAGCGGCGTTTTTTATTCTTGCCGCTTTTCTAGAAATTTCGGGCGGCGCGTTTGACGGGAACATTCGAGACTTTCGTTCACGCTTATACAAATGTTGCGCCTGCAGGAATTTGAGTCATTCTGAATTGCAACTTGAAGGCAATACTACGTCGATACAAAGTTTATTATTAAATAGTACAAAATGAGTGCAGCGAAGAAATCTAAAACATATCATTTTCATAACGATTGGGAGGAAGAATTTTTGTTTTGTATGGTGAAGGATAAGTGCATTTGTCTTATTTGTCGTGCGTAAGTTGCAATACCTAAGCGTGGTAATAAAACGGTTCATAAAAACTATGAAAAGGATTTTCCGCCACTGAGTGAATTAAGAAAACGCAAAAGTACGTGATTTGATATCTTGTTTGAAAAAAGAACAAACCATGTTCACAAGACCAGCCAAACGATCAAAAGCTGCTACGATCGCGTCATTTAAAATATCTCATATATTGGCGAAACACAAGAAACTATTCGAAGATGGATCGGTTGTGAAGGAAGCATTTATTGAAGCGGGTGAGACTTTATTTGGAGATTTTAAAAATAAAACAGAAATCATGCCTGCTATTAGAGAACTTCAGTTATCTCGTCCGACTGTCACAAGGCGTATTGAAGTCATGAGTCAGGACAGGGCAGATAAACTAAAAAGTGATATCATGGAATGTACATACTTTTCTTTATAGTTCGACGAATCCACCGATATGACAGACACTGCCCAGCTGTGTATTTTTATTCGGATGGTATTCAATGACATGTTGGCTAAGGAAGAATTTTTAACAATCATTCCTCTCAAGGGGAAGACCCGTGGCGAAGATATATATGACGTTTTCTTAAAATTTTGTAAAAAACTACAAGCTACCAATATATAAATTAGTGTGCATTACAACCAATGGAGCACCAGCAATGACTGGAAACAAGAACGGTTTTGCGGCATTGTGTCGAGCTAATGAAGATTTCCCTTCATTTTTTTCAATCCATTGCAGCATTATACATCAACAAGTTTTGTGTTCAAAAGTTTTAAACACGGAGGAAATTATGGGCATTGCAACAAAAATTGTGAATTCCATCCGTGCACGGAGCTTTGCAACGGCGGTTCTTTAAGTTGCAGTTGGAAGATAGGGAGTCAGCTGAACACATTGATTTAGTTCTTCACACGGACGTCAGGTGGTTGAGTCGCGGAAAATTTCTAGAAAGGTTTCAAAAATTATTATCCGAACTAACAGCTTTTCTAGACGAAAGAGATGATGCCACTCAGATGTTGAAAAACAAAAAATGGCTGACTGATTAAACCCTTACACTTAAACCCCATTAACTTGGAGCTTCAAGGTAAAGGAAAAACTGTTATTGAGATGATTAGCGCAATAAATGCATTCAAAAGTAAATTGCAACTTATGATAGATCAACTGAAAAGAAAGGATCTGAAACATTTTCCGTCTTTGAAAGCAAGGATTCCTCAGTTGAATTATGATATGTATGAGGCTGAATTATGAAATATTTTGGGACAATTCGAAATGCGTTTTTATGATTGTAGTAAATTGGCAAATGTAGCATCATTTATGAGTTATCCTTTTTCATGACATTGAGGAATTAGCTACTGAAATAGCAAGTCAGTTTAATATGAACTCATGTTCTGTTGAAAATGAGTTGGTGCAGATTATATCAGATATACTTCTCAAAGCTACAGCATCTGATACAAATTTCTGGTGTTTTATATCTGAAGATAAATATCCGAATCTAAGGCAAATCGCCCTTCAACTGACAACTATGTTTGGGTCAACTTACTTGTGCGAGTCTGCATTTTCTGAAATGAAGATAATTAAGTCAAAATATCGCAATCGACTAACTGACGATCAGCACTCAGTGGTTACGTACCATCTTATGAAAAGTATGCTGAGGACATGCAGTGCCACGCTTCAACATCCAAAGTCACTCCTTAGTTAAGTTTACTTACCTACTATACCATATGTAACTCTTTTGTTTTGTAACAACCAATACACTCGCAATTTTGAATAACTATGAGTTTTTTCATTGATATTGTAGAGAAGAACCTAACTAACCTAACCCAAACCTTGACTAAAATAATGTATATTGTGCGGAAAGGTAATATCTATATATGCTACGGTACACCATACCTAGGTAGGTAGGTAGGGTGTATGTATCGTGTATGTACGTCAACCCTGCATCACACATACGTAAGAGTCTATCGTAAGTAGTCTAAAAATATTGAGGTAGATCGCCAGCAGTTCAAAATTGAGCACCCCTGATCTACACTATAAAATTGTAAATCATCCTTATTTCAACTGTCCTGAGTTTCTGGAAAAGATATCCTTCAAAATTCTCAAAGAATAACGAGAATTTCTGAACTACAGGAAACAATATTTTTGAACATAATGACATAGATATGTAGAATACAAATTTGAATTCATTCAAAAGGTAGTTAAGTGATATTATGAGATGTAAGAAATGAATATATGTTTTCTTAGATGTTAATTAAACATTTGTAATATATTGTAAATGGCCTTGGCCGTAGAATTGAAATAAAATAAGTTAATTGATTTAGGAATAAATTAATATATATTTTTTAACTTTCTAGTCAATCCGACCCTATAACGCATTACATCTAACAGGAGCGCATATGAACTCCAGGCATTAATAAAAATGTATTGGAATGCACCAAAATACCGAAAACGTCTGAAAGAATATGAGGGCGAATTTGAGTGGGCGAGGCAAGGGATGTACTCCGTTGCTCTCTCTGAAGATTATGACTCAAGCGGCTGCAGCGAGACAAGTGCCTGAAGGGGTAAAATGACAGGGCTGGATTTACGAAAAATAATTATTTAACAAAACCCAAAATGCGCATGTAAATTCTAACAAAATTTGCCTGTGCTAGGGATTGAACCGGAGAACTTGGGCGTCAAAGGCAGACATAGAATCTCTGGTACTCATATAAGAATAGCCATATTTTTGTCTATAAAGACTTACCAACTTACATAAAAAAAAGCCACCAGGATTCAGATATACGCCACGCGAGAAAAAAAAACCAGGCCATGACAACCTAGAAATGATCCTAACTAACAAAAGACTAGACGGCAGCTATATACAGGGTGATTAAAGGTCGATGTAGTTAGGTAGGATTATTCTGAAAATTTGATTTCTTGGGTAAACGGTCCTGCTCTCTCGATCTAAAATATTTTCAGCAATAAAGTGTTGCCGCTTCGACCTAAAAGTCGCAGCAATTTTGTTATTTTAAATGGAACACCCTATATATTGTTACTTTTTTGGAATGGCTGATAAATTCTAAATATTTTCCTTTCATACTTTCCCATACCTATCCCTACCCGTTTTCGAAATATTAATTCATGTTTAACTTACACGATGAAAACCATGACACTAATTAAACTTTGATTTTTTCGCACTTTTACTTCAGGTAAAATTGAGATTTGGGTAGTGTCCGAGGTTTTTAGTTTCAATATGCAAATAGAATCGATATCATACAGGGTGATCCAAAATTATCGCTAACTCCATTACTTTTAAAAGACGAAAAAAATAGTTTTTTTTTCTAATGAAACACGCTGTATATTATTCTAAAAACTGAAAGACAATTAAATTTGCCTTCCCATGATTTAGAATGTTCCTATACCTAACGTGTCAGGTTTTTCTAAAAAACGCGATTTTTACTGAATTTATGAGATTTGACGTTTTTGTCGTAGGTAAACTCCATTGCCAATTACATCTTATTTTAATATTAATCTAGGTTCGTAAAAATCATATTTAAATTAAATTAGAAATTAAGAAAACCATAGTAGACAAATATGTTTTGAATATGCAGCGATAATACTAGAATATTCTAAAATTTTCATGTTATTATGACAAGTAAAGACCAAGCATAAAGACAATTTAAAAGATCATCGCATATTATGGAATTAGCACAATTTCAGTACATGTATGCACAGTAAAAATAAATGTTCATATAAGGGGATAAACAATACCTTAAATATTTACTATAACTTTAATTATAGTAAATTTAAAAACTGCACCTAAGGGTATTTTGAGAGGTATCCTCTCAGCAGTTCAACAAAATAGGTTTCAAATACAAAACAAATTTTTAAGGCATTATAATCAATTTTGAAAACCTAAGATGAAACTACTCAAATTCGATCATATGGGCTGTTTCTCCCACATACCCTTCGCTACAGGAGTAAGAAATTTTATATATTCCTTCAGTTTGAAAGGGTACAACATCTTTTGGAGATCGCAAGCACTATCCTGTCTTCTTATGTGTATAGAGGATTGTTTGTATGCATGTTAGTCCGCCGAAGTAATCTTTCCTTCCTTTGAACAAATACATCTATAAAGCGACTTTATCCATTAGATTCAATTTCCATTGTGAATTTAATATTATGATGTTGTTGATTAAGGTGGTCCTGAAATATGAGAAGACTTTCATGTCCATGATGCCAAACAATAAAAGTATAGTCGAATGACGTCTTATCGTGCGGGTCCAAAGGTCACCAACATTATGAATCAAGTCAGAAAACACAGTGAATACCAAAATGTTGTGTGATTCTTTTATCGAGCTATTAAATCTCGATGGGTTATTTACAAATATACAGGGAGAAAGAAAATAGTTTTTTTTTTTATTATAATACGCAATATTATAAATATAAGAAAATTCGCTAAATATGTATTTGGTTAAAATGTTTTGGTTGGCAAAAACAAAAATACACAGAATGGCAAGCGACTTAATAAAGTCGGAAGGCGGTTCAAATAGGTGGAATCAGGATATGTTCTGTTTATACAGCCACTTAATGAAAGTGAGATTTTTTTATCAATCACCAAAAACTATGAGCCCCGCTTGACCTAAAAATCTAACCACTAATACAGTGTCATTTATTTAAATGCGGGCCATCCCTGTGCAAAGAAAACTTGTTTTTTTTTGCAAGGTGATAACAAAAAAAATTTATTTTCCAAAAATATTATACACTTTTGTTAAAAACACAAGATAATTAGTCATTACATCCCTCGTGAGATTTTTATATATATATATATATATATATATATATATATATATATATATATATATATATATATATATATATATATATATATATATATATATATAGATATGTATATATATATATATATATATAGTTGTGTATATTTATATATATATATATATATATATACAGGGTGGCCCATCGAAAACGTACCGCAAGGCATAACGGCCAGGGTAATTTTTTTTTCAAAAAATCCAAAAACACGTCAATTTTGTTTGTGAGGGGGACAATTTTTGCCCTTAAAATGATCGCAAAATTTTCAACCCTCTAAGCGGGGGTGTCATCCCCCAAACTTTTTCAAATGGGAAGAGGGGTGGTACCGCAATGAAAAGGGCTTTCTATTCTCTATACATTCCCGCTTTGGTTTTGAAAATCGGTCAAGTCATTTAGAAAATATGAAGGATTGAAATTTAAAATGTTTATTTACAAATTATCAGAGTAAATGATAAGGATAAATTCCTTCGACCAATTCGCTATTTTTGTCCTGTTATTTTAGATGTTTACTGCTGATTTTAGTGATTTGACATGCCACAACGATCAGGTGCGGTAGTTGCTAGATAGCTGTTCTGTAACTTGTGCGTTTAAATTTCTCAATATCATTAAATTTTTTATCAATAATTATGGTGTACTCACTTGCAGAAAAAGTGGAAATAATCGAACTTTATTTTAAAAATAATGAATGTGGCAATCGGGTTGCGCAGATATTTAATGAACGACATCCTGAAAAACACCTTTCCGGCAAAATTGTTCGCGAGTTAGTAGCAAAATTTCGCGAAACTGGATCCCATTTATGAATAAAAAGAGGCAGATGGAAAATCCTGTAGTAAATGAAGCTATGGAGGTCTTTGTATTGGGCCAAGTTGCCATGGATAGTACGCTGAGTACAAGAAAATTAGCCAATGAGACCGGCGTGAATCGTACAAGTGTCCAAAGAATATTGAAAAAACACCATTTCCACCCGTATAAAATTCAGTTGGTACAAGAACTCAACGAAGACGATTTTGATCGCCGCTTGCAATTTTGTGAAACTATTAGTGAACGAGTGGCCAATAATAATAATTTTCTATTCAATGTGTGTTTTTCGGGTGAGTGCACTTTCTTTTTGAACGGTGTAGTTAATCGGCATAACTGTCGGTACTGGGCTGAGAACAACCCCAGGGTATTTCACGAGGTGCACACACAACATCCTCAGAAATTGAACGTGTGGGCTGGTATTTTTTGAAATTCTATTGTGGGTCCTTTTTTTCTTCCTGGAACTCTAACAGGTGATATGTACTTAGATTTACTGGAAAATACCATCGACCCAGCCCTGATATATAAATAATCCTGGATATATATATCCACATACTCTCAAAATATTATATATATATATATATATATATATATATATATATATATATATATATATATATATATATATATATATATATCATTAATACGGTAAGTTTTTTTTTATTTAATTCAATTTATGCGTTTTTTGAAAAATATTTTTATATATATATATATATATATCATTGCGGTACCACTTGACCCCTCTTCCCATTTGAAAAATATATATATATATATATATATATATATATATATATATATATAGCCTGTATTTTTCATTAGCCCCGAGTTTCTGGTAAAGCGATTTTACCGATTTTTATATATCAAATTTTGTCTTATAATTAATAAAAAAATTTACTTATTTTAAATACGCTTTAAAATTGGAACAAGTATTCTATAATTATTTATTTATTGCCTACAAAATTACAAACGTACTAAAAAAGTAAGCAAAAAAATGGTGTCAAATCTAATAAAAAAATTTTTAAAATAAAATTCACTGGCTAATATCCAGGAACCAGTGGCAAAAGCTCTGTGAATCGGTATAAGGAATGTATAGAAACTTGTGCATGAAAAAAAACATAATTTACTTCCAAAGAAGATTAAGAAATGTACACGAAAAAATCCAAAGACAAAAGACTTAAGTTACAATGCAAAAATGGATGTACATAATACAATTTATGATTTATACACGTCAAAGACTAATATAATCCTTCAGAAACTTTTTAATATTATAGACTAAAAATTATCATCATCACTTAAAAAGTCCTCATCTTCTGAGTCGTCCTCAAATGGCGCAATGATTATTGGTGCTATTTTGACATCTAGAACTCGTTCTCGATTCCACCAATTCCATATTAATTTCTCCGTATGTTCCACAGATTTCTTCCAGTACTCCGGCGTAATATAATTTAATGAATCTTGCCAAACAATTTGCACTTCATCTGAGGTAAGACCATCGTTCACGTATTTTTCGTAATATGATTTTGCCCCAGCCCATATTAATTCTGTTGCGTTAAACTGGCAATGGTATGGCGGCAGTCGTAAAACCTCATGTCCATTTTCCCGTATTATTCTATCTACGGCATATATTGTTGGTTTTTAAATAGATTTTGCCATTAAAAGAAGTTCTAGTTTCAGCATATTGGGGTAAAGGATTTTGATTTTGTTTTATTAGCCAGTCATAAATATCACTTTTCTTCCAGGATGAAGTAGGTTGTTTATTTAAGATTCTTGAATGATAAGATGCATTGTCCAGATTGATTAAAGATGGAGCATCTAAATTTGGAATCAGTTGTTCTTTTAACCACTTTTCAAACAGTTCACAGTTCATATTATCATGGTAGTCCATTCTTTTGGATGTTGAAGAAAACAGTAAACTTGCACCTCTTGAAGAACCTGGCATGCAAAATGATGAACTGTTTTCCCGTCCCACATCCATCCACATGTGGGAACTCGCATAAAAATCTTCGATTACAGTCCTTTTTATATCGAAAACCCAACATTTTCATTAATTTTGACAACGATTCTAGTCCAATTTCCAATATGACTCGATTTTTTAAAGCTTCTTTTAAAACTTGAAGGGTTAATTGCATTACGAAGATCCATTTTTACATTGTAACTTAAGTCTTCTGTCTTTGGCTTTTTTCGTGTACATTTCTTAATCTTCTTCGGAAATAAATTATGCTTTTTTTCATGCAAAATTTTCTGCACAGTTCTTATACCGATTCCCAGAGCTATTTTGCTACTGTCTCCTGGATATTGGCCGGTGAATTTTCATTTTCGTAATATTTTATTAGATTTAATACCGTTATTTTCGCTTGTGAATGCAAAAACTCCGAAAATTGTTTTCTATTACTCATTTTATCACTGACTTGTCAATCTGACTTTGAAGTGACATCGCTCAAAGATTTTTGCAACTGCTGGCATTTATATGCTTATCCTCTTTTTTCATATGAAAATATCATAGGTCTATCTAATTCATCTTCCGGATTTTATGCGGGGGATATGATTACACGTAATAAAAGAAAACCAAACTTAAAAAGTTTGCGTTGATAAATCGTATGTCCCGCACGATAACACTGCTTTTGACTATATCATCTACATATCTGAACCAGTGTTTTGGTTTTAGTGGAGCGGATGTTAAAGTAATATCCTTAAAAGCCTCCATACAGATATTCACTACCTCAGGTGATAGAGGAGATCCTAGAGATTATAGTGTTTCAATATGTATGATATAATGGAAATTGAGTCGTTAACAGGAACATTTGTGTATAGTGATTCTACATCGAAACTAAGCACAATATCTTCGGGATCTAACTGGATTATCTTAAGTCTTTTCAAGAAATTTGCCGAGTTTTTTATAAATAAATCTGTTTTAATCTGCTTTAGCTGAACATCAGCGTACCACTGTCCATATTTGGGGACATCGGGACAACAAGTTGAAACTCGGAACAAACCTGAAAAATTTGGACATCTGGTAACCCTAGAACAATTTGCTGTTAGACTAACAATATCTTTTAATTAAAAATTATTGTTATGTAACAATGGACGCCGTAATAAAGTCATATGCTTAAGATTTCAAGAAATATTATATACTTAAAATACAACCCTGCGCCTTTATCGAAAGCAATCTTACCCCGATAACTTATATACATCAAGAAAAACGCACCACCAGAAGACGGCTGCGTTTTCGCTGGTTCCCAGGCCCCGAGAAACAAAAAACACACACACGGCTGTCTGGATTTCTTAAATAACCTGCCGCATAACATAACCCTTTCGGCTCGAGGTTTTTTACCTAAGCCGAAAAAAGATGCTGATAAAAACCGAAATTTATCGCGAGTCACTTGACCCGCCCGCTCACAAGGGTTGACTTTATCGTTGTAGTTCTTTTTAATCCAGACGTTCTTAAGCTTAATCTGGCTTGTTTTGTAATAAATAATAATGAAACATTTTTCAGGTTCTTTTACTACATAATAAAGTACATTGTATGTCTTTAAATAGGCTCTTTTTCATAGGTATTTATTTATTTTAGGTCTGGTTCTAATTTGGAACAACAAACAGAGAAACAAAAATCACATATTACGAGGGGTCGTTTTTAAATATCCGGACTGACCATGGAAATAAAAATCTAGATCTCTAGAATCTAGTAGCAAAAAAAAATTATTTTTCAGTATAGTTCCCTTGCTTTTCGTCTGCAATGTTTCAATAATAACTGTAAGCCATTGTAACAATATTATTTGGTTTTCTCCTCAAAATGATCCTCGATAGCTGCTATGCTCGTCATTGTCCCTAAATTTTCTCCCTCGAAGAGTTTTGTCGAGGTTCGGAAAAAAAATCACTGGGGGCCAGGTCTGGACTATAAGGTGGTTGCTCAATTTCTTCGTAGCCACAATTAGAAACTGCAGCTTTCGCAAGCCTTGACTTGTATACTGGTCCATTGTCGGGCAACAGAAAAACACCTTGCGTCAGTTTTTCGCGTCTCTTTAGTTTTATAGCATCTCTGAGCCGATGTAATAGGCTTGCGTAATACTTTCCTGTTACTGCCTGACCCTTTTCTAGATAATCAATCAATAAAATTCCTTAGCAATACTAAAATATTAATGCCATTATTTTTCCTGCTGAGAGAATCACCAACTTCATAAATTCTTTTTATGGCTCGAGCTCTTAACATGTCTGTGCATCTTCTTGCTAGGATTCAAGGTTATATTGATGGACTCAGGTCACGTCTCCAGTCACCAATCGACTGATAGTTAAATCTGGTTCATCTCCACAAAACGCCAAATAGTGTTCACTCAGTTTCACTTGATAACGCGTTTAAAATGTTGAAAGCATTTGCGGGTCCCATTATGTACTAACCTTTTGTCATGCCAAGATAATAATGTAGGATTCTGAAAACCGTAGTTTCCGAAACTTTTAGTAATGCTGATAATTAACTCTTCTTCAGTCTTGCATCAATGAGTATTAAGCAGTTTGTTTTTTTAACGACCTCTGAATTGATCATTTCAGTAGATTGGCCTAGATCCAATGACATATTTAAACAGTCTTGATCACTCATAAATACAGGAGCATATACAAGGGTAAGGTAAAGGTGATTATTTCCCTCATATGAATCGATGATAAAATTATATAAAATTTACGTCTACGGATTCTGAACACCAAAGTTAGTTCACATAATATTACATTACACGAAGAAGGGTATAAGCTTGTGCTATATGAAAGAAGTGCACACCTTTTTTTGGTCGTCAGTTTTTTCTAATACATGGAAAACTTATAAATTACCCCTCGTATAACTCCAAGCTGTATACGCTCCTGCACAAATAGTTGACTTCGAAGGGCAATCATCTTATTCAACAATAATTTTGGGAGCTTTGTTTTCTAAATTGGCATGCAAGTTTCCAAGGCACATGTGATTCAAAATTATATCAATATTATGAAAGACCCAGTCCGGGAATATAAAAACGACCCCCTTGTATATAACATTTTCTTATTCTAAATGATTTAATGCTGACAAATTAAAATACATGTATTTGCATGTAGGACTTCTATATAATAATAATATAATATAATATATAGTAGTATTGACATAATTGGAGTCGATATGACAAAAAAAAACGATGTCGTAATAACTTATTCTTGGGGTCCTAATATTTGCACTGATCAAGTAATTACTAGAAAAATAAAAGTAGCATAAACTTACATACTCTTATTTTTTAAAAATCAATACAATGAATTTTGTCAGTTATGTTGTTATTAAAATTAACTTTATTTTACCTAAGTGATAGGGTTCCAACCGGCCTTCTTTAGACTCCCCCTTTTTATGTATACCTCCTGTCTCCCCCTAAACAGCTTAAAACTTCCGCTTTTTATGAGAAATAATACAATAGTAGTTACAATAAATGAGAAAAAATATAATAGCGTCCATCCAACAAATAAAAACCTTGACGAAATCCAGAGCGTAGCTACACCCCTGACAAATTGTGGGGGGGGTCTGAAACTAGTAAGCCCGGCGATAATGTGTATAATGTATAATGAAGTTCAAGATTGACCTTTTTTTTTAGTCATCATTTATTTTCACGCTGCCTTGTTCAATTTGTAGAAGGAGGAGATTATGCAAAACTACGGATAAACTTTTCTCCAGTTATCAGTTATGTTCTGTGGATGAGTGCATATAGAGGTACCTTTGATGACTAACTGCGTTGGAGCCCAAAATTTGCAGCTACGTCACTGACGAAAACGTACGTATGGCTGACTTCATAAAGTGTCAAAACTAGGGATGACTATAGACTAGATCTAAGCTATTCCATACGTAAGCAATAATACCGACAGGCCATCGCCTACTGTGCTGAAAAGTAATCTGGCAGTGTTTTTGTTATTTTTGCCTTTTTTGCACGTTAAATTAGTGGCAGCTCGCGGGTGAAAAAGTAAGTAAAGTGCAAATGAAGCAAGAAAATATCGCAATAATTTTTTTTCCAGAATTTTTTTATAAGTGGAAGGGGTAGAATATTTTTTTACGACTTACCTAAATTTTGTATACTAAATCAATTCTCCTATCCTTCATAGCAGCAAATTTATTTATAACATCGTGATAAAATGGATGAATTGCCCTAATCTCCTCCAGAGATTCCTTTTGAATTGAAATATTGCCTAGAGAAGTAAGTCTTTCTTGAGATATTGTATATCTTAAATAAGTTTGTACACGTTTGAGGCAAGAAAAACTTCTTTCCACTGAAGCACTTCTCGACGGTATTATCAAAATAATGGAAAACACTTTATATGCTTTGGTTAAAATATCTTTATTTTCATTAATTTTTTTCACTTACTCTTGCAGCGATATTTTCCAATTACTGTCATTGGCAAAAATAAGACCAAGCTCATTTTTAAGTCGTTGACTTTTTCAAAAATATTTCCCCATATAAGTGTAACAAATTTTTAAACGGGCCAGTCGGAAAATTTAAACTATATTCGGAAAATTTAGCAGAATCTGCCAAACATAAAAATGTAAGTTTTTCACAGTCTTGAAAGCTTAGTGTCATTTCCATTAAAATATGGTCCAATATTTCATAAAAAAGGGTTCTATACTTAGCCCTAATTTCTTTAGGTAAAAGCTTAGCAAGCTCACGTTTCTAATGATTTATTTAAATAAATAAATAAATAAATAAATAAATAACGACTTATATTCCCTTACTAGGTACAATAGATATAAACAGTTAATAGTTTTAAAAAAAATGTAGGTAAACAAATTTGTTCTGCAGTCGCTACATCCGAATAGAGGCGAAGTCTAGCATAGCTATTCATACTCAACCCCTAAAACGGCAGCAAATCCAGATAGTAAAGAAAACGTTAATTTAGATAGACTAGACAGCTAACTAGTGAAACTAGAAAGTAGTTGTTTTTTATTTATTAATAAATTAAAGGTCTTAAAATATGTATTAATATAATACGAATATGACTATAGACTATAGAGAGCACTCGGGAAACCCCCAGATACGCAACATGTAACACCAAACAATATTATTGCCTGCTAAGTAAAAATTCCTTTAGTTTGTATTTAAATTTATTAATGTTATAAAGTTTAAAAATATCAGGCAATGAATTATAAAACGATATTGACTGAAACATGAAACTTCTTGAGAACAACGTGGTTTTGTGTCGTGGCAGAACAAAATTACTATTAAATCTAGTTGATCTTGAATGTACATTTGAATGACGTATGAATCTCTTTTTTAGACCTGGATGTGCATCCGGATCAATCAGAATTTTATGGGTAAAAACCCCTAAATGAAGCAATTTTCTGTTTTCCATTAATGGACATTTACTTTCCTTTATTTTATAAGTGATAGACTGATATTTTTTGATGCTGTGTATAAAGCGAAAGCAGGATTTTTGAACTTTTTGAATTCTATGTTTATCTACTTGTGTTAAACATGATTCATACAGAAAATCGCAGTAATTAAATTGAGATAAAACTAAAGTCTCAGACAAAATTCGTTTTGTTTTTTTATCTAAAATATATCTATTGTAATAAAGGAGCCTTAAGTTAGAGTAAGCTTTCTTTAAAAGAGACTTAAGGTGTTCCGCAAACCGCAGGTCACTGTCTAATATAAGCCCCAAATTTTTAGCTTGATCCGTAAATGTTAATTGTGTGTTATTTATTGTTATATTTAAATTTTGCTTTAAAAAAGCTGTATTAATTTTATTTCCAAAGCACATAAGTTGTGATTTTTGAGGATTTAAAAGTAAGTTATGTTCGAAAGATAATTGGAAAATTGTATTAAGGTCTGTATTAATTTTTAAAGATGCATCAATATAAAGAGATTTGGGAAAATGGTAGTAAATCTGAGTATCATCAGCATAAGCTTGTACTTTGCAGCAACTCAAACTTTTAAGTATGTCCGAAGTATAAATAATAAAAAACAAAGGACCCAAGATGGAGCCCTGGGGTACACCAGAGAAAATATCAGCACTGGTTGATAACCTACTTTGAACAGATATTTGTTGCTTTCTATTATGCAAGTATGAGTTTATAAGTAAGAGAGAAGAATTATTAAATCCATAGTACTTTAATTTAGCACACAACAACTTGTGATTAATTGTATCAAATGCTTTAGAGTAGTCAAGTAATACAAGTACACTGACTAATCCCATGTCATATGCTTCGATTATATCGCTGGTGACAGTAGCCAAAGCACTGGCAGTGTTATATTCTTTTCTAAAACCACATTGCACATTAGGGAGAATGCTTTTTTCATTAAAATATTTCCTAATTTGTCGGCATAAAACATTTTCAAAAATTTTTGAGAGCAGTGGTAAAATGCTAATTATTCTAAGATCAGAGAAAGTTGTAGGGGTTTTATTTTTTGGAATGGGTTTTCCTATGGATATTTTCCATAAGTCAGGAAAATAATTTTTTTCAATGCATGTATTTATAATGTGAACAATATATTTTTCAATGAAAGGTCTGCAATAGTTAATCATATTTAATGTTATGCTATCAACGCCCACTGCATTGCTCTTAATACTATTTATAATATCAGCAACTTCTTCAACACTTGTTAATGAGAAAGAAAATATATTATTGCCCAAGAACGTATTGTCATTATAGTATTTAATTTTTGTATTACAATTATCGTTAGTACTTCTGAAAAATGTGGAAAAATAATTATTTATCGCATCGGGATCGGCGAGTGATGGCGGTATGATAACCCCTTGTGATTGTAAGACATTAATTCTTTTTAGTGCTTGCCATGATTTTTTAGGATTATGTTGATTATTAACTGATTGCAAGTACCCTCTTTTTTCATTACGAATTGTCATAACAGTAAAATTTCTAATTTCTTTATACGAATTCCAGTCGACGTCTGATCGACTTCTTTTAAATTTTTGCAAGGCGAGATCTCTTTCTTTCATAATAATTTTTAAATTGTCAGTTAACCATGGAGCAGGTGGCTTAGTAACTCTCCTCTCTATGACAGGAGCGTGTTTGTCAAAAATATTAAGAATAAATGTGTTAAATATATTAATCTTTTTATCTATGTTACATTCGCGAATAAAATCGTGCCATGACAAAATATAAAGTTCATTCAAAAAACAATGTAGGTAAAAATTTTTAAAGTTGCGAAAATGGACAATTTTAGTCCTCATTTTTTTTACACATAAGTTAAGATTTATAAATGTTAATCTGTGATCAGAAATCTCCTCAGCCGATAAGGTTCCAACTTCCGAGACGAGTTCAGAATTAGAAAAAAGAATAGGATCGATTAGGCTTGATGTAGTATTGGTAATTCTAGTAGGCTCATTAAGCAATTGTGTTAATCCGTACGACTCAAAGCAATGCGTTAAAGGATTATTTATATTCAAGAAATCCACATTCATGTCACCCAGACACAATATTTCATCCGCCACAGGACACATATTAGAAAATACTTCATCTACGTCATTTAAAAAATTATTAAGGTTAGAGTTCGGATGTCTATAAAAGGTGCACACTACAAGTTTTTTTTTATTTATTTTAAGTGTTATTAAAATGTATTCAGTACTTTCACTTACCGGTTCATCAATGCGAATTTCATTACACGTATAAGTATTCTTTATATATGCAGCAATGCCACCACCCCTTGTTACTCTATCATTACGAATAAAATTGTAATTGGGAATTTGGACAACATCAGATGTGATATAATTAGAAAGCCACGTTTCAGTCAGTGTTATAATATCAAAATCATTGCTCACAATTAAAGTAACTGTAATAGAATTTGCTTTATCAAACATGGTATTAAAAAAATGTTCATTTCTTTTTTTACAGAGCGCCTCACGACAGCGTTCTATATTGGATATGCAAAAATGAATGTCAAGCGATTTTTTTTTGAAGGACGCAAATAGTATGTCCGTGATTGAAAAAATGTCATTAAATACTAATGCCAGAAAGTGAATTTAAAATCGTTCATCTCACCTAAAAATCTTTTCGTAAGCCGGATTGATTTTTCATCAGATATGTCACAGTTTGTAATAAATTCAAAGACGTTTTTTAATTTATTCCAGTCTTGAACAATCACATTTACTAACTTCGAATTTGAAGACCAACGAGTTTTTGTAATTGTTGGTATACGCCTCGTAGATGCAGATGTAAGAGCATACGTTCGTTTGGCTGAGTGATGAAAAAATGAGGAAATACCACTAAGACTTGCAAAAAAAATTCGACATTTAGAAATATTTTTAAACTTTGCTGCATCATTAGGTTAAGACGATGCGCAAGACAATGGACAAATACAGGCTGCGGCGGTTTTTCTTTTTTTTTTTTAAGGCCATTTAGATGACCAGACATCACACTTGCGCCATCGTAACATTGCCTTATTAATTTAGTTTATAGTCAAATTGGTCCAAAATTTGATCCAATAGAAAATATAAATTCTCCGACGTTCTATCGGAGCTGACGTTATAAAATCCTAAGAATCTCTCGACCACTGAACCTTCTGAATTAACGTATCTTAAAATTATGGAGCACTGGAAAGTTTGCATATATCAGTGGTGTCATCCACTTGCACAGAAAAAAACTGTGGGTTCATTATTTCATTTTTTACATGATCATTTAAATAATCAGAAATGCATTCAATTATTTCGGTTTGAATAGTTTTCGAGTCACGAGTAAAAACATTTTTAATTTTTCCGTCATGATCTTTTAGTTCCTGGGAACTTCTCGATATTAATAAAGCTAAAAGCTTTTTAAAATTCCCGCTATTTATTGACTCGCTGCTCTCATCATGGCCGCGAAAGACCAACTCTTGTTTTGCAAGGTACGAAACTGCGTCAATTATCAATCACAGAGTCTATTTACTCGGACGTTTTCGTAAAAATGTATTTTAGTTTGCCTCACTGTTATAGTTGTTATAATAAAGTTCGATTGAAAGTTTTTAAAAGACATGCCGCCAACGGTCAAGTAAAATATTTATTCGAGTTGTACAGTTTATTTTTTGCCAATTAGGTGAATAAATGAATGTAAAAACTAAAATCTTAAGAGGTGACATGTAATTTATGTGCGGCAGCAGAATCGAGAACTTACATTCACTAATTTCTCATTGTCTTAAATATGAATGAATGAAATGGTGAAATGGTTTCGCCGCTCTTTGCCTGCGATTTTAATTTGGAGTGAATATCATACTCTGTTAAAAACATATCAAATGGGCGCAAAACATCTTATTAAACTGATTGACTAGTTCTAAAGTCTAGGCTCTTCCGAATCCTGATGTTATTCCGTCATTTTTTATTTTTTTTTAATATGCTCACTATGCGAGAATTCCGGTAATATCCTAAATATTTGCTGAAAATAATATCCAAATTGGTCAAACTATCGCGGAGTAATCTTTGTATGTACGTAAAAAAATACGTATGATCAAACTGATAACTTCATCCCTTTTTAAAGTCGGCTACAAAAATGACCCTACATCAAATAGACTGTAATATATAGAGAAAACACCCTATATAAAATGTATTGTATCAAATTCAACTTGTTGCAATAATGGGCAACCACGCAATAACCTGTTTTGCTATGTCAGCAGGTCAACCACCTTCCCGAGCAATTATGGCAATTAGATTGCATTTTAAAAACAGATTGAAAAGATACTTTGGGTAATGTTAAGGTGAACATGTAGTTTCATTTTGCTACCCTTTGTTTCAACCCTAAGTATTACATGGCGATCCTGCCACTTGACGATTTTTTTGTGAAGTTATTAAGACGGGTAATGCCAAGTCCAAAGAAGAGATTGTAATTAATCAGGCCTCCAATGGCGATGCAAGGGGTGAAATAGTTGACCAAAATAAGGGATTAAGCTTAGCAGAGATTTTGCTTATAATTTTGGTTGTGGCAACGGCAATTGTTGCAGTAGTATGGGCCATTAGACATGTTCAAAGGAAACTAAGGCAGACAATTAGAAGAGAAATTTATAAAAATGAGCTGCGAAAATCCAAGGATGATTTAAAGATGGAAGAAAATTAAATTTTTTTTTAGGGCGGTATTTTTCGTGTAAGAAAAAAAAAAAAAGAAGAAAGAAAAAGTAAAGACAATTATAAATGGAGTTAGAAAATTTGTTATGTGTTAATGTACCTGAAAATGTAAATAATAATGCAGGCATGTAAGTTTAATTATTATAATATTATGTTATTGTTTTATAATTATAATCGCAAAAATATGGACCCAATTAGCAAGTTTAATAAGTGAATTAAATTTTTAATTTCATGGGAGACAAACTTATTGAAATTTTACATTCATTTAAATATATTCGAACAAATTTGGTAAAATTAAATAGCGAAAGACGAAAAAGCCCTATTGTCGAATCAAAAGTTAAAGTGGCAAAAACTTTATATTCTCAGTTAGGTAAGGAAATTACTGATTTAAACGTAAAAATAGAAAAGTCTGAAATAGACAAAGAAGATATTTTGACTTTTAATAACATAATAACAGAAATTAAAAAACTTTATAAGGAAATTTTAGAGTTTGGAAATAAAAATATTAATAAAGATAAATTAAAAATGTCTTCTTTTGATCTAAAAATAGCTACAAACCTTTTACCGGTCATGGATGATACAGAATCTACAACTTCTAAATTAATAGAGGCTTTAGATTTTTATTCGTCAACGCTTGATAATGATAGTCAACCTTCTTTAATTAAATTTGTTTTGAAAACGCGTATTTCTAACAACGCCAAATTACGATTAGGTTTGACTTATAATTCTGTAAATAATTTAATTCTAGATATGAAAAAACATCTCTTAACTAAAAAATCAGATACGGCCCTTCAGGCACGCTTGTTCTCGGCTAAACAGGGTGAAAAATGTATAACGGATTTTGGTAAAGAGTTAGAGGATATTTTTGTAAATTTAACCATTACGCAAGCAGACGGAAATGCCAATGCTTTTGATATTCTAAGACCGATTAACGAAAAGGTTGCAATAAAAAGGTTTGCATGCGGACTTAAAAATCAAAGGCTGGGCACAATTATCTCTTCCAGAAATTTTGAATTCTTAAAGGACGCAATAAGGGCAGCTCAAGATGAAGAGCTGGGTAATCAAAATAATTCAGGACACATTTTTAATTTTTCTCACAGAGGAAGGGGAAATTTTAGAAATTTTTCCAGAAGACCAAATAATAGAACAGGAAATTCTGGTAGATATAATAATTATCAGAATTTTAATAACGGAGGAAATAACAATTCAAATTGTCGGCGAAACGCTTCGGATAATCAAGGTAATTTTAATAATCAGCGGTTTTCTAGAAATGACGGTGGTCGTACATTTACGAGCGGTAATAGGAGAGGATCTCGGGCAGTAGGTCACCGAATGCATTTTGCGGAGCACACCGGAAATTCAGAACAATCCTCAGCTGATATACAAGATTCAACATTTTTTCGTGCCTAAAAATACTAAAAATAAACAGTTTAATAATATTTTTACCTATTCAAAAAACTACTCGAATGCTGTTTCTTTTTGTGTCAATGGTAAAAGCTTAAGATTTTTGGTAGATACGGGTGCATCATTAAGTGCCCTTAAATTAAGTTGTTTAAATTCAAAAATACAGTTACACAAAGAAAATATTGAAATTAAAGGCATAGGAGGTAATTTAATATCTGTGGGATATGTTTATTTAGATCTTTGTATAGAAAATGCGATATTTAAGCAAAAATTTTATATTTTTAATAATTTACCATGTCAAAGTGATGGCATAATTGGAGAAAATTTTTTGAAAACTTTTAAGGCTAAATTAGATTACGAAGAAAATACCTTAACTATTTTAAATCAGTATAATAAAATAAATACATTAAAATTAAATGCGGATAGTGAGAATATATTAAGTGTTCCCCCTAGGTGCGAAATTATACAGTATGTTCCTACAGGGTTAGAGGATGAATGTGTACTTATGCAAGGTGAATTATGTGAGGGTGTGTTCATGGCTGGTGTAATTGCACAACCGATAAATGGTAAAGTACCAATTAAAATTTTGAATACAAGAGAGACAGAGGTACATTTGAGAAATTTTTCGCCAAAAGCGGAAAGTTTAAGCAATTATGAGTGTCATCAATTTAACAGCCAAGAAAATTCGGCTACTCGAGTTAAAGAACTATTTAAAATTCTTAAGCTTAATCATCTAAACCGCGAGGAACGAGATTCTATAGAGCAAATTTGTGCCAAATTCTCAAATATATTTCATATGCCAGGAGATAAGCTTACAGTTACTAATTTATATAAACAGTCAATTCGAGTTAAACCAGATACTCAGCCGGTCTATAGAAAGCCATATAGGTTACCTCAAGTACATAAAGAGGAAATAAATAGGCAAATTTCTCAAATGTGTCAGGATGGAATAATTGAGAGTGCGCAGAGTGAGTGGTCTTCACCTTTGTTGCTTGTACCAAAGAAAAACGATACGAATGAGGGAAGAGCTAGGTTAGTATTGGACTACAGATTTTTGAACCCATATATATTAGATATCAAATTTCCGATTGCGAGTGTAGTCGATATTTTAGACTCCCTAGCAGGTGCACTTTATTTTTCACATCTAGATCTTAGCCAGGGCTATTATCAGGTCGAATTAGAGGAAGAAAGCAGAAAATACACAGCTTTCACTACAGATCGCGGTCAGTGGCAAATGCGAAGGTTACCAATGGGGTTAAAAATTAGCCCTAGTGCCTTTTCAAGGTTAATGACCATAGCGATGGCGGGCTTAAATTACGAAAAGTGCTTTGTTTATCTTGATGATCTTATAGTATTTGGCAGAAACCTTAATGAACACAATAAAAATCTAATAGATATTTTTTCTAGATTGCGAAAAGTAAACCTAAAATTAAATCCTGCTAAATGCGATTTTTTGAAAAAAGAAATTCTGTATCTGGGTCATATAATAAGTTCTGAAGGAATATCACCTGACCCTGATAAAATAAAAGCTTTAAAAGATTATCCTATTCCAAAAAAGGCAGATGAAGTTAAACGCTTCGTGGCTTTTGCCAATTATTATCGAAAATTTATACCACATTTTTCAGAAATTACAGTTCTTCTAAATAAATTATGTAAAAAATACGCTAGGTTTGAGTGGACGGACGAATGTGATAAAGCTTTTAATTGTCTTAAAAATTCGCTGATTAAGCATCCGGTGTTAGATTATCCCGATTTTTCGAATGAAAATGAATTTATTTTGCAAACAGATGCGTCTGCTTTTGCTATAGGAGCAATGTTATCAAATAAAAATAATAAACCAGTGGCGTTCACTAGTCGTAGTTTAAATAAAGCAGAAATTAACTACCCTACTATACATAAAGAACTTTTAGCAATTTATTGGGCTGTAAAGCATTTTCGACCATATCTGTATGGCCGTCGTTTCAAAATTTTAACCGATCACAAACCATTAATTTATCTTTTTACGCAAAAAGACCCTGGTAGCAGATTGACAAAATTTCGTTTGTGTCTAGAAGAATATGACTTTTATATCGAATATATCAAAGGAAAAGATAATGTTACAGCCGATGCTTTATCGAGAATAATCTTGTCCTCAAACGAATTAAAAGATATGAATGAAGGTATGATTGCAGTTTTAACCAGAGCACAGAGTAAACGTAGAGACGGACAGGAAGACGAGTTAATTAAGAAAAGTACTACTGAAAATATTTGGCTTGATCACCCGAATATTGTGGAAATTCTTAAGCAACCCACTAACTGTACCGAATTAATTATAATACCATCCTTAAAAATTAAAAAATTGTCAAAAGATGTCACTCAACAAGTGGGAGACTTTTATTATATTCCATTACATTTTACCCTATACTTAGACCAAAAAGCTTTATCACCATTGGCGCGAGACGAAATGGTGAAAGATTTGGTAGAAATAAGTAAAAAGGCTGAAATTAAAGAATTAGTTATTAATAAAAATAATGATAATACAGAGTTTATTAAATTTATTGGTAGTAAAATAAAAAATTATACTAATTGGAGGGGCCCCCGTATAAATGTTGTAAAAGGTATTAAAAAAGTAATGGACAAAGACGAAAAAAGAGTAATCCTTAATGATTTTCATTTACTACCAACCAGTGGTCACGCTGGAATAAATAGAATGACAAATAATATTAAAAAGTATTATCTTTGGCCAGGTCTGGATAGTGAGGTTCGAAATTTTGTAAAAAGGTGTGACATGTGTCAAAGACAAAAACATTCGAATCATTATACTAGAGAGCCAATGGTAATAACTACTACAGCTGAAACAGCTTTTCAAAAAATATATTTAGATATTGTTGGTCCACTTCCGGTAGACGTAAATGGATTTGTTTATATTTTAACACTTCAGTGTGAGTTAACAAAATATGTAGAGGCCTACCCTCTTAAAAACAAGGATTCCGTATCTGTGGCAAGATCTTTGGTGGATAACTTTATCTTAAGATATGGTATCCCTCAGGAAATTGCTTCAGATAGAGGTACCGAGTTTATTTCTCACACTATGGCAGAAACATGTAACTTGTTAGGTATAAAACAGATTCATTCTACGGCGTATCATCACGAGAGTATCGGGAGTTTAGAGGCCTCTCACAAAGTTCTAGGTGCTTATTTGAGAATTCAAACTCAAAACCATGATTCTGCATGGAGCACATGGCTTCCGTACTGGTGTTTTTCTTATAATACTGCAGTACATACGGAAACCAAATACTCTCCCTTTGAACTAGTTTTTGGGAAAAAATGCCAATTACCAAATAATTTAAATAATGAAGTTGATCCTATTTATAATTTTGATAACTACCCCATTGAATTAAAATATAGGTTACAAACAGCGCAAAATGATGCAAGAAATAACTTAATACTTTCTAAATCTAAAAGAAAAGAAAATTTTGATTTAAAAGTAAACCCCATTCAGTATAAAAAGGGCGATAGAGTTTTAATCAAAAACGAAACTGGTGATAAAATTACCAGCCCTTGCTTCCTGGGGCCATATTTAGTGGTAGAAGATGTTGCACCAAATGTAAAAATAATTAAAGATAAGAAACATATTTTAGTCCATAAAAATAGAACTAAGTTGTATAATAGCTAATTAAAATTAAGTTATAATAATAAGGGCTCCATATTACTATACTATTGCGTGTATTTTCTAATAACCTTTTTCTAAAATACCTATCTATTTTCTTTCCTACTTTCACTATATGACGCTATTTTCCTTCTCTTATATCTGAGTTTTTATTTTTCTTTTCATATATTTAGATAAATAAGATAATATTAAAAAAAAAAAAAAAAATGGTTTAAATAGTGTATTGTAACATTTGTCTCTAGTAATTGTATTTTATTTACGAATTTCAAATTTTGAAAATAAATTGAAATTCTTTTAATTGCCCGGGGAGGTGTAATATATAGAGAAAACACCCTATATAAAATGTATTGTATCAAATTCAACTTGTTGCAATAATGGGCAACCACGCAATAACCTGTTTTGCTATGTCAGCAGGTCAACCACCTTCCCGAGCAATTATGGCAATTAGATTGCATTTTAAAAACAGATTGAAAAGATACTTTGGGTAATGTTAAGGTGAACATGTAGTTTCATTTTGCTACCCTTTGTTTCAACCCTAAGTATTACAAGACCTCAAAAGCTTTTTTCTGTAATTTCAAATTCAAATGATTGCCATACTTTGTTTATAGGCACTAATGTATCTAATTGTCAAAAATATACTAAAAGGATGCCAAAATCAAATAAAGGCGAAAGGCTCATAGTAGGAAAAATATTCTATTTCCTTATTAAACTGATTGACTAGTTCTAAAGTCTAGACTCTTTCTCATTCTTTATTATGTATGATATAAAAAAGTCAATAAAAAGTAATTTTTAAGTGCCACAAAAAATTTACAAAAAAACTCTGACAAATCTTAAGGACGTTCGCATCATTACGTCAAATCGGTCTTAATGATCCAAAAAAAGTAATGGCCGTACCATACGGAAAGCAAATTTGGTCCTAATGCGCGGTTCGCATCAGGTGTCCGATACACCATAATTTTTCAAACATCATTTTTACCAGAAGCAAAGTTATACTAGTTAAGGTCAGGTATAAAACAGAATACAAGCAAAAAATATATTTAGTTACCTATCTGAAAATTTGGAAATAAGATCAAAATGAGAAACGTAATAGATTTAATATGGAAGGTTTCTTGGATTTTTTAAAAGTATTTCAGAAACAATTTATTTTACATGATGCCAAAAATGCCTGAAATATATTCGAAAAGTAACATATCTAGCGGAAAGTATTTAAGGCGAATAGGATGGTAGTTTTAACTGAAAAGGAGAAAATTGAAATTTTTAACATAAGCGGAAGCATGTGATGTATTCAATCACCCTTATCCTAATTGGTCCAGAAAAATCCCAATCTTTTGTAAGCGAACTGCTGAAGAAATTTCAGGAAACAGCTACTGGGTATTATAGTTGACCTACATGAGGTTAGAGGTAGGTATTCCTTCTGGGACGGAGCTATCAGGGAAAATGAATCAATCCCTGCTCTCAGCAGATTCCAGGAGCTTTTTGACCCGGAAAGCTGGCACCACAACGACCGCAATGGCGGAGAAGAAGATCTTTAATATGGTGGAGCGGGCGGAAGTGGCAGGCCCATTTTTAAGAATGATATAAAAACCTCATACCATGGTTACGATATATAACAGCGCGAAGCGGCGTTGTTATTTTTGAATAAAGGCCACTGAAGATTACCTTCCTTAAGATCTCTCAAATTGGCTGAAGAAGATAGCGCCAGAACAGTTTTTTAATAATATCTATAATGCTGGAGAAATTCCAAAGGATTGGCTAAGATCGACATTCATTGTTCTGCCAAAAAAGCCCTACGCAAAACGTTGTTCAGAATACCGCACTGTAAGTCTAATGAGCTGCTCCTCAAGGTCATTTACAACAGAATTTATAAAAAATGCAAAGAAACCATTTTTGACACGCAGTTCGGGTTTAGGAATGGACTTGGAAAAAGGGATGCTCTTTTTAGTATGCAAGTTCTGACCCAGCGTTGTCTAGACATGAATAAGTCGGTATATATGTGTTTCATAGATTATGAGAAGGCTTTCAATAAAGTCCAACATACAAAACTGATAGAAATATTGCAGAGTGTCGGTTTGGATCAACGCGATACAAGAATTACAGCCAATCTATATAGGAATCAAAGCGCTTCTGTTCAGATAACCTAACAGAAAAAGTGGCAATTCTAAGGGGTGTTAGACAGGGATGTGTGTTGTCACCACTACTTTTTAATATTTATTCCGAACATATTTTGTCGGAGGCCCTGACTGAAGAAAAAGGAATTTGTATAAACGGAGTATCAATAAATAATATCCAATACGCTGATGACACTGTTTTAACTACTTGGCAGCTCCCTAGATGATCTCCAGTGGTTACTGATACGAGCCAATAACAATTATGGCCTTAAAATGACTATAAAAAAACCAAATTCATGATAATCAGCAAAGAAGCAATCGATATTTCCATATTACCCTGGGAAATGAGAACATTGAAAGAGTTACCCGATATTACCATTCGCATCGAAAAAGTACGAGCCGCCTTTGTTAGAATGAAAAAATTGCTAACCTACCGATAACTCAGTCTAAGTGTAAGGTTACGTTTGGTAAAGTGCTATATTTTTCCCATATTGTGGACATTGTTAAGTATACATTGTAAGAAAACCGAGGCGTTCGAAATGTGGGTTTACCAACGGCTGCAGAGGATATCTTGGACCGAGAAAGTAAGCAATGATGACGTCTTGCGCCATCTCAACACAACTACTGAAGTCCTGTTAATTATAAAAAGACGGAAACTGGAATACCTTGGCCACGTAATGCGAGGGGAAAAATACAGGTTACTGCAGCTTGTTACATAGGGAAAGATAGAAGGGCGACGAGCGCCAGGTCGAAAAGGCACATCGTGGCTTAAAAACCTGATGGAATGGTACGGCAAAAATACTAGATCTCTTTTTCGTGCAGTTGTTTCTTAGATACAAATAGCCAGAATGATCGCTAGTCTTCGGTAGAAGAGGGCAGTCAAAGAAGAAGAAGATATGATAAATCAAATATATCGCTTCACCAGTTTGGCCTGGACGACCGCAATGTAGATTAACAGTCAGTTGAAAAGTTATTTAAAAGCGAAAAAATTCACCTCGTTCAGGAACTGTCAAAGGATGGCTTCGATAGAAGATCAGCGTTTTGGTAAATGCTGATGGGCAGATGAATTGCTGATTGCTGATCCTAATTTCGCCCATAATATTCTTTTTTTGATAGTGCTTAATATAACTGTAGATATTTGTCTGCAGTGAATTCATAGTATATACCATAATACTATTGGACCAATTGTTATTAATACAAGCCTTACGTCAGCCCTTTACCTGGAGAAATTATTCCACAATTAGAAATCCTTCATCCAGACCAAAGAGATTTCTAGATTCAACAGGATAGTGCTTCTGTGCATTTTGATTTATAAGTGCGCCAGTTTTTGAACCAAGTATCTCCAAATCGGTGGATAGGAAGGAGAAGTGAAATTGAATGACCTGCAGGTCTCCAGACCTCACACCTTTAGATTTTAATTTATGAGGAGGGCTAAAGAATAGAATTTATAAACATAATATGCAATAATATGGATCATTTAAACACTAAAATTAGAAAATAAATACGTAAAATTCCTTGGGATACTTTTGACAATGACTTAAGGGAATTTAGGGATAGCTTGGCTATTTCATAGCTAATAATGACAGACATTTTGAGCATCCTATAAACTAATCAAGTTTTAATTGTTCCTTATTTTCTTTGTGTTCTTGTTCATTTATTTAAAATGTGTATTCATATATAACACTGAATTAGTCTTTTAGAAACCTCTTAGAATCTATACAAATTTACAGAGTGTTACTTTAAAGAAAAAGTTGCTTTGGTCTAACTAAAATATCCATTATTATTACATAATATACTGTTTTTTAATTTAAGTTTTAAACGAATTGATATTAAAAGTGTAATAACAAAATATCTTGATGTTATTCAACTAAAAAATTCTTATAGACATTTGACATTTCATTATTAATTGGCGATTTCCTCGTATTCAAGAAGCAATGTTGCCAAATTTAATTTCAATTTATCAGCGAAGAATTCATTACTGTTTATTAGGGATGTTAATAATATTTTGTTGCATAGTTGAAACGTTGTTATTAGGAGCACAAGGTGAAACAGTAAAGGGTTAGCACCAGGTTAGGCGCTGAAGTCATCAACATTAAAACCATATCATACAAATCCGTATAGTAGAAAACCTACCAGCGGAGCTGTCAGCCGTTGATACAGTCGGTGAATCGGTACCGAGCTGGCAGCAGGTTAGGCGCCGAAGGCATCATCATTAAAGCCATAACATAAAAAACGGTACAGCTCAATCACTGCCAACGCAGAGTTAAGTTCAAGATAGATATTTACATCGTAAATCAAGAAACGTAGGGTAACACTGTAAGTGTCTTGTTATTTCTAATACCATAATAAAGAGTTTTTGCACTGCAATGTTTTGAAAATTGTAGGAAATTTCGTCAGTTTTTTTTTCTGGGTCAAAAGTGTTTCATCCGCAAATTTTAGTTTTTTAATCTGTACTATAAGACATGTGCTTTCGTTTAAAATTTTAAAAAGCCGTAAAATTCGAAATACTTACTTTCAGCAAGACCCAAATTTTTATTTAAAGTTTTACATTTTATTGCTTATTTATATAATACTTTATGTAAAAAGTGCAATTAGTGGCATTGAACACATTGATTGCCGGTTCCAACTGGTTGCTTCTGCTTGGCATCATATTATCCCTATTGACCCTAATTGGCGTTATTCTAATTTCTTCAGATTCCATTCTTTGAATGTCGGTTTGTGCCAAAGTGCTTGGTTTTGAAAGCTCAGATAAATAAACTAAAATTATCTCCTCCTTTTCATAGTCGCTTATTTTGTTTTGTAAGCACCATTGGCTAAATATTTCATATTCTTTGTAGTATCTTCTTTCCGATTTTTCAGGTAAAAACGAATTAACATTTTTTGCGGCCTCAATAATTTCCTCTGGGACTCCTTCTGTTGAGATTTCAACTACATGTATTTTTTTTTGCGATATGGGCTATAAACATAGAAAATGTAGAAAATGTTTGACGCTGTTATTTTTGACAATAAACAAAATAGCATCACTTGGATGCACAGGTAGTAATTATATAGGTAAGTTTTATAAGGTAATTAATAAATTAATGGAAAATTATAATAATAATAATAATGATAATAAAATGTCTTTTATTTCATAAACCTACCAGTTAACAAAATTAAAGAATAAGGGGGCGGTATCCAACAATGTTGCTCTTATATAACCCCCTTAACTAATATTAATATTTATAATTATTATTCTATAGCTAACCATATGCGCAAAACAGAACAATTCAGAAACTTTTCAAATCATTTACACATACACACATCATACACAATAATATAACATACGACTATTTCCAATGTTACTCTCTCTGTCGTCTTATAAAATCACCCACTCTTCTCCGAAACATATTAGGGTTTTGGGACTCTCCGACGTTAGTGGAGAGTTTATTAAATAAAGTAACGGCGTTAAAGAAATGTTGAAATTGAGCCAAATTATGCCTGGGGACGCTAAATAAGTCGTTAAAGCGCGTATCACGGCAGTGAATATCGGATAGCCGTGTAAGCTTTTGGTACAAATATGTGGGCTCCTTATAAAAAAGTAGTTTAAACACAATGCTTAGAAACTGTGTCAGGTAACGATCCTCAAGGTTTCCCCTTCCAGACTGAGAGAAGCTTGCAGATGATGTGGTGGATTTACGTAAACCATAACTAAAACGAATACAGGCATTTTGCAATCTCTGCAGACTTAATTTGTCCCTCTGCACCAAGGCAGGCCGGTAGACAGCATTGCGATATGAAAGATGTGACAAAATTAAAGAATCAGTCAATTTGAGCTTAATACGGGTATCTAAAACATCTTTATTTATATAAAGAATCCTTAGTTTACTGTACGTTTTTTGCAGAAGATAGGAAACATAACTCTCAAACCTTAAATTGTTATTTATAAAAATTCCTAAATTTTTACAACTATCTGTAGGGTTTAATTTTGTACTTGTGTATTTAACAGTATATTAAAATTCTGATAAGATATAATTTGGTTTCTATTTTTACCAAAAACTATTAACTGTGTTTTATTTTCATTTAGAACAAGGTGGTGATTTTTGGAGTATGTACTAAGTAAGTGCAGATCTGCATTAATATTGTCAACGGCTGTATCTAAATCAGTTCACCTAAAAGATATGTAAAGTTGAGTATCGTCAGCATATTGATGTGAAGAACAATTTTGAAGTATTTTATTTAAATCAGACGTGTATATAGAGAAAATAATTGGTCCCAGTATGGTTCCCTATGGAACACCTCTGGAGACGTGTTCAAATTCCGAGACAATATGATTGTATACCACTCGTTGCCGCCTGTTACCAAAGTAACTTCTGAAAAACATTAGAGCCTCCTCTCCAATACCAAAATATTTTAATTTTACGTTCATTAGGGTATAATTCAATGTATCGAAGGCCTTACTAAAGTCTAATAGAACTAAAAAGGTATTTTCGCCTTTGTCACATGACCTGAAAATATCGTTTGTTACGTTAAGAAGAGCTGTTGAGGTACAATATATGTATGCTGACCGCGTCCACGGGGAAAGAATATAAATGCTTAAAAAATAATGTTATCTTTAATTTAAATGTCAATTAATGCATCTTCCGTTCGCGAGATACAACTTAACCAAATTGCTGTGGGTCGCGATGTATATTCAGCGGGTTGTTAACCACAACAAATTTAACCTGGTTGTTGATAAAAGTTTCACCACTAGTGCTGAAAAATAGATTTTCCACACTCAAATATGTGTTAAAAATTATATTTTCCGCATGCTTCTCATAAATTTAATGAAAATCTTGATAACTTCAAAATGAGGTTAACAGTTGACGTTACGACATAATTTTAAATTTCGGGAAAAATTTCGTTTTTCATTATCTTCATAGCCAAAGCATTAGAACCTCTATGTCACAAGCGCTATTTTGCCGAATTTTGTGACCCGAAAATAATTATTGAAATATTGATAAATTGACTTGATTGCGTAATTTCTTGATAGTTATTTTATAAACAATTCGTTAGGCCGCTATTTTCTTTCGTTATATATTAGTTTTACGAAGATATAATCAGTTTGTCTCAATATGACCCTTGATTTTTGCAGCATAATTTGAAGTCAACGGGATAAGTCACTTGGAGCTAATAGAAAACGATCACTGGCCGACAAAAAAAAAATTTTTTTGTTGTAACACAAATCAGAATAGCATAATCTAATAGAGTGGACTTATCCAAATACGAAAATGACAAATATAAAGTAGCACGTAGGGTTTTCTTGTTAGAGTTGTAGAACCATATCGAATGTTACCCTACTTAATATCTATAGAAAAAATTATTTCAGAAAATTCTTAACCCTGTTTATGGACTACAGTTCACAGTTTTCGCCTATTAAACATACCATACATCTAAGAGAAAAGCAAACGAGAAAAATATTAACTTAAAACACTAATTAAACTTTATTTTTTTCGTTTATGAGGCGTCCTATCTTCTCTCTTCAAAAACCAACAGTAGTCACCCATCATGGCTGGATCCCATCGTCCTTGGTACCGAATTTCCATTGTTCTGATATCTTGGTGAAACCTTTCACTCTGCTCGTTACTAACAACTCCCATAGTTTTAGGAAAAAAATGATAGATGGGAATGGAGGAAGTGAATTTTTAGTGACATTCTGGCACCAAGCGCTTTATAGGCATCTAAGAGTTCATTAACTAATTGTTCATAATTTTCATCCACCTTGTTGCCTAAAAATCCTCTTACTTCATTAACAAATGAATTCCATGTTCTGAGTTCCTGCCTGGTAAGCTTTTCCGTAAAATTGACATCGTCCAGCAATTTTCTGATTTGTGGCCCAATAAAAATGCCTTCTTTTAATTTGGCATCACTTAACTGGGGAAAGACTTGTCGTAAGTATTTAAATCCATCACCATCTTTATTCAAAGCCTTCACAAAGTTTTTCATCAGCCCAAGTTTAATGTGAAGAGGAGGCAAAAGGACATTTGGTTAAAATTCGCTTCTTTCTGTTCAAATTTTTGTTACATAATGCTGATTTATTGCACGACTGTCCCATAAACAAAGAAAACAGCAAAATTTTGTAAATCCCCCCTGAAGTCTATCTGTAGTTTATTTTATCCAAAATCGTGCGCATATTTTCATAATTTTCTTTCATTGCAACTGAATGGGCAACTGGTATAGAGGGTTTTAAATTTCCATTATGCAATAACACAGCTTTTAAGCTATATTTATGATGAGTCTATGAATAAGGGCCACTCACGGGGATAATGTTCAATATCAAGTTCCTGCATTAAACTGTCTATATCAGTACACGCGCACAACGAATTTTCCATACTGTAGAATTCAGAAAACATAGCATTTCTTTTTCTGAAATTCGTAATAGGTTCCATTTCTTAAGACGGGAACCCAGAAGTTCTAACTATTGCTTGGGTAACCCCAAATCACGTACTAAATCATTTAATTTAGTTTGAACAATGAAATGTGGCTCGTCGGAACTAGGACCTGTGGTAAAAGTGGGATCGGTGCACTGTTCTTCTGAGCGGCCTGATGATGCGTTATCTCCATTATCTCCCAAATCAATAGCTTGCCAATTTAAAGGCGCAATAGGCACTGGGAGGATTGCAAATTTGGATATTCTATATTGTGCTTTCTTTTTTTGGAATAACCTTCAGTCTTTGTCAGGCAGAAATAACAATCGTCAGAACGATTGGCGGGTTCTCGCCATACCATTGGAACTGCAAAAGGCATACTTTTTCTCTTTCTCTTCATCCACTGCACCGATGATACACTACAACCAACACAGCACACATGGGGAGCCCACCGCTTATCTTGATCCCCAATTAATAAAGTAGGCTTTTTTTAAATTTTCGGAAAATGGCCTGGCTTGTGATTTCACCAGAAATTCTCCACAAATATAACAAAATTTGAAGAAGTTTTGCAACTTCGGCGTGTTTGACTCGGAATTCTCGTCTTCACATACACTTGCTTATCGATACACAGAGAACCACTCAATTCAAAACTCAATAGAAGAGTGATGTTTAACGTTTATTTTATGTCTAATGTTGTAAACAATCCAGTTTAGGTAATTTTTCCGTTGTAAAATGGACCCATTTTAGCCGCCCTACAATAAAATTATTGTTTACCTACCAGTATAAAAGGTTTTAATCAGGCTATTAAAAAATGGTACGTATTAGGGTTTTCCGAAGAAAAATCTTGTCGGCCATTGAATGGAAGAACATGTTTTTCGGCCTCTGAGAACCCTGAAACGTGAAGATCTGTAAAGATCTCAGAAAATCATTTTTAACGATTACTAAAACTTCCCTCTGTCGAGGGAAATAAAAGACAATAAGTAGATAATTCGAATTTATTAATGATGATAAATATTTTAAGGATGTCAGTTTTGTCCTCGCATTAACTCGCACAAAAACTAATAGACAAGAAGAAGACATATGGTAAGTAAATTTTATCAGTCTTAAGGCGTAGTTCGCATCAGGTGCCCTTTTTCCCATAACCCTTTCGTCCTAGATCTTTAATGAGCCGAGGATGAAAAAGGGTTCGCACAGATTGCTCATTGACAAAGGTGAGCGTTTTCGTGGGGTTGAAGCAGGTAAATTAAGGAAGATGAAAAAATAATGGGGTTAATTGGTCGGATGCTCGTCGGCAGTTCGCCACATGCGGAGCATTTGCCGAGGGGCGATGAAATGTAAAAATTATTGTCTTTGGGGTCCATAAATAGGTTTATTGAGAGTTTGCGTTACCGTTGTTTTGTTGGAACTAGGAAATGTGATATCACCAGATAGCCACTGTGACCATCAGGACCCGTTATAACAACATGACTGCTGTGGTTTTGCATATAAACGAAAAGTTCTCAGGAGTAGTTAGTTTAATAGTCCAGTAAACTGTGCAAAAAAAAGGGCGAAAATGGAAAATTTCTTTAAACAGTATTTTTTTTTTCGGTTTCGCTAGATTTTGGGATGTAGATTAAGGGCCCACCTTCGCACTTACGCGAGAGGTGGGTCAACGCCCTTTGCAGTCCTTTGATTTTGCAGTTAATTTAAGTTGTATATGAGCAAATAAAAATCGGCAAACAAATTTTGATTATGGACTTAAAAACGAACAGTTTGAGTTCTTTTGGATATAATTTGACCTATTTAAACCCGAGCTATCAGCTATTTTTCTGTATTTGAAATGAAAAGCAAAAAAACATTATCGTTTTTGTTATTAATTTTTTTTTGACCTATAAACTATTGGAGGATCTTTAATAAGGTATACTTCGGTAGATCCAACCATAAAATTAGCAATTTTTTACCAACTTAATGTGAAAATTAGTCATATTTTACGGAAAAGAGTTTTCGTCAAAGCCGTTTTCTTCTAACCATTTCGTTCGACAAACTGTTTATGAAACTGATTGATCCTAATTTGTTCCCTAGAATATAAGCTTTTATTTGAGCTCCTAGAGAGGTCATTTTTACCCATTACGAACGAGAAATCGTCATTTTAAGCTCATTTTTTGTGTTTTTATTTAAAATTTCGCGTTTCTTGATAAATAAATGAAAATTTGTTTGTTTAGTGTTATCGTACTTAAAGTTGCAAATATTCCAATCAATGTATAAAACATATTATAATCAACATTTTAAGGGATTTAAGGAGCTCCTTTAACCATATGAGATTAAAAAAATTATAATTTTTAACTAATTTTTTGTTTATTTTCCGCAAAATTTTCGCAATTTTTACTATCACTAATTAGCTTTGTCTGTAACGTGCTTAGTATTTAAAAACAAACCTTTTAAATGATTTTAGATTTACTTTTGACCATTTGGTCCCAAGGGTTCGTTACTAACAGACTTATATTTGGAAACCTTATTTTCTTGGGTCTAGGTTAATAACAAAACACAATTTTTCATATCAAGTCAACGTTTGGCTCATTGTGTTGAGCTTTTTCAAGACTTTATTTAGGCTTGTTCGATTTCTGGAATTAGCGATTTACATCACTGTGAAGTTAGTACAGTAAATTTACTTATAGGGCTAGTTAATAAAAACAAGGTGGACATAAATATTGGCAAAATTCTCAATTCTTTTTTAATATCTTGAATAGGTAAATATTATTACAGAATGAATTCCTTTTATAATAATAGTGATATGTCGCCCCAAAGATAACTTTAGATTAAGTGTATAAAGACGGTATCAAAAAGGCGTTTAGATTAATTTGATCTAGTAATTTTTTTCTTTAAATTCCAACAATTCGAAATTTTTATAGAAATTTAAAGACAATCCAAAAATTGATAATATTCAAGCGTTCCATTAAAAAATATTTGCTATCGTTCTTCACTTTTGAGACCACCCTACATACAGAAAAATTAATTAGCTAAAAATTACATGATAATTATTTCTCGAACGCCTGACCTACAGGGTTTCTGTTTGTATTTCATATGTAATGAAATATGTAATGAAAATAAAAAATGTCAGTTGGAAAGTAAAAAAATTACCATCGACTTTGTTATTTTAGGTGTTGATATGGTTTGTTGTTATGATATGGTTTCATTACATGGATCTCTTCTTGCTGATTACAAATATACCAAATTTGATGTCTTTATTTTTAAAAACAACCGAGAAAATTGACAAATACTCTGCCAAGAAAGCCAATGTGTTGGAAGGAGACAGAACATTCTGAGTCTAACACAAAAAGTTGAAGCCGACAGCAATACTGTACCTATTATGGCAGAATTTTTGTCAATTTTCTCGGGTATCAGCAATAAAAGACCGAAATAATGAAACAATAATATACCGCATGTTTCATTTAAAACAGCAAAGTCAAGCTTCTAGACCTCGCTCAAAATATAAACAAAAACTCAGTACATACGCAGTTTAAAAACGAGTATTATTAGGTTTATTATTAATGTTAAAAATTAATTAGAGACCAATATTTAAACTTAAAATCATCAAACAATATAAGACACGTCATTTTCTAAAAAGACTACATAGCTTCATATTGTGAAGATAGTCCCTATAAATATATTATATTTTAACTAAAAGACCTTAGATAATCAAACTTATTAAACCCAAAAATTACAACTGTTCTTATTTTACCAATACAAATTGTATGGACATTTCAAGCCTGGGGAAGGATGTGATTAATATTAAGTCTAATCATGCATAAATAGTATTTAGTATTTAGGAAATTATTTTATCAATTACATTATGTGTCTGTTAATTCTCTATGAATTCGCTTTACACTATCTAAACAATAGAATTTATTTTGTGATAATGCCCAAGAATATTGCTCATTATATGGTGGCGTGGACGCCATCTGAATTTTAATTTAATGAGTTACAGTATATAATATTTTATTAACATCTTTTGTATTTTAATTAGATAATTTTTAGTGATAAAACTACATACGTATGGTGCTAGAAAATGACCGTCAAGTTTGAAAACACATTTCCTACATCTGAATAACAAAATAAGGAAAAAGTTCCTAAAAATGTAATTGCATCTCTCCTGAGGTACGCCCATTGAAAGTTCCGTCAAAAAACTGTTTACCTTTAATCATCTCCAACTATTAGTTAATTAGATTTTAGTAGTTCTTTCAGGCTGACTAGAACTAATAGTCGAAGAGCTCGCGCCAAAAAACTGCAAGAGTTTTGTAAGAGCTTATATTTCAATTTGATGGTGTACAGGATGTTTCACTATATTTAGACTTTATCTAGTGCCTTTATTATAAGAGATGGAAAAAAGTTGAATAAAAAAAGTTCCTAAAACAATATAAACTTTTTATTTATTTATTTTTAAATGGGACACCCTATATATTATATTATATTTCGATAGAGAATATTTTTGTGATTTCAAAAAAATATAATATATCTATGTGTGGATCAGCAGCTTTTGAAATATTTACGTTTAAAAATCTCGATAATATCACACTTTAACATTAATTTTTAACTTATTTAGACGTCGAAACGAAATAGTTTAAACTGTAAGAAGGGTTATACAGAAGACGAAAAATTTGACATTATTCGCATATTTTACAAAAACAGTAATATTATTAGTAGAAAACAAAAGTATTAACGTCCGTAGATACATAAATAAGATAGAAATTAACGGCCATTCGGACAAAATATTCTGCCTGTAGTAAGCTTATTCAAGTATAGGGTTCAAAAATAACGGACCATTATACTGACAAGCCTTTAAGTGATTTCCATTTCCATCATCTCTACCGGTATAATTGACGAGGTTTCGCTCTATGTGGGGCTCATCAGGCCAATGCAGCCGTGGGGTAGAAATGATGGAAAACACTCAACGGTATGTTCAATATAAACGATGAAAATATTAGGCAGTGAGATATTATAACGCATAGAGTAAGAGGTGCCACCTATGGGAATAAATGCGAGGTTTGTAATTTATACCTCTAGTAATGTTTAAAAACATTAAACTAAGCGAGACATACTTAGGCATTCACTGTAACAGAACAAATACTCACATGTGTGCACCAGAAAATCCTCATGGATATATTAAAATTAAAACTCATTCTTAGAAATCAAATAATTAGTCCGATAATTTTTAGAGATTCTTTAACAGGAATCAGATAGCTACAGTTTCCAGAAAACGATGTAGGTAATCTTTTAGAAGAGCTTTCTCGTAGTCAATTCGCGGATCTTGTGTGGCATTCAGATGACGCGTCACTTCATAATTCTATTTATGTAAGATAATACTTAAATGAACACTATAAATTGGCCTCCGAATAGTTAGATAGTTTTCTCTGGAGGTAGTTAAAGAAAGAAGTTTATATTATGCGATTTTTAAACGTAAATATTCTAAAACTACTGAATCTAACCTAATATTCTCTATCGAAATATAATGTAATATATAGGGTGTCCCATTTAAAATATATAAAGTTTATGTTTTTTAGTAGCTTTGCAATGTTGATTTGTTTTAATAATAATTACTTTCTGGCAGTTTAGGACAATCCCTACGACTTTTCTATTTAACATTTCTTTCTGTCTTTTGTAATAAAGGCAATAGATGAAGGCCAAATATGGTGAAACACCCTGTACATAAGCCAGCACCCACTTGCAAGGACTAGTAGTGGGACACTTGGCAGCCGTACGCTTTGTATGTCCTAATGGCTAAAAACCATTGGGTTTGTTTCCTAATCGAGCATTGATGTCTCTGAATTTTGGCTTTTCCTTTCTTACATCTTTTCGCAAATTTTTTCACAACTCGATAGAGGGGGTTTAGATCTATCGCTCACTTAAAACATGATCTCTTATATGTCACTTTGCCAGATGACGTCTGTAATGCTTACGTGAGCTAACTAATCACGTATCACATGTTATTTGAAAATGTCACCTGTCAATGTCAATAATCACTTGTCAACCGTCATTTGTTAGAACTATCAGTTCTTGTGTTTATGTCTATATTGGAGAAACTGTACGATCTATCTAGACTAGGTTTAAGGAACGTGAAAGAAAGAAACAAATTATACAATCTGCTGTATCAATATTTCATTCGACATGTCATAAATGTAAAAGAAATCAAAGTTCTTGCATAGGATTTGGGATTCTATAAACGAAAAATTAGAGAATCTATTGAAGTTTATAAGCATTCTAACAATTTTAATATAGATACGGGTTTCAGTCTATATCACACGTGGAAGCCGGTCGTTATTATAAATAGCCGGCCTAGGTCTCTCCGATCTCATAAAGTAAAGATCCCTGAAGATGTCTCGTGCAATCGAAGGCGAAAAGTGGGAAAGTGATTTCATTTTGACACCGCCTAATCCCAAGAACCATGAATTCTTAATTGACCACAGCCGTGAAAACTTTCGTTCTATGATAATTATGATGCTTTATTCCGGGCACAAAACATTTTCCGCGTCAAAAAGAGGGAGGGGGGTTACGTAAATACCTACAAGTATAAATCATTTAAAAAACAAAACATATGCTAAAATAAGCTACATTTTTATATATAGGTTCCCGGTAGTCCGTATAACGCAAAAAATAAAACTAGTAAAATTTTGGCCGGATCCGTAATAATTTATTCTAGTTTCTGATCTATATTTATTTTCACCACCCCTTAAAACATTTGAGCAGAGACTTGTGAATTTCTGGACTCATATCGGGTTAAAAAATGTGTCTTTTCAAAATGTTTAGCCTAAGGTCGCGTTAGCAAGGCAAACCCTGAAAAAGTTGACAGGGTTCTTTAAAAACAAAAAAGATTGTTAATTTTTTCCAAACTCAATATTTTCCATTTCTTGATCAAGGACAAAAAAAAATGTAAAAATATGATTTGATGCAAAAATATGAAGATTTTGACCAGCTCAATTGTTTTTGTCCCAGGGGGTAGCAATACGCAGGTACAAAGGGTCAAAACCAAGCAAAACATTTCGTGCATCCTCCATTTTAAAAATATTTCAAAAATCAGCTTTAAGATCTTTAAAGGGAACAGAGATGTTTCTTCGGTGTATTTATTTACTTGTTTCGTCCAAGATCATCCAATTAGAGGATACAAGGATGAAGTTAAATAATTGTTAATATTTGGGACACCCTGTGTTAATTTAGAATCGTCTTAGTGAGCTGTCCAATTTGATACCTATCACAATAAATTAAAAAAATATTTGTTTTTTTATGTTGGACAAAATGGCGTGCTATTTCTGCTATTTTATTTTTTTTAGGCAAGCCTAGCTAACAACTAACACTTGCGGAATGCAGAAGAATCTGTTGATGCTTCACTCATGGACATCGGACCAGAGGTTTAGGTTATCTGCAGGTGATACCAAACGATAGGTGTTTACGTAGCACCGTATTCCACCTCAAAGTGCCCACTATACTATCTAGAGATCCGTAATAGATACGAAAAAAAGATTCGTTCTAAAGTTTTTATTTATGCAAATGATCATTGTGTTTTCATTCCGGGTGTACATGACTATCGTGATGATGTATACTAAAAAAAAACCTATAGGAGGCTATGAAATGGATAATATTTCTATTTGCGTAACTATAGTTCTAATTTTATTCTATATTTATTTATTTTAAATTTAATACCATTATTGAAAATTAACATTACAAAACTTCTTGAGTAACATAGCTATCAACATAAACAACATATAACAACAGATAACATAACAACAAATTACATGGAAATAGAAAAACAGAAAAATTTTAAAACAAATGACTATATAATTTATTTTCCACATACTGTCTGTTTCCTACTATACACACTATATATTGCACTTGAATGTTTGCCACAGCGTCTCGGACGACGTCACTATTATTAAGACTAATAATTTCATCGCGAATTTTTTGTTTTGATTCATTTACAGAATAATTATTTCGATTTGTATACACTCTATCTTTAAGTGTGCCCCATAAAAACTAATCTGAGGGTGTCAAATCGGGACTTCGCGGCGGCCATGGAATCTCAACGTTACTATATACACCTTATAACTTCTTCGTAGTGGTATGGAGCAACTTTAATGTCCTTGCCTTTTAATTGGCTTTACCAAATATTTATTTGTCTCAGAATAGTAGTGAGTATTTTTTTTGTTATGCATTCCCGCAGTGGAAAATATTGCCTCATCTGTCCAAAGAAATTGAATGAGTGATTGGAAGAAGGATAACATTCCAGTGAAGCTTGTTTTTGGGAAATAAAAAAAAACTGCTTTGCGCCGAAACCGTTAATTTTTCAAAAACTATTACTATTAGTCAATTGAACACTTTTTCAAAGTACATGTGATACCAAAATTTAAACGTTTTATACGCATTTAGTAACTAGATATTGGTGTTTGAAAGTACAAATATCTTATCCTTTTTCCACGCAATATGCAAACTATAGGTAAAAAAACAAAAAAGGACATAAATGAAATACTAATTTTTATTTTACCTAAAAACTTTGTAAAACATAGTATTAACATTCTTTTTAGATTTCTAGGTCACTGTTTCTCTATTTGTTGTGGGATTTGTCAGAATTTCATCATAAAAGGGCCTGTAGTCTTCGGGTATGTAATGCACTATTTTGGAAACATCTTCTAGCTTCTTAGAGTTGATTGGAACTTTTCCATTGTACGCTTTCCAAGTAGGAAGGTCCACATTGTCTTGTTTCTTCACATTGAAAAGACCATAGGTGAAACCATCAATAAATTCGGATGCTTTGATATAGCCTTTCAGTGCTTGGGTATATGTCAAATGCCTGTATTTGCTGATGGTAAAGGACTGTTTTTTTTTCAAAATCTTTGACAGTCTTTTTGAAGTATTGAGGCCACCAGCCTTTGATATCAAGTATATCAGTATTATTTAGCCGTTGTACTTGAAAGCTTGGTTTTTTTTCTTGGAAGATGTAATGATTTCGTTGTATTGATCAGGAGAGTAAATCCTATCGAATTTTCTCAAAGAGCGCTTAATAACTGAAAAGTTTCTGTCGCAATGCAAAAAACTATGACCTCGGATGGGAAAATATTGATGGATTACTTGAAATTTGCCATTCATAGTCAGTGCAGTAAACAACCTAGTTAAAGTGTGGTTGCGGTTTTGTCCAGCGCACGCATCACTAAAAACATGCAGAGTTTTTACTTCTTCAGGGATATGTTGAGTAATAAAGTCCAAAATCGCCGGACTGACTTCATTGGGACCTCGCTGAGCATCTCCCTCTGTGTGTGTGTAGAACACCGATATGTCGTTTCCAAGACCGTGGATATTAAAAACGTAATACCAAAGTTTGCGCAGATAAAACATTTCCTGAACTGGCATTAAGGGAAGGGGCAGGTTTTGCATATCATCAAAAACTATGGCTCCAACATCGTTCCTTTCCTTGCAGGTTTCTTTGATTTCTTGAAGTTTATTGTAGAATTTAGATGCTTGTCTTTTATGAATCATAAGTTCTGCAACTGCGCATCTCTTTGCTGCTGCGGTATCCGAAGTTTTCTCGGAAATGTCTCAGATAATATTCATACTTGACGACATTTCTTAAATCAGGATTTTCATTAATCAAGAGCTCGTACATCTTAGCTACGCTTAAACTTGCATCTAAATAGGTGATTAACTTAGAGGAATAATGAGACTCTTTTTTCGGAAACGATTTTATCTGTTTGTCAATTTTGGCAACAATCGCGGGATTCAGTTTATTTGCACGATTTGCATGCCTTCCTGTCATATCAACTGGTGCAGTTTTAGTGAAAAACATGTGTTGACGACTTTATTGGAGAGAGCATGTAAATCATATACGCGACGCGCATCTAGTACCTTTCATAGCAAAATATTTGAAAGAAGAAGTATTCTGTTTAGATCAACATCATATCTTTCTATTAATCCTAATAGATATGTATCTTTTTCATTTTTTGGCCTTTCATTATAAACGATTTCGATGATTGAATTCATTATGGGAACGGGGCCGTTATTTTAGCATTCATTAGTTTACCTTTTTGCAAACTCACCCTTCTTGTCTTGCTAGCTTTTCCTTTTCTTCAATTTCTTGCCAATTTTAGCCTTTTTATTTCGTTCTTCCTCTGAATCCAATCTGACATTTCATAATCATTATTTTATTTTTGTTAACAAATAACACCTACCTCTCAGATTATTAAAAATGAAATAATATTAACTAACTTTTAAAACACCTGTTTACTGGACAAAAATCCAAATGAAGTGAAAAACATGTGATAATCAGCTTCACTTAAAAATTGTAACTGAAGAAGAAACTTATATGGGGATATTTTTTTTTTTTTATTATGGGAACCCGATGGATGCTGGTCAATGGAAAAATTCGAATATATTTCTATCTCTTATATATATATATATATATATATATATATATATATAATATATATATATATATATATATATATAGTATATCTGATATATATATATATATATATATATATATATATATATATATATATATATATATATATATATATATATATATATATATATATATATATATATATATATATATATATATATATATATATATATATATATATATATATATATATATATATATATATATATATATACAGGGTTATTCACGCAACCCGTTCATTAAAAGTTTTTGATGATGCCATTTAGATAAAAATTTGAAATTTTCTGATTAAGGTAAGGTCAAGGGGTACTTCTTTTTTGAAATATTTTCAACTTCCTTTCACTTCTGGTTTAACCGGAAGTTGGTATCAACTTGCTTATTTTAAATAGAACACCCTGTATTTTATGATATTTTTGGATTCTACGGAGAATTTTAATGCTATTTTATGTAGCATGTCCTATACTTAGGTTCAAGCGTTCTTAAGATACTTGACCTTGAACCAAAAATGAGCCTTCGGGGTACCAAATTTTAAAATCTCATATTTTTGTAAGTTTTGATATAATCTTCATATTTTGCAGACGATCGGTAAATGATCTTAGGTTTCTATTTTTTTTATTGAATTTGTCTATTTTTATACAGGGTGTCCTAAATTCAGCGGCAAACATTCACATTTTCAAAGCCGCTAAAGTCCGTTTTTTTAAATGGGACACCCTATAACTTTATGCACTATCAAATGTAGAATTTAATTTTCTATCGAACTGTATTAAGGTTCCTGATACCTATTCGTAACCATTTTCGAAATAATCAGGTCATACAGTTCTATAGAAAATTAAATTCTACATTTGATAGTGCATAAAGTTGTTGGGTGTCCCATTTAAAAAAACGGACTTTAGCGGCTTTGAAAATGTGAATGTTTGCCGCTGAATTTAGGACACCCTGTATAAAAATAGACAAATTCAATAAAAAAAATAGAAACCTAAGATTACTTGCCGATCGTCTGCAAAATATGAAGATTATATCTTCAACACTTACAAAAATATGAGATTTTAAAATTTGGTACCCCGAAGGCTCATTTTCGGTTCAAGGTCAAATATCTTAAGAACGCTTGAACCTAGGTATAGGACATGCTACGTAAAATAGCATTAAAATTCTCTCCGTAGAATCCAAAAATATCATAAAATACAGGGGGTTCCATTTAAAATAAGCAAGTTGATACCAACTTCCGGTTAAACCGGAAGTGACAGGAAGTTGAAAATATCTCAAAAAAGAAGTACCCCTTGACCTTACCTTAATCCCAAAATTTGAAATTTTTATCTAAATGGCATCATTAAAAACTTTTAATGAACGGGGTGCGTGAATAACCCTGTATATAAATATATATATATATATATATATATATATATATATATATATATATATATATATATATATTATATATATATATATATATATATATATATATATATATATATGACAAAAATAGTTTTTTTATTTTAATTTGCATAAAAAAATATAGTGGGTGTTCTATTTAAAAAAATTGACTTTTTCCACTTTAAAAAGTGAACAAAAATTTTGTATTCCGTGCTTGCATTGATGCTCTATAAACTGGAAATTGCCACCCAATTTTAGATTTTTGCTAGTTTTTGTAGTGATTTGAAAAAAAGCTTCAGTCTTCAAAAAATCACACATAACCTTAATTATTTCGGAAACAACGCAGAAATCAACTATCGTTTAAATTGGTAACTTACGTTTATTTTTGACAAAAATCAAATGATGGACAAAAATACAGGGTGTCCCATTTAAAATTTTATAGTTAATGTCGTCCCAGTAAAATTGGAACACCCTGTATACATGGAAACATTATTCGATTAAGGATTTCCAGATAGTATAGTGGATACTTTTATGTGGAACACGATGTACATACATGACTCTTTAACATATCACCCCTTTTGTATGTGCACCCAGGTAAAAATAGACAACAGCTTTTATTCCACTAGACGAATAGTTTTATAATATGACTATAAGAAGCTCAAAATGACATTACAAAACAAACCAAGTAATTAAATCCACAAGAAATCCTTTTACTGACAGTTGATAACAGCTGCATAAAGAATCGTTAAGAAATTGGCTTGGAAATTAGGCAAACATTTCTTGCTGTGCAATTAAAATAAATACAATTTTACTTCCCAACAAAAAAACTAAGACAGTAGTCAAAACACGAAATTCGAAAGAGAGAGCTAAAAAGGATCTTATTAAGCGCTGCAGGTGTACAACCCTATAGTTTGCACCCTCCCGCGGGCTTCGAAACCTCACATGTCTAGTTTGACATTCACCTGTATAAAATCGTAAAATAAGAATGGAATCCCAAATGTACAAAGGACTGAAAATTAATAGCCATAAAACATAGGTATATGTAAAAAAATTTAGAGCCTACAAAATTTCGGTGTGGGACGTAAATCAAACAGACACTGGAGATATAAAATTAGTTTTTTTTTGTATTAGGGACACACAGGTAATTTACGTTATTTCAAAAACATTTTAAAAATCTAATTTTATTTTTTTACCAATACTAGCTTTCAATCTCAATCATCCTCAGTCTTATAAATTAAGTCGAATATTCTAAAGAAACACTTACTAAATACACTCTATACTTACACAGATGGACAGAAAAAATGTTTCATATCTCTGTTGTTTTAGGATATATAAGGTATAAAAAAGTAACTTCAATTTTTATGAAGAATTCGATTTTCAAAAATTCAAAAACAATTGATCATCAAATGAAACATATATAATAAAACTTAATATTCTTATTTTAAATGTAATTAAGTATATTTAACTAACATTACAGAATCTATGGAAAAACTGAGCAAATTTTATATAACATGTTCTATGTAAAAATATAACAATTTTTGAAATATTTAATCATACAGGTGTTGTAAAGAATATATACCTAATAGAAACAAATGAAAGGAACATATTCCAATCTAACTATTTTACGATCCCTCCAAAGATTACAAAAAATATATTACTGAATAAATCAAAATACAAATGCATATTAAAATATTAAATATTCCAACGCCTACTTGAAATGCTATCCAAATGTTAATATGGACTAAATATTATTACTTTTATTTATTTAATAGCATATACTATAAGTGGTATGATAGGAAAATGGGCTTTATTTGTTTCTATTTATCTTAGGTACCAATTTTTCATAAGGCGTGTGTAAATTAAAAAAATGAATTTACCTTGAATATCTTGAAAATTGTTATATTTTTACGTAGAACATGTTATAATATGTGCCTAGTTTTTCCGTAGACTTTAAAAATATTGTAAAATGTAGGTGTATTATTTAATATATGAACAGTTTTTATAGTTTTATCCTTAGAGGAAAAATAAAAATAGAGTTCATTATTTACATATTTAGCCACTGCCAAGATTATCTCACAGTATAAGGTCGATCGTACGACGATGCCAAGCCTAGCCAGGAACACCAATGTTTATACCAATTTATATTACGGTGAATATGTTTGAACATGATGCAATAAAATTTTCATACAAAGAATAGTAATGCATTTCCAGTATTAGTTTCTAAGTAGTATAAACAAATTACTTTCATTGCAAAATAGTAAAATACAAACTAAAATACCCAAAGTCTCAGATCAGATTTCACCAGTAACAAGAGTTTTGGTTAGCTATGGCAAACCCGATCGACAACTCCACGTATTAGACCATCCCACTTTCATTGACAAGGGTTCCTTATAGTAAAAAAGTATAATGGTCTACAGTAAACATTGTTACAGGGTTACGTGACCGGCCTAGCTTAAAAATCAATAGCGGATCGTGGAACTACAATAAATTTTAACATTAAAGAAATTAATTTGCTAAAAAATATTTTTTTAGCGTCACTACTTCATGTGTATTAATGTATTATTGTGTATTTGTTGATATGGCTCAAATCTGCTAATTATATGTTGCCTTACTTCAAGAAGCAGCATTCTAAAGGTGCGGTGACATTAGAAGAACATTAATTTTTTAAATATTTAATAAATAACTTTTATTTACTTTATCTTGGACATTACGAAACTAGGAGCTTTAGTTGACCTAACTATGGTGCGGCAATGTGAGTTTGTAAAAAAATGGCCGTTTAAGTTTGGAATTTTCTTTTAATCACTAAGTAAACAGCAAGACATGTCTAATGGAAGATACCTTATTCACTTATCTTGGTTCACATGACGTATTGACCAATCCTGTTCAGTATAATAGAACGTTTATTTCGTCGGGAGTCACATGAGAATATTCAGAAGCGAAATGATATAAAAAAAGACTCTGAGGTGATTTTTTTGCCGATTACGATAGTTTTTTCTATCACAGAATTAAAATAATTATAGAATATACCTACACTATCTCTCTCACGCTCAAAAAAACGTACTGCGATTTCGAAAATCACTAGATTTTGGATGAAATCTGTAGAAATAATAAAAATTTCGGATGATTTCGCGCCTTTTTTTAATTTTCACTTGAGTTGGGCCAATTATTTATATAAGTGTTGTCAGGTAAAGGAATTTAAATGGTGATTTTTTGGGTATTAAAAGTAAAAATGTGTTCGAATTTAAGATTTAGGATATTGAAAATTTTTAAATTTTAGCTATTTTTATTTTTTAAATTTTAGCTATTAACATGGAAAAGCAATATAACAATTGGCTATTCTATTCGCATGTAATGGCGCTCGCTTTTTTTTATTTTCCTCGCAAGAGGAAAGTATTCTAGTTACAAAAAAACAATGTTTTTTGTCAGTTCCGTGGGTTAGTCTGTATGTCTGTCCGCGACAAAGCTCAATAATTGCTTGTCCTATTTACTTCAAGTTTTGGTTAAAAATTAAAGGTCATATGATGACGTGGTAACATTTTGGTAAAAATACAATATGGCTAAACAAAATGGCGGTTTATCGAAATGTTAAAAAATATTACTAAGAAACTGCTTATCCATTTTATCCAAATTTTGCAGAAAAATTAGATTTGACTTGACCATCAACTGATAAGTTTTACTACAAATCCAAAATATCGGCCTAATAAAATATTGTGTGTCAATGCAGAAAACTACTACATCGATTAATTTTGCTCTAAAATCAAATATTATATAGGGATGAACTGGTAAAAATGTTGAGACAAATTCAAAATGGGGAACAAAACGGTAGCCTAATTAAATGTTTAAAAATATCTGAAAAAAGTACTACGGGTTGATTGATTGATTGATGACATCCCCATTTTAAATATTTATTACGAAAAATGGATGAATTGCTCACTTAATATCGATTTTTAATCAAATCTGTATAAATATTAAAATTCGCTCGCATTCTAGGCATTCCTACTCTCATTTTTTAAATATTTACTAAAAATGTATAATATATATTTTCAAATAACCCCAGATTCCTACTTTCTTTCAGCCAAATCTACACAAATGTTAAAACTCCGCCGCCATGTTGGCATTACAATCTTGAATTTTTAAAAGGTTGACAAAAATTCTTGTTGTTGTTAGATACTCCTAAATTCTGAATTTTAATCAAATCTGCAAAAATTTTAAAATTAGTCTGCTATGGTGGTGACGCCATTTTTAATTCTCAAATATTGACAAAAATTTCATAACTTTTATTCTTAAATACTTCTAGATACTGATATTTCAGTCGAATCTGTACAAATGACAAAATTCGTTCGCTATATTGGCGCCACCATTTTGATTTTTGTTGTGCATTCTTAAATAATCCCCACAAATGTTAAAATCATCCGTCCGACCTGTTGACATTGTCATTTTAACACCGCTATTTTGAATTTTTAAATGCTTTTAAATTTTCCTAGGCACTGATTTTCAGTTTTGGCTACACAAGTAACAAAATTCGTCGGCCGTATTGGCGCCGCCATTTTGGATTTCTAAACGTTGACTAAAAAAATTCGGATTTTTTATATCCGAAAGTGTATGCACGTCAAATTTGAAAATAATCGGTAATGGAAGTGCTGAAAAATCCATTACAAGATTTGAACCAGACATACAGACATACAATCAGACCAATAGGAAGCCAATAAAAGAGCGTTAAATTTTAGTTTAAAACTCTAACACCCGTATTCACTAAAGATGTTTAACTTTAGACAAGGTCTAACTTGACAGTTACAGGTTTAAGATGACATTTTCAACAACTGAACAAATAATTTTTCTAAATGTCACAATTACAAAATCATAGTGACATAAGGCAAACTTAACTAAAAACTAAAGTTTAATAATATAGAAATAAATAATTTTCTTTTAAACTTACCTAACTTAATGGTTTGATTTTAGATAGTGAAGTAGAGAACGATTATTTCTTTGAAGTTTGTAAAAATACCTATTTGCCTCATTAAGGAATAGGTAAGAATCCTTCTTTTTGTCAACGATAATGAAGCATGGCCCATTTCTTCATTTTGGTACATCAAATATTTTAACAGGTCGTCATTTTGTTTCGCCATATTGAATTCATACCAATATTTTATCAGTTTTTTTTTATATCAGACGTGATTTTTGTGGAAAATTAAATAAAGTTAAAGTTAATCGAGTAAGTGGATTTTTTAGCTATAACGGAACAGACCGACCGACCGACAGTAATGGAAAAACATGAGGATCTGTAAAAACCCGGAACGATAATTTTTTCACGATGAATGATATTTCCTTATGCGGGAAGTGAAAACTCACGCCGTCACTGGCGTTTCTCAACAAATGGCCACGGCTTGGGTATGAGCCATCCCCACTTCTTGTTTTATCGTAAACATTGGTGGATAGAATGTGAAAAATAGGGGAACCACGTTGGCGCATACCCCTAACGTGATTTATGAATGAGTTGTGATCTCTACTTTAATTCTTACTCTAAGGTTTTATCATATATCATTTTTAATTGATGATCAGTTTATTTTTTCTAATATATATTTGAAATTCTTATAAACATTTCGGTTATTTTTATACTTAACATTTTTTTTCTGATTTATAACAACAGAAATGTAGTGTCTTTTTATGCTCTTTTGGATCTCCGGCTCCCTGTATAATAACCAAATGGCTTGAGGAAGTGTGCATTTGAAAGAATATCTTTTTTTTAGTCAAGAAATTACATTTTTTAAAATATATTCTGGGTTCGCCACTGCTCTGTGTTATATACAGGGATAGTAGAAATAAAAAAACGGTCGATTAATTCAACAACAGCTGAACTTACATTAATATGATTTGGCAATAGGGTATAATTTAGTCTTATAAATTCTTTCAGATTCTTTAGTATTCAATTATTATAACCAATTTGTTTTTAATCACGGTCATTTTTGGTGAAGTCTGAAAATTGATTGAGCCTGGAAATGGATCAAGTTGAATTTTAAAAGAGTGTCTGTAGCACTGTCAAACTTAAGAACGTTTAGTTTTTAAATAGATTTATTTTACTATAGTCAAAGACTGACCTCAGATTATTAATTAAGGAGGGCCACTACAAAACTTATTTAATTGACAAAAAAGAATATAAAATGTTTAACACATTAAAACACAATAAATGATTACATAAAATATATAATTAACTCTCGTTCTGAAAAGAACAATTTTGCTGACGTTTCGCCAAAATCGCATTTCGCATTTTTGAAGCTTTCTGTTTCGCGTCCGATCGAAGACTAAAAGTTTTAGTGACAGCGGAGCTTCCTTTATACCCCCACCCTCGGCCGAATGTTATATCTAAACGGTTGTGCGTCATTGTGTATGTTTTCGGGACGTTGTTGTTGGACTAATGCCACTTGATTTTCTGTGGTTTTCGGTTTATATATGATTGATTTCTATACTGCTGGTAACTTTAATGATTGTCCTTTTATTTAAATCACCTTGTTTTTCTATTTCTATAGCTTCTCGGATTATTCTGGTCCGATAGTGCTCTATATTGGCAATCTCCTTACATTTTTCAAAGTTTATTTTGTGACCTGTCAGACAAGTTTAATTGGCTTAGATACCGACAAGGTTTCCACACATAACTTGCATCTCCCTATCCGGTAGGTACGATTCAATCCATAGCAACAAATTACCACGAATGCCCATATTAAAAAGTTTTGATATAAGTAGAGTCTTGTCAATTGTATCTAAAGGAAAAGAATATAGCTACAATACACTCTTGCTGATTCCTTTTCAAATATACAAAATTAAAAAGAACTCCTAAATGCAGACTCATGTGATTTGCTGGACAAGAATCCGTGCTAGCATCTGCTAACAATATTGTATTTCAACAAAAAAGTAGTTATTCTGGTAATGTACAATTTTCTGAACAATTTTTGAAAACGAGCTTTCAAAATTTATTTGCAATTTTCAATATTTTCACTACTGCCCCTTTTTAATATTGGAGTTACAATTTGTTTTATTTATCATGCTGTCAACAGTATTTAATTTGAATTTCTGTCAATTTCTGCCAATATTTTACCAGTTTCTATCTATGCCACACTTGATTTTTGGGCATAACTTAAAATAAATTCAATAAGTAGTTTTTACAATAACACATACCGCCATTTCTTAGCGTCATGTCGAATTCGCACCAGTTTATTTCTATATCAAATTAAATTTTTCTGCAAAACTTAAAAACTTAAATTAAAAAAATAAAAAAAGAGGATTTCTTATGTTGATTTAAAAAAATTATTTTATCGCCATCTTGAATTGGTACCATAGCTTTACCAGTTTATCTCTATATCACAATGAATGCTTGTACAGGATGTCCGGATTTGGTTGCAAAAGCAGGGTATCTCGCTTATTTTTAAAGATAGAACCTTGCGGTTTCCACGAACCTAAGCTAATTTTTTGTGAAACTCATGAAGCCGTAAACAAAATTTTCATAGCCTTCTTCGTTTATGAGATACAGGGCGAAATAGAAAATTTTGCATTTTGGGACCCCCCTCGTATATCGGTTATCCTTTAACTTAACGCAAAGGGAAAAATTGCTGCTTATGCAGTTTTTTACGCTGGATCCAGTGGCGTAGTCATATTTTTCATTTGAGTTGTTATTTTTTAGATATGATCCAAAGTTGTGTTTTTTTAAATGGGACACCCTGTATATTTGTCCAGAAATTGATTTGCCCTTTTAAAAGCTTCTCAAAAATATATAATAGTATGGGTCTATTTTAATAAGCAACAACAAAAATCCTAATTTTTATAATTATCATCCAAAATTTTGCAGTAGGCCATGCAAAACGATGCCGTTTTCTTTTGTTTTCTTGGAAGCAAATGACATTTCCTAATTTTGTACGCGTATATAAAATATAGCGCTAGTTTTTTGTGTTTATTTATTGTGTAAAAATATATTTGTATTATTATGGAAGAAAACCAAACTTTCGAACATTATGAAAAGTACGATATGTTAGCTTGTTTTATATTAAGTAATGAAAATGTTGAAGCGGCTTCTGAGATGTATTTTAACAGGTAAATAGTTAATTTTTAGGTATGTTGAAATACTATTGCTTAATTTTTATTTAGATATCCAGAAAGGAGGCAACCTAATATATCCACTTTTTATCCGATAAAAAAGAATTTACTTAATCACGGATCATTTATCAAACCTCGTACGAAAACATATAATAAAGAAAATCGGGAGGTTGAGGAAATTACGGTTTTGGCTAATGCAGAAGCTTACCCTACAAACTCTTGTAGGGCCAGTGAAAAGAGCATAGAGATTCCAAAAACTAGAGTTCAAGAAATTCTAAAAAAGCGCAAATACCACCCATACAAATTTAGGCTCGTCCAGCACTTACAGCCAGGGGATGCAGAGCGTCGGGTAGTCTTCTGCAATTGGTTTCGAGAAAGATGCGATATAGTTAGAGATTTTGAAAGAAAGGTTATATGGTTAGACGAAGCACATTTCAGTAATTCTGGTATACACAATAGGCACAATAGTAGATTCTGGTCTCAGGAAAATCAACACCAAATATTTCCCAGAAGACAGCAGGGCAGGTTTGGTCTAAATGTATCCTGCTTCATATTAGGAACACATATAAAATTTTATATATTTGAGGGAAATGTAACAGCCAATTGCTATATAGAAATTTTAGAGGCAGCTATACCCGAATTACTTGACGATGTTCCTCTAGCGCAAATTAACGAAATTTATTTTCAACAGGACGGTGCTCCTGCACACAATTCCGGAATGACGAGATTATTTCTGGACAATAGTTTTACCAATCAATGGATCGGAACAAATGGACCTATAAGATGACCCCCTAGATCCCCAGATTTGTCGATTTTAGATTTCTTTCTATGGGGATATCTGGAAAATAGAATTTATAAAGACCAATATGATAATGTCCAAGATTTAGGAAATGCAATAGAAAATTTTCGCTATTTACAAAATCATCCCGTTATTTTGCTTAAACTTTTGCCCTAAAACGAATACGAAAACTGTGCGAAGCGTGCATAGAACAAAATGGAAATCAGTTTGAACAGTTCTTTTGATTTCCTTGGTTACTGTAGTTCTTATACGACAGTTGATTTTTGCTGAAAGGCTTGTTATATAATAATATATTACTGTTTTGTTCTTGTGTTAGATAAATCTAGGCAGGTGGTAGTTTTTTGGTGCGAAATTATCAATACATATTTTGATAAATAGATTTAATTACATATTTATTTTGATTTATTGTTAGGATGTAGATATTGTTAACGACTTTAAATAAAAGGCAGCATTGTCTTGCATGGCCTACTGCAAAATTTGGGATGATAATTATAAAAATTAGGATTTTTGTTGTTGTTTATTAAAATAGACCCATACTATTATATATTTTTGAAAAGCTTTTAAAAGGACAAATCAATTTCTGGACAAATATACAGGGTGTCCTATTTAAAAAAACACAACTTTGGGTCATATCTAAAAAATAACAACTCAAATGAAAAATATGACTACGCCACTGGATCCAGCGTAAAAAACTGCATAAGCAGCAATTTTTCCCTTTGCGTTAAGTTAAAGGATAACCGAGATACGAGGGGGGTTCCAAAATGCAAAATTTTCTATTTCGCCCTGTATCTCATAAACGAAGAAGGCTATGAAAATTTTGTTTACGGCTTCATGAGTTTCACAAAAAATTAGCTTAGGTTCGCGAAAACCGCAAGGTTCTATCTTTAAAAATAAGCGAGACACCCTGCTTTTGCCACCTAATCCGGACACCCTGTACAAAATCTGAAATAATTAATTTAATAATTAGTTTTTCAGGTTGATTTTTTAAATATTTTATGTGTTCGTTATTTTATTTTGCTATATATATATATATATATATAAATATATATATATATATATATATATATATACCAAAATGTTAGCAATTCATTCCTATGTAACACTTAATTTTTGTGCAATTTTGAGATAAATTGAATTGTATTTTTATTAACAATAGAAAGCCCTATTATTTTATAATACTTATTTCGTAATAGAAGTGCTTAACAAAATAAATTAATTATAAATAAATTATTCTAGTTTGTTATTTTCCCCTTCTTCTTGGGAGGCAAAATTTCATTTCCCCCCCCCCACCCCCGGAAGGTTTGCCATGTTTACAGAAAGAAAAACGGGAGGCTAGTTCCTTCGGAAGAAAGGGTAACGTCATCCAAACTAAATTGTTGAAGAACAAAAAAAGAATCCTCGGCTTGTTACTGGATCAACAAACCTAGCCTAGCCGAGGCACTTATTTCACAAGGTTTATTTCGTTGTTACATGGATGAAATTTATTAAATTATAATTTGTTTTAATTCATAGTAGCAACTAATAAGATATACATAAAAAACGAGAGGGCCTAAATCAAGAGGTTTGGTAACCGTACCCCCCAGCCACTAATCACTTCCGACGTCCCTGAGCATGTTGATTTAATTATTACCCCGTAATACCAAAATTTTTAATTTTTACGCTTTTTCAATTCTTTTATCTGGAAGTCAAAGAATCTTGAATGTGGGAGCTCCACTGCCAATAAATAAACAAAATTCAGCACGACAGAATCGATGCACTAGTCAAATATAAAATGGCCCACACATAAAGAAACTTATTTATTGTGACTTTCCGATTTTACGATCACGAATATACCCGTCTGCATTTCAATTAATTAAGCACATTTCCTGTAACCACGGGAAAACATAAAACCCTGGAGAAATTTGCTAAATAAAAGCTTTATTGTCTCGTAAAACTCGTAACGTCAGTTAAAACGTCTTTTTTTGTTTCCCAATTAAAAACTAAACAGGGCTATAATTAAATTTTCTCCGTTTCATAAAGGTTCGAGATATTTTTTCCGCCTTGTGATGTTCGTTAGATAAGCCCATATAAAATTACTCTCGTCACTTGAAAAATGCGACGTTTGAGAAAAAGCAGCATCTCGTTAACACGCAACTCGAGCTAGACAAGTGCATTTAGAAAGCCTTCAGACTGGGGTCATTAAGAAGATTTTTTTTAACTAAAGAAATTATTTTTCGGCTTTTTAGCATCGTAAAAAATACCGTAAAACGGGGTAACTCGACAGCGGGGATAACTTCGACACCTATATTTTTTACGTGTTATTTTGCTGTTTTTATTATTTTTTTGAGGTTATTGGTTGTTATATTGATTTTTTTGATATTTTTTGCCATTTTTGTTGATAAAATAATAATATTGCTAATTTCAACAGTTAATAATTTGTAAGCTAGCTCGTACCTATGTGAAAAAGTTGGGAAGCAGACCACAAAAACACTTGGCACAGTAAACGATTGGGGGTTTCCATGACACACCAAGATATTCGTCAAGTGGTTGCAAAATTTGTTACCAGGCTGGGTACCAGGTTTAAATTTTATTTTAAGGATCATAATATGGGGATGACCTAGAGTTGTCAACCGTCCTCCAGCCAGGAGGACAGTCCTCCTTTGGATCAAAATGTCCTCCGCAGGTACATTGGAGGATGCAGTTTGTACCCTTTACACTAAAATGTTTTAAAATATTTTTATGAGCCACGTAGACCGCGATAGGGCATTTTCACTTTTTACTTGTATTTATTATTGCTTTTTTTATAACTCCCTTGCGTACAGACGCTTTACACTTTGAAGTTCAAGAGGTCACCTGTGGAGTTACGAATGCGTTAGTTTGTTTGATTTTGGCTAAAGCATCTAGTAGTAAATGTATTTATTTTAAATTTTAGTTACTTAAAAATAAGTCAAGTGTTTTTTGATATACAATTAGATGCCTCCAACGATAAAAATAGAAAATTGTTTCCTCTGTGTGTTCAGTATTTTACCGTAAAAGATGGTATTCAGAACAAAATAGTTGATTTTGATGAAGACTCTGACGAGACGGCGACAGGAATGTTTCAAGCTGTTATTTCCTCCATTCAAAATTTAGGATTAAGAATTAACCAAGTGTCTGCCTTTTCAGCCGATAACACGATTGCCAATTTTGCTAAAAACCATTGGGTATTTACTAATTTAAAAACTGTGAATAAAAATATATTTAAAGCTAATATATTGCATAATTGACCAAAACACCCTACTTTTAGAAAAGTTAGATATAGATACTGATGGCCGGATTTTAATTTTCATTCGCATCTTTCGGTATCAGCAAAACAAAGAGATGTACTTAAAGAGTTTCACAACTTTCTGGATATTGAATTTAGCCAGTTACTTCGACATGTTGTTACTCGTTGGCTTTCACTTTTGCAATGTATCAATTGAATTCTTAAAAACTCGACAAAATGTATCTCTTTTTTTGTAGTCATGTTTTGCTAATTTGTGAGGAAACTAAAAAATTTGCAAGCCAACGAAGCTACATGTATGCATATTTTTAAACAACAATTTTTCAGAGGTCGCGCGGTCGATATTCTAACTCGATATTGTTTCAGACGTTTTCAATCGATGAAAATTGATTTATATACTGTTTTTTGTAATATATTTTTTTTTATTTTTACGATCCATGTGTGAGTTGGAAATATACAGGAAATAAAATGTTAGTAGTGACTAGTGCAAACAAATAAACAACTAAAAAGTGCTTACGAACTTATTTTTGCAAAAATAACCAATTTCAAGGTGGTCTATGTTTGAGTTGTGAATGTAGATGAAATAAAATGTCGGTAGTGTAAAAAATTAAACAACTAAAGAGTGCTAACGAACTTAATTTTGAGAAAATAACCAAATTCAAGGTAAGTGGTCGCAATTTGCCAGAACTTAGTGTACGACAAACTAGTAAAGACAAAAATAAAGAGGTTCATCGAAACTTTCGCAAAAGTATGTACGATTTAGCTAACTGGATATGTGGTTGTGAAGTCTCTAACTCATTTTACTGTTGTTTGTTTGTTGTTTTCTAAGGACTCGTCGGACTCATTATGGTGATCACATGAAATGTTCGGTGAACTATGCTACGGTCGGAAGTGTTGATATTCGCACTCAGCTAGACACAGCTTATAGAAAATCCCTTAGAGATTTTAATGAAAATCTGTCCAAAAATCGTTATATTTTAAACAAAATTATAGATTGTGTAAAATTTTGTGGGGCATTCAAGCTGGCAGTATGTAGCCATGATGAAACGGCTTTGTCTGAAAATCCATGGGTTTTTCGAGGGCTTATAAATTTTGTTGAGGGGTTGGGCCAAGATAGACTATCCGCTTTAACAATGTTAAGTATCGAGAAATTGTTTATAAAAGGAATGTGCGTGCAATTTTAATGAACGTGTCATTCAGCATTTTTCCAATTCCAAAGAACGAAGAGTAGACCTGTACTTCAAGAGAATTTAAAGCTCAATTTAAAGACAAGATATTTATTTTAATATTTTCTTAAAAGCTTGAGCGTGCGACGTCATCATACTTGAAATAAAGCCTCAAGCTTTTGAGAAAATATTAAAAATTTTAAAAGTTCTGTCTTTATGTAGGTTTAATTATTTTTTACCTTTCAGTTCAGTAATTTACGAATAAAAGCTTTTTTTAAATATTTTTTTTACGTTTATTTTATTATTTGAGACCAATTTTGAGAACAGATTTGAACAACAGGTAAACAAACAATAAGAATTAAGAAAGATCTACCCACAAAACAAATGAAGGAATGTATCATAGACACATGTTAATTATTATTTATTATAACTATAAAAGCATCATAATCGCCCACCTTTAGATGTTCTATGAATTTTATACGAGAGGGTCGCTGCAGGTTCTTGCCTATAATTTAGGCAGCTCTGATTTATAGCAAACCCGCTATCCTTTAGGCTAGAATTTTCACCGAGAAGCCGCATATTTTAAGCACTGTTTCTGCTGGTTCTCCCCCCTCTCATCTCCTAAATACACAGAAGTCTTTCTGCTTAGTCTAGGCTCTGTTGTCATATCGTCATTTATTTTCACCAGACCACTAAATTTATTCCTCCACAGCTTAGTTAATGTAAATATATTTTCATTTCAATTTTTAAAAATATATTGAAAACATTACTTGTAATCTAAGTATTGTTTTATATTAAGTACATATTTAAATTAGAAATTATGTATTTAATGGTTGGTCAAGATTTGTATAAAGTTAATTTTGTGGTGGAACTTTTTTATTTTGTTAGTTAGGGTTAGGCATAAATCTAATTAAAAGCTTAACATTTTTAACCTTGTTAAGATTTTTTTCATTGCCCCCCCTCTGCAAATAACTGTAATATTAAAAAATAAAACCCAGTGCAAAAAGAAAAATTGAAAAGTAAAAAATATTATTCTATAGAATTTTGAAAATTTAATTTTTTGAAGTCGAGGTTGAATTTTTTACCTCTTTTTTGAATTGTATACCACCATCTCGTAAGATCATATACTGAGGAAGGAAGCTTTTCAAGTTTTTTTTACCATGGCCAAAATGGAGGATGTTTTGCAAATCCCAATAATAAACATAATATTGAATAGAAAGCTATAGAAATGTGTTTTCTTTTTATGTCTTAAACTAGGTGTTAGCTTTTAATTTCTATAACCTTCCTAGATTTTTTTCAGATTCTTACCTTTAGGGACTCTTAAGTGCCAAAAATATGCTTTCTAAATTCCGTCGGTCTATCTGTCTGTTCGAGGCATAACTAAAAACAACTTATATTCAAATGTTAGTCAAAAATTAAGGGTCATATGAGGATGATACGTAACATTTTAATAAAAATCCAATATGACGGAACAAAATACCGGCCTAGAATGTTAAAAAATTATTACAAAAAAAAACTGCTTTCCTATTTACATATAGGAATGAAGGAAATTTCCAGATCCTATATTTCACAGTCCCTAGATGCCAAAAAAAAAAACAAGTTTTCCCAATAATATAGGTTTGTCTGTCTATCTATATGTTGATGTTACCTGGTTGACTTCAAATTTTGGCCAAAAATTAAGGGTTATATGGGGATAGCATGGGTACATTTTGTTAAAAATCCAATATGGACGAACAGAATGGCGGCATAGTAAAAATTATTACTAAAAAGCTACTTAACCATTATCTCAAATTTTGTACAGAAAGCAGCAAAATAATGAATTGGCAAGAAAGCGAAACAAAATAGCGGCCTAATAACATATTGGTTGATTCAATTGTTGTGGGTTTACAAACTAAGTGTATGTACCCAACTCTATTTTTAATTTATTCGATGGGCGCTAGGCTGTAGTCGGGCAACATCCATTTAGACGTGACATATAGTGGAGAAAAAAGGGTGCGTGGAATGGGGACAGATGAAAGAATTTACGTCTAGAGAATATCAGCTAAACGGGACCTACAGCTTATCGCGGAGTCCGAACCTCAGCCACTCCTCCTGGGAGGATATGTGACGGAGAGGAGCGTGAATTTACTCTCTTATAGGCAGGGGAACATCCGGTTCCCCCCGGTCTGGTTACCGGCGTAAATGGTAGCATGAGAGATGAAATCCATTTAACACTCTTCCCTATATAAATTTTTACCACTATTGGCTGCAGAGAACCTGGCCGTACCGGAACCACATAGCACAGGACCAGCATGTAAACGGCCATCTGCCCGTATAAAAATGTTTAAAAAATCAGTCTGAGGAGACTATTAATTCGATTAATTTTAAATTTTGCCTGGGAGCTATGTGTAATATGGAAAAATTTGACCCAATTCAAAATGATGGCCAAAAAAAATGTAATCTTGAAACAGTCACTCTCTGAGACTACTGCAGATAATCACGTTTCACGTTCTCTAGATGCCACAAATAGTATATTTCCTAATCAGTGCGCAAAAACAATCATACAAAACATATTCTGGTTATTTTAATTAATAAAAAAAAGGTAATTAAGCATACCTTAAGGCACATTCCCCATCTAGGTAGGTAAGGAAGATCTATTTTTTCGACAGGTTATTTTAATTATAAATCTTAATAAATGTTGATTATATTAAATGACTGTACTGGGAGCAAAATATTTCTTCTGTCAATAAGCGAGGTATGTGGGGGAAATTGAAAGGGGTAAACATATAGATGGAGCTTATAGAGTAATACCTGCTTACCTTGGGATCCCAGTACTTCTATATATTGAGAACGTCTAGAGAAGTTTAGCACTCGAAACCTCTAAAGCTAAACTTTAAAATTAGACTGCGTATAAATAGAGATAACAAGGGTAACATACAAATGTAGAGAAAAAAATTCGACCTAAAAAAACCCTGCAAAGAAAAAATGATATTTTATTCTGTATCGAAGATTTTAATTTTTTAATTCGGTATTCAAAAAGTTATGTATGTTATTTCCACTGGTATTGTTTTTAAATCTTGTTAGTTTATGATTTTTCTTACAATTTAAGGTACTAATTTAACTTATAAAAATATTTGTTTTTAAATATGTTAAGATCTTTTTTGTTATTACTCTATTCCTTTCCTTAATAGACACTGATTATTATTAAGTTACTTTGAAACATAATGTTTGTGTAAGAAAGGTTTTTAACATTTAATTTGGAGATATAGAACTGCTTTTTTATACATAAAATATACAAAGCACTATACCTCTACAAAGCACTAACCCAGATTTTAGAATACCGGCGCCCACTATTGGGAATGTGAGTGATGACTGGGTGAAATGTCATTAACCCGAAATCAATAGAGAAAGCGGTTACATCTGTTCGCTAAAATCTAAACAATTAAAGTTTGAGTGTATATAACATTTTCTTTATTCCCTGATCTAGCACCAACCTATTACCATGTCTTTGGTTAACTTTATAACATTTACTATTTTTATAAAAGCTTTCATGGCTGGAATCAATTAAGAAAACAGTTCTTGGGTTTAGACCGTGCCAAATTAAAATAACTTTCAGACGTTTCGCCTAAAACTGCACGATGCATCTTCAGGTATCTTCACTGGACAACATCAAGGCACTAAATGAGCTCCGATGAGCAAAGTTTAGGTATTTATACCCGATCTGTGCCTACGGATGCGATGATGTTTGGATTCCACGCGAGTGATGCAAGAACCATCTTTTACATTAATTATGTGTCCTGTTGAATGAATGTTGGTGTACAGCGACAGCCTACTAAACAATCTGGTTTTTGCTTATACATCTTTTCATTCTCCTTATATCTAGTAAACACACACCATCCAGTTTCATCTATACACACTTTACAGGGAATTTTAGTAACGCTTTCTGACTACAAAGAAATTACATCTTTTGGCGACTTTAAGCATTTTTTTTGGAGTATTAAAGATTGTGTGAATAAAAATTCTTGCAGTTTTACATGTTTTACCCTAGATAAATGGTAAAACTGCACTACTTGCTTGACTGGTTGAGATCTGGGGTTATTATAACACGTAATCGAACGCCTAACATCCGTTTGATTGTAAGGCTTGCATCACATATTGATAAAGCTCTAAATACTAATGAATTGATGAGGATTGTTTTTTGAGATGGATGATGGTGAGAACTAAAATTTAAATATCTATTCGTATGTGCCGGTTTCCTGTAAACACTGTAACCTACGATAACGTTCTCTTTCTTTTGTACTTTTGTACACATTAAGGAAGCTGCCATTCCCCATCATCTCACTCAATTCCCATAACGAATTTTATATTTGAATGTTGTTTGTTTAGATGATCTAAAAATGTAGCTACATTTTCTATTCCATGTGGCCATATTACAGAGGTATCTTCGACATATCTAAATCAACATTTAGGTTGTAAAGGAGCAGAGCTTAGAGCAATTTCCTCGAAAACCTCCATAAGCTTAATGATTTTATGTTGAAATATATCAAAAATTATAGAATTTAAATCGTCAATAGGGACATTCGTATGCAGAGATTCAACATCAAAACTGACTAAAACATCACCTGTATCTAATATAAAACTTTAGGCTTTTCTACGAAATTGGATTTTTTCTTATAAGAATCGGATCGTTTTGCAAAGGGCTTTGGGGTGATCGTCAATAGGGACATTTATATACAGAGATTCAACATCAAAACTGACTAAAACATCACCGGTATCTAAAATAAAATCTTTAGGCTTTTCTACGAAATTAGACTTTTTAATATAAGAATCAGATCGTTATGTAAAGGGGTTTGGGGTATTGGCTAAATATTTACCTATTTCTTCTCTAGGTCTGGCAAATCCAACGCATTGATAAGCTTCCTTTCAATTTTCTTGGTTGGATCCGTTTGTATGTTCCTATAGCTGTCATCCTGAAGTACTGTCTCTATTTTTTCTGAGTAGTTGTTCTTATTCATGACACCCGTTGATTTTTCTTTATTTGCAGGTAGAATTACAACCTCTTTGTCGTTGAGCTCTTTATAGCTGTTCCTTCTATGGATTTCAAGTTGGAGTTTGGTGGTTTAGAGCTGCGAAGTATTTTTACGGTTTCATATCGAACTGAATTTGGTTATTTTTAGGGCAGTTTTCGGATGCTATCCTAAGTATTATGCCCTCTACTGGAAGGAATGGTTCTTGGAGCAATTGCGAAGTTATATCCTTTAGAGAGAACCGATTCCTCTGCATTTGTTAATGAAACGGATGGTAAATTGATTACTGTATTATGTAGTGGCTGTATACACTGGTGATTGCTGCGCAGAGTTTGGAACATCTTCTGTTATTTTGTGGTCAGTTGCTGGTAGATCCTTTCTGCTTACAGGACGGTGATTTTGTCCAATGTTGAAAATGAATTAGTTTCAAACGTCGAAGCTAATTTTAGGTGTACCTGTAGAAGTTTACGGACGTTTTGTGTCCCAATGGCGGCGAGTAGCCTTGACCCTGTATTAACTGTAAATGTTCCTCAAACTACAAGAGTTCTAACCACACTACACCACAACTCGTTACGTTCTGGACGCGCGTTGCGCTAACCAAGTTAGCATCATCAGCAGATGATATAAACTAAAGTAACTTATCCTAACCGAGACTATTTATATGTAAATGTGGTCTAGAACAGAACCCTGATGCACTCCATGTCTGATAAAGCAAGCACCTGATACTTTATTTCTAGATCGAACAATTTGTTTTCTGTCAGAGAGATAAGACTCAAACTAATTCGTGGCACTTCCATTAAAGCCATAATGGGAGAGTTTCCCTAGCAATATTCCGTGATTCACATAATCAAATGCCTCTGAGAAATCACAGAACACTACCGGGGTCACATCGCCTTCATTCAGGCTTATATATAAATTTTCTAAAAAACCAAATTTGGCATTATTTGTCCTCTTAGACTCTTGAAAGCCATATTGTCATTTGCTCAAAATATTACGTTTATTTATAAACTTAAGCATTCTCTTCTTAATAAGCTTTTCTAGGGTTTTTAATAACGACGGTAATAAGGAGATAGGCCTAAAGTTTCTAGGATTTTTAAAATCTCCTCTTTTATATATTGGAATGACAATAGCAATCTTCAAAAAAGACGGAAATGTTCCATATCAAATGAATTATTTATAGCATCCACCAAAATCACAAATGCATGATCAGGCAGAGACTGATATCTCATCCACCCCCAATGATTTTATTAAACTAAATGCATTTTTTAATTCGGCCATGTTATTATGGCTTAAATAAGTCCTAACACTGGAATCTGTTACGTTCTGGACTCGCGTTTCGCTAACCAAGTTAGCATCATCAGCACATGATATAAACTAAAATAACTTATCCTAACCGAGACTGTTTATAGGTAAATGTGGTCAAACTTGGTTGCACCCGACTGCACCGTTGTCAAGTAAACAATAGAGGGGTCTATAGGGAATAGGCCCTCTGTCTTTATTTTGTACTTTCTTACCACATTTAACTACTTCTATACTCTCAAATGCATCCTATAATCTTTTATTAGATACATTTTTAATTAACTTAAGATTATTTATTCCTATTTGGTGATTGTTTTCCAGTTTTGTAGGCTACTCTAAAACCTATGTTTTTAAATACTTTTTCTAGATCTTTGGTGTATCTGGGATCATATAGGATTACTATCAACTTATTGGAAACCTCAGATGCTTGAAGAGTAGTGGCATCTTTTAACATTTTCTTATGCTTATGTCTATTTACTAATTTATGTACAAAATTATCATTATATCCATTACTTTTAGCTTATTTTAATCCGGTTTATTTCGCTGTTAAAACGTTCTTTACCTAATGGAAAATTGACTAACCTGTAAGTTAAGAAATGAAATGCTGCCATTTTGTGTTGACAGCAATGAAATGAGTCGGATGTTATATATCGGTATTAGTAAATTTCCTATAAATATCAAATTCTAATTTATCGTTATTTCTAACAACTAACGTGTCGAGAAAAGGTAATTGCCCATTGTTCTCCTTTTCGTACGTAAAATTAATGGAAGGATATTTATTGTTTAATGTTTTTAAGAAAGTGTCAACATTTTCTGTTTTAGTATCAAAAATAGCAAATATATCGTCTACGGATCATCTATACCATACCCTTGGGAAATCCTTGAGTTCTTTTTTGAATTGGGTTTCTAATCTATCTATAAAGAAATTTGCAAGGAACGGAGATAAGCAATTGCCCATCGTTTATAATATTTATTGTTAAACTAAAAAAAAATTTGATTCATGTATAATTTTGTGAGAACCAAATATTCATCATTAATTAATACAGTGTACGTAAAAAAATAATGCTTAAAAGGTCATAATAAAATAAACGTACAAAAATTAAATGTTAAAAACAATATAAACTATTGAACTAAAAAATAAAAAAAGTAAAATCGCCTTTCCAGAATTTTAGTGCGTATATATAACACAGTCTATATATGGAATTATATAATTCCTACAAACTTTAATTTGTTTCATTTTTTTTAACTAATTTTATTTATTTGTTATTTTTATTATTATCATTATTAATATTAATGGGATACTACTATCTGATAAGTAACTAATAATGATTTTTTTACATTTTGTAAGGGGCAATTTTGTTCTGCCATATTGGATTTTTACCAAAATGTTACCATCCCGTACCCATAATATAGCCCTTGATTTTTGACAAAAATTTGAAGTCAATCGAATTAAATGGAAGGACATGTATTTCAGGGTCCCGGCACCCGAAAACGCAAAGATCTGCAAAATCTTGGAGAGCAATTTTTTCACGATTACAATGATTCCCTCTTATGAGGTAGGTAAAAATAATAAAACTTCCATAACACAACTCTTTTAAACATCAAGTTTCTAAGAAAATATTAGAATTTTTAAAAATTCTCTGTTTATGTAATTTTACTATTCTTTACTTTTTAGTTCAATAATTTATAAATTAAAGCTTGTTTTTAAAAATATTTTTTATAATATATATTTTATTCTAATATTAGCTCCGTCCCATTGTTATATGGCGAAAATGATTTTAGGAAAAAAGTATAAATTCTTGTTTTAGAATTATGTTTATTAATCTGCATTTTTATAGACATTCCCAAAAATTCGCGGTTTTAATGATATACTGTTAATTCTTTCTTCAAATTATTGAATTCAAGTAATTCCTTTAGGTACTCTAAAGCTAGTGGTATGGGTACACTAGGAAACAATGAGCTTACATGAAAAGGTATTAAAATTTCACCTTTTTTTTAGTGAACATTCTTAATTTTATCTAATAATTCTACCGTGTTAGTAATCTCAAAGTTATCGTACGAGATATTTAATTTGCTGAATTCTTCTACTAACTATTTTGAATTGTTGTAGGTAAGGCAATACAGTTTAGATAACTGTGGGTTACTATGTGTTAGTTTGAATTTTGGTTTATCGGACACAAGGTTTTTACACTGTTTTAAGGGACTTTTTACGTCAGTTATCATTTTTGATAACGGTTTTTAATCAATTAAATCGTAAGGACCAGTTCTTCTTTCTTCAGTCTCTGGATAACTTCAGTATTTTCGAGATTTGATTTCTACAAGCCTCTCTAATGGATGCCTTAGTTGACTCTGGCACGTATTGAATGGAACTGTCGATATTCGCTATAATAAACTTGTAGTTGGTAAATTATTTTTTACTGGAGGCTCTGCAAAATTCAAACCTTTATTCAAAAGGTCGATTTCTCTATTACCAAAGGACTGAGAAGAAAAGTTTTCTACAATGTTCTCGACTTCCGAAGAAATTTGATTTGTGGTTTCAACTTTCTCAGTTTGTTTATAAGTGAACACATTTTCTTCAAAAGATTGGCATCGATAACTACGAACATTTTCCTTTGGACATCCATTGTTCAAATTCTAAATTACCAAGTTTATAAGTGAGTTTTTTAAATAATCCGCATGCTTCAATTTCAAGCATACCTCGTTTGCTATACATATTTTTAATTTCTAAATCTAGCCACTTTTGTTTGGCAAAAGATTCAACCTTCCCGATAACGGATGATTGTTAAGGGATCTTGTCTGAAATGAATTTAGGGAAAACTGAAAAAGACTTTCATGACTTTAAACACCAAATATCTGCTGCTATTAAGCTAATCTTAGTACAGTACTTACAATAAAGGTTTGGTTCTGTTGACCCTGAAGTCATGTTAAGGCCTAACACTGGAACCTGTGGTGGAAGATAGATCAAAATACAAGAGTTCTAACCACACTACACCACAATTGTTATGTTCTGGTCGCGCGTTTCGCTAACCAAGTTAGCATCATCTGCAGGTTTCAGTGTTAGGACTATAAATGTTCCTGGCTTTCCTTGTTAAAACATAGTTCTTCACTTGAAGAGAGTTGGAAACATTTTTTTATTACGCCATCTTAAGAGTAAGGCCAAGCGGCACAGCATCTTCCTCTGGCTATTATGAAAATCGCCAAATGTTTGACATCCTTTTTGATGTTCCTGACATAGTACGAAAGCTTTCACGGCTGGAGTCAATTAAAAAATTAAGGTTCTTGAGTTTAGACCGTGTCCAATTGGAATTACTACGTTTCGCCTGCACAAGGCCTCTTCAGGGATCTTCAATGAACAAAATCAACACATTGAATGAGCCTTGATGAGCAAAGTTCAGGTATTTATAAATACATATATTCATACGCATGTGGCCACCGACCCTTGACTTACTGTGGTTATTGTTTTAGACGTATGATGTCTAAACCCAAGCACCATGATTTGTTAGTTTACTATTTTTATTTATTCACTTGTCTCATTGACGATATCCAGATAACACCGGTTTTACGAGAGCATTCGACAACGCCGTGATTTAGATAGGCGAGCTGAATAGGCGCGAACCGGCTCAATATATTTCTACTTGCGTCGAGGTCACTGGACTTTTCGAGGCCACCGTATCCCTGAATTACTAATACGAATCTCTCAAAAGATTTTCGGCTACGCAACGGAAGTTTAATAAAATGAATATAAATAAGTAAAATTTTGTCGGCTTATGAACGTAGTATCAAACTAAGACGGATTATGTTTTGAATTTCGTGACTCTTTTGTGATGTATATTTTACGGTGTCTTTTGAGAATGCCATGTCTTATGAGAAAATAATGTACAAGGTTTTCGGTTATATTTTGAACGGGACCCACCCGCTTTATTTCTAGAGATAGAAAAAAAATGTTAAATTCGAAAGTTGTTGGATTCTGTCTGAACCGCCAGAATTGGCTAAAAAGATTAACAAATGACAATTGCAAATTCAAAAATTGAGCATCGACTTTGTTATTTTAAAGGAGACACCTTGTATATTTTTTATTCGTTGCAAAGAAATTTTTTTCTGATTTCAAAAATATATACTTTGTCTATGTTCAGACTAACAGTTATCGCATAAATTTGGTCTAAAACCTGGAAAAACCAAGTGCTCTGGCTCATAGTAAATTTAACATAGGCTGCTTTGATTTCGATTGTTTTTATTTTAACATGGCCATTTTGACACTGGTTTTTGACACCTGATTTACTTAATTTCTTAATTATAGGGTATTCTGATAAAGAACAAGCAATTATTTTACGGCATAGACGTAATTGAATTTATTTAATAATAAATACCAATAATTAAATCTTTAAAAATGTTTATAATTTAACACATATTTACTGTTTATTTTGTCAGGGACTTACTTACCAATATTAAATTATCTAAATTGAGTTTAATGAGTTATTTGTATGAAACAATTATCTGAATAATAATAGATATTTTAATATTGATACCGGGAAAAAAATTAAGCTACATGTTTTTTTTTATTTAAATATATTGAAATAAGGATATTAAATATGAAGTAATAATGAATAAACAAAAACGATATTATTTATGGAATAGATTTTATTTAGTCTATCCAACCCCCGTTATTTCTGATATCTTTTTCTAAGTTGGCTTGAAATGTAAACTCTGGATTATTTCCATTTAAACTATTTATTTCGCCTTGAAATGTTAAAGTCAATTCCCGAATCGTTGGTGGTCTATTATAGTAAACTTTATTTTTAAGGTATCCCCAAAGAAAGAAATCCAAAGGCCAAGTTAAGAGAACGTGTCTCCTTATCCATAAATCATATTTATTAAGGTATTCTGTAACTTTAATAAATAATATTATGACAAGGGACCCCATCGAGGTGAAAAATAATATTATTATAAAGCTGGAGTGGTAACTCTTCCAGAGCATGTTCTATCTCATTTCGTAATAAATTTAAATATCTTTGGCCATTATGACATGCAATATAGAAAACTCAGTTTTCTATAATGCCGCACCAAACCAAAATAGACTTTCGGCTCTGAATTTTTTCAATTTGTTTCTTCTGAGGATTGGTAGTTGCCCAAAAGTTTTTATTTCTCCTATTGAAGCTTCATCTGTAAAAAGAATTTTCTTGGCGAAATTTTCATCTCCCTGCATCCTTGCCAACATTTCCCGGCAAAACGCAACCTTCTGTGTTTTGTTTAAGTCTGTTAAGTTCTGAACCAGTCTAAACTTATAATCTCTATACTTGTAATGTTTTAGAGTTGAACTTTCCATATTTTCTCATTCGATTAATATAGCGTCTGGAATTGATCTGGATCCTCTATAAAATATACTTTTAATATAAATTTACTTTAAAAATAATAATAATTATAGATTACCTTCAAAATATAAGAATATTTGCATATCTCTTTCTTTATTTCTAGTGACTGTTCGCTTCTTTCTTGTCACAGTCTTTCTGTTTTCAAAATTTTTCACTATGTTTGTGGAGCAACTAAATTAGGATATGCCATTCTATATTCGTTTCCTGTTTTACGGTAATTATTTACCCGGCCATTTTAAAATAAAAACAATTGAAATCAAAGCCGCCTATGTTAAATTTATTATGACCAACAGCACTTGATTTTTCCAGGTGTTAGATCAAAGTTACGCGATAACCGTTAGTCTGAACATAGATAAAGTATATATTTTTGAAATCAGAAAAAAATGTTCTTTCCAACGAATTAAAAGTCGATGCTTAATTTTTTAATTTGCATTTGTCATTTGTTAATCTTTTTAGAAAATTCTGGCGATTCAGACAGAACCCAACAACTTTTGAATTTAACATTTTTTTTCTACCTCTAAGAATAAAGCGTGTAGACCCGTTTCAAAATATAACCGAAAACCCTGTAGATATGCAGAACTCGCTCTAGGGGGAGGGGAGGCAAGCCCTTCATTTGCCCGGGGCAGCATAGTTGGGGGGCGACATAATATAGATTTAAAATTACAATTAAAACATGACTGGATATAAGAGGATATCTTATAGGCAATAAGAATGGAGAAAATATAAAGGAGACAAAGCGGTGGTAATACCTAGTAATGCAAATTTAAATATAAAATTATAAATTAAAGTAATTTTTATATAGGGCAGTACATAAAATGACCTGACCCATTCCAGCTTATTTAAATGATTTCCAGGCTCTTTAGAACTTTTTTCTATATTTTTCCCCACACGTTTTATTTATAAATGTGCTCATATTATTTGTTGCGTTTAGAATGCGAAACAAATTTCTTTTTTGGCGTTTTCTTTAAATTTTTAAATTGATTAAAACAAATATTCAAGCAAATTACTTATCTCAACATGCAAACTAATCTATCCAACATTTTGATACATATTATAATAAATATAATTTAAGCAAAAAAAAGTGAGAAAACTGTGTCATTTACCTTAAGTTTTTATAGGCACAAAGCTGTTGTATAAGCAGTTTCGTCTCGTAGGAACTCATCATTGCGACGATAGATAGAGAAAAGTGTCAGTATGTCAAAAAAACTGACAAATTTAAAATTTTGAAATTAATTCTTTTCTATTAGAAACGCTTTTCTTTAAATATCGGCGCGTTGAGTTCCCACAGGTCGAAAGCGCTGGTACAGATGTTGTGTGTCTATAAAAACTTGAGGTAGATGACGCAATTTCCTATTTTTTTTTTGTTTAAATAAGATTCTTTATACTATGTATCAAAACTTTCCGTCGACAGACTAGTTCACATGTTGAAATATGTAATTTACTTAAATATTTGTTTTAATCAATTTAAAATTAGATATTTTATTGAGTTGCAAAAAAGCCAAAAAAGAAATTTCTTTTAATAATAATAATTTTGTTCCCAACTAACTTATCATAAGGTCATTACAGGGGAGTATAAAAATATGATAAAAAAAAATAAATTGTCAAAAAAAGAAAAGAGAACATTTATACAAAGACGCAAACTTTATCATACATACTGGAAACAATAAAAGGTTTAATATATATATATATATATATATATATATATATATATATATATATATATATATATATATATATATATACATATATATATATATATATATATATATATATATATATATATATATATATATATATATATATATATATATATATATATATTATATATATATATATATATATATATATATATATATATATATATATATATATAATTTTATTTTCTCGGGTCTAGGTTAATAATAAAACACAATTTTTCACATCAAATCAACGTTTCGCTCATCCTATTGAATTTTTTGAAAGCATCATTTGGGATTGCTTGATTTCTAAATTTTTTTTTCCATTAAAAAAACAGGAAATTAAATACAAAGGCGCAAACATTATCATACATATTGGAAACAATAAAAGGTTTAAAAACTATGAAATTTTCATATTAGGATTAGGAGGCACAGGACTAATTATGGTCAAAACTCATTTATTGATCGCCTTTGCTTAAATTATAATAAATTTTTCTCCGACTGTGATATATTTAACATTAGCCTTAAGACCCTCAAAAGATTCCTTAGATTCGGCGCTATTTAATTGTTTAAAGGTTCGTGCTTCATTCCCCTCTCGCTTTACTCTATATTTTTATTTTATATGCATGTTTGAATTTTATTGTTTATAGCAGGATACCATTGTATTTGTATTGTATTTTTTAGTTTTGTATTTTATATCTTGTACCATTTAGAGATTTATCTCTGTAGTGTATGCATGATCAAGTAAATAAAAGTAAATATTAATAATATTAAATTTAAAACATATTAAACTATTTAGATTCATTACATTCACATTACAAAACACACATATTTAAGGACACAAAGTTAAAACACATCTATACAATATATTCTAAATTTTTAATTTTTACGGTACGCACCATGAATTTTTCCTTTACAGCGATTTTTTTTTCTGAAGTCGGTTTTTTTAACTATTTTATAAATAAAACATGTTATATGAAATGTGCCTAATTTTTTCCTTACATTCTGAAATTTTAGTAAAATATAGGTCAAGAGATTTGAAATAACAAAAATGTTGCTAGTTTACTCATATCTCTTTTATTTAACAATTATTTTTTCAAAAACAAATTTGAATAATTTCTTGTAATAATGGAGATATTTTTACTGTCCTTTGAATTACCCTGTAGTTAAAACAATGTAAAATAAACTAGAAAGTACAAAGTTTCACTTTAATAGGTACACTACAAAGATTACATTTAAAATGTTAATCGCGAGAAAAACAAAACATTACAACACCACATTATATACAATTTTTCTTAAGTCGCCTTTATTATTTTGCACTATCTGTAAAATTACTTAATATTCCAAAAATATATTTATTTCAAAAATAAAATAATCTCATAAGATGTTATTGTACCAAATTTAGAACAAGGTCCTCGCCGCTAATATCGAAAAAAAATTCAAGACGACATAAATTTTGCATTTAGTGGTATTTAAATTCAATTTATGCCTACAGTCGGGCTAAACTAATGTTTATTAATGTAAATATATTGTCAAATACAGTCTTTTATAGCTTTTATAGGAAAGAAAACTTGACAGTTGCGCTTAGAATAATTTATGGTAATAAAAAATGCAATCATGTTTTGTGTTGTCATGTTCGAATAAACATAGCTGTGACAATAGCGAGTTATTAACGATTAGATTTTGTTCTACGCAAATAAAAACATGTTTTTATTGTGAATCTTGGGTTTCGACGATGTCAAATTGGAATTACTTTTCGACGTTTCGTTTACGACTGCACGAGACATCTTCAGGAACCTTCTCTGCATGAAATCAAGACAATAAAAAAGTAAAGATCCCTGAGGATGCCGCGTGCAGTCGTAGGCTAAACGTTGGATAGTAATTTCAAGTTGACACGGTCCAAACCCTAGAATTTTCTATCGTAGTTCAACGTAGTTAGAACGTACGCAACAATATGTAATTCGGTGTTGCCAAAAGCATCTACTAGTTTATAGCCTGTTTCAGAAATGTGAAGAGTAATAAAACTTCATTAGGTATGCAAAAGGACTACAGGGTGACCCACCAATAATGTATGTCCCTTCTATAGTTTGGCATTGATCTCATTGCAAAATTCTTTCTATTCATCAAGTACAGGTAGTACCATCCGGTTCATGTTCTACTTCACCTTTAAAATCTTTAAACATCGTTGTTTTAAAATTTATTAAAATTTTATTTTTCTTCTAATTTTTGTAATTTCAAGTCGACAAACATTTTATTTGACTGCCATTTGGTCCTTCCATTTTAAATTTGTACCAATTTATCTCTATGTAAGAGATAAGTAGTTTTTCCATGCAGATTTTATAAATATTTTATTAGGTCGCCATTTTGCTTTGCAATTCTTGGCTTTCTACCAAAATCTTTTCCACCAGTTCATTTCTATTTTAGTAACATTTCACTAGGCCGCCAAATAACTCTTAGTTTTTTGAAAGTCAATGGGGAAAGTAATTTTTAAGCTATGCCGCGAACTGACAGACAGACCGACCGAATTGAGAAAATATATTTTTTGCATATACGGACACTAAAACGTGAAAATCGGTATAAACCAGCCATTGACCCATCATTTTATTTCGCCATCTTGGATTCGTACCAAGTTTTTACTAATTCCTAAGTAGAAAGACAGACCGATCGATAGGAAGACCGACGCAATTGAGAAAACGAGATTTTTTTTGACGATTAGAATGCTTGCTTTTTACGAAAAAAGTAAAAATCTGAAAGTTTTTTTATTAGAAAAATGTTATTTACAATGATTAAATAATTGTTTTTCACATTCGCCGTTATCTATCTTTAATACAGCCTTCGGAAATTTAAAAGTGCATGTTAAATAATATTAAATTAACAGTGTCTCATCTAAAATGTTATATGAGAACTATGTGCTAATCAGTACCAAACAACAAATAAGCGAGCAAATAATAAGTTTATCACATGTAGGGGAATATGGTGACTTTTGGAACTGAAGATTCGTCAATGCGACGCATGCTTAAATCTCCTATGAATGTCTACCGTCAATTCGTTCATTCGTCCACACAGAGTGGAGCATCCGGTTCATCTATTCGTTTCGTTGCGTGGTGTTTGCTTCTTTTGGGCGGGTAGTCAAGTAGGCTTTGACCTCGGCGAACCATTCGTGCAAATCAAATCTTTTGTTTTTTGTGTATTTTCAAACATTGAAGACACATGAGATCCATGTGAACATATTAAATAAAAACTGATGAATAATATGGATGAAATATTCGTCGATTCGTTGATTCGCCCATTCATTCATTGATATGATTGGAAGAGTCGTATGAACGAATCGAACGAGTAGAGAGTAATTGTATAACATGACTTTTAGTTGTACTGAAGACCGCTACTTCGTATTCAAATTGTTGTTGTATTGCTGTAGGAGTTGATTTAATTGATAAAGATCGCAGTACCTTTGCTCAAAATATCAAATGATTTGGTACTGGACACAGACGCAAATGATGCAAAAACGTACAGTCAAATGAAATCATACTACGACAGCAGATCTCTCAGACTTGAAACTGCGCTCAAATGCAGCTCAATTTTGTTGGTTGCTGGCACAGACGATCAAAATAATTACAATTTCGTCATATCCAATGGAATTCCACAGTATTGTAGGACGGCGTTGGACCATGAGTGGCAGAATAAACAAAAAGGCTGTATCAAAGAATGCTGGGGCTGCAAAGAATAAATAGCAATTGATCTCATTAGTACGAAACATGTGCAGGCAAAAAAAAGAAACCTAAAAATGTTTCATACATTATAGTAAAGCTTTTGATACCGTTCCGCATGATTGAATTAGTAAACTGCTGGAAATCTATACAATTTATCTTGCAATGCGTACTTTAATGAGTCACTAATCACTTTAAGGGGACGCTTCCAAACTCATTGTGGTTTGTCTTGGCATTGCCTCTCATCTCTCCTCAATGAAATATTATATGAATACCGTCCGGTGATTGTAAACAATTTTAAGCTCTGCCACCTACTCTTTATAAACAATATGCTGAAACCAAGCATCAAATGTAATCTTTACTCAATACTACTAGAGTATTTAGTAATAACATTAAAATGGATTTTGGTTTAGATAAATGCGCTACAGCATAAGCAAGACATCCCAGTGGGTATTAGGTTTTTTGAACCACGTAAACATGTAAATACTATAGCCCAAAACCGTTCTATAGACCACATAGTTCCAAAGAAAAGTTGGTAGAAGAGGAATGACGAAAATTTACGAAGTGTAGAAAAAACAAGAGGCAAGCATGAGAGAGTATTTTTGTCCATCTGACATCGAAACGATGCAAAAGGCTGTAGAGGTTGATCAACGATATTCAGCTTTGGTTTTGAGCCGATGTTTTATAGTTTCGAACAATGGCAATAAATGACAATTCATGTTAAAAATGACTCAAAATACAAGAGTTCTAACCACACTACAACACAACTTGTTACGTTCTGGACGCGCGTTTTGATAACCAAGTTAGCATCATCAGCAGATGTTAAAAACAGTTTATATCATCTGCAGATGTTAAAAACAGTCTTCCACCACAGGTTCCAGTGTTAGGACTTAAAAATGACTGTTTAAAATACATTAAAATTTAAAATTTTTGTACAATTTTTTGGATCTATAGAATATTTTCAGTAAAATTACCTCATCTAGTCAAACCAAATAAGCAAATTCTAGAAATTTACCAAAATGTGTATGGTGCATGATTTTTTAAAGCTAGAGGAGCACTTGAATATCGAATATTGAAAAGTCATGCATGAGCATCACTGAGCATAAATCGCGATAAAAATTACATAAAATGCCTACCACAATTGAAATAATAAAGTAATTTACAGTAGTGACAAATAATGTCCATAATATACAATTTTGTCACAATTTTACAAATAAGAAATGTTTTCTTTTTTAGCATGTTTTTTTAGGTCTGGAAGGGAAAGTCGCAGAGGTAATACCTATATGCATAATAAGCTCAAACCTATTAGTTTTTTTAATTGGTTGTGATTTTATTAAGTGTTTATCCCTTAGCTAATTTGCTGTAAAATTGTTACAAATTCAAATATAAGAAATTAACACTTAAAAAAGCTGGTCAGTTGTTCATTGTTGCAAGATTATTATACATTTTTAAAATAACCTTCTATACATTTTTGAGAGTTTAGTGAAAATCTAAGACATAAAGATCATGTGCCCACCCAGGCTTATTATATACCAATATTAAGAAACAGACACGCTCCCAAGGGTTCTATAATTTAAGACCAATACTCAATTCTGAGACCTGGTAACGTAACAAAATAAAAAAATATACCATTAATAATCTTAATCATTTATAAATTTGTGAAGAAACACAAACATTCTTATAATTTAATTAATACAAACAGATTCAGAGTTTTAACATATTTTGGAAATATATCTCTACCATAGCATTTAAAATAAACAATACTTTAAAATAACACATAATTAGAATCAAAAACAAAAAGGATAGTCTTAAGAAATTTGGAGTATTTCCTTCATTGTGGAGAGTGTCCTGCTATGTACGTGGGACCATCAGGTAGGAAAATTTCGACAAGGATCCAAGAACACCTCAGCTTAGTTTCAAAACATCAAAATACAGATATTTCTAATACAAAATCAACCTTTGCCAATCATTAGCTATCCTCAAAACATCGTTTGTCCATATCTGAAGCCATTCATCCATCCATATCTGAATCCAGAATCTGAAGAAGCTAGATCTATTGGAAAAGATGGAAGTAACAAAAGTTAAAAAAAGCCCCATTCTTACTGAAAATGTTTAATTTTGAGCCTCATTTGATTTTTAACAATATTTCGATAGACTAACCACAGATAGATAGACTTTGTATAATTTCTAAGCATTTCCTATCATTTTTACTAAGAGAGCTAATGAAGTTCATTCAGAACGATCTCTTCTTTTTCCATTCTGGCCTATCGCCTCTCCATCATAAATGTATATCGACGTCTCTCGAGCGTAGCCTTTTTTCGTACTTAATTGTTTCTTTCTTTGGTTATGTTTGTTTACTTATGCACTTTGTAAAATGTGTATCTTTTATGGTAAAGTTATGTATTATTTAATTATATTTTTCTTTGATTACAACAGATGATTTTTTAGGTCTGATAATGCCCCTTAGGACGAAACATGTCAACTATTTATAATTTATAAACTTATTTTTGACTCAAACCTAGACTTTGTGTATATTTATGGGAAGTATTTTTATTTTGTTGCTGATACTATGCAGGAGCAAAAAATAAAGTACATTTTTTATTCAATTTTGGAAAAGATTTGTCTTTTAAAAAAAAATGTAAAGTTTAATCTTCCAGTATTTTAATGCAGATTTAAAAATGTAAAGTTTCATTTTTCAGTATTTCAATGCAGGCGCAAAGAACTGTTTTTCGTCAAATTTGTTTTTCGACCAATTTGTTTTTTGGCCAATTTGTTTTTCAACCAATTAGTTTTTCAGCCAATTTGTTTTCCGTCAATTTAAAATACATTAAAATTTAAAATTTTTGTACAATTTTTTGGATCTAGAGAATATTTTCAGTAAAGTTGCCTCATCTAGTCAAACCAAATAAGCAAAATCTAGAAATTTACCAAATTGTTCATGGTGCATGATTTTTTTAAAGCTAGAGGAGCGCTTGAATATCGTAAAAGTCATGTATGAGCATCACTGAGCATAAATCGCAATAAAAATTACATAAAATGCCACAATCGAAATAATAAAGTAATTTACAGTAGTGACAAATAATGTTCATAATATACAGTTTTGTCACAATTTTACAACAAAGAAATGTTTTCTTTTTTAGCATGTTTTTTTAGGTCTGGAAGGGAAAGTCGCAGAGGTAATACCTATATGCATAATAAGCTCAAACCTATTAGTTTTTTTAATTGGTTGTGATTTTATTATGTGTTTATTCCTTAGCTAGTTTGCTGTAAAATTGTTACAAATTCAAATATAAGAAATTAACACTTAAAAAAGCTGGTCAGTTGTTCATTGTTGCAAGATTATTATACATTTTTAAAATAACCTTCTATACATTTTTGAGAGTTTAGTGAAAATCTAAGATCTAAAGATCATGTGCCCACCCAGGCTTACTATATATCAATATTAAGAAACATACACGCTCCCAAGACCTGGTAACGTAACAAAATAAAAAAATATACCATTAATAATCTTAATCATTTATAAATTTGTGAAGAAACACAAACATTCTTATAATTTAATTAATACAAACAGATTCAGAGTTTTAACATATTTTGGAAATATATCTCTACATTAGGTACACTTTTTTAAGTCATTTATATCACCATAGCATTTAAAACAAACAATACTTTAAAATAACACATAGTTAGAATCAAAAGCAAAAAGGATAATCTTGAGAAATTTGGAGTATTTCCTTCATTGTGGAGAGTGTCCTGCTATGTACGTGGGACCATCAGGTAGGAAAGTTTCGACAAGGATCCAAGAACACCTCAGCTTAGTTTCAAAACATCAAAATACAGATATTTCTAATACAAAATCAACCTTTGCCAATCATTAGCTATCCTCAAAACATCGTTTGTCCATATCTGAAGCCATTCATCCATCCATATCTGAATCCAGAATCTGAAGAAGCTAGATCTATTGGAAAAGATGGAAGTAACAAAAGTTAAAAAAAGCCCCATTCTTACTGAAAATGTTTAATTTTGAGCCTCATTTGATTTTTAACAATATTTCGATAGACTAACCATAGATAGATAGACTTTGTATAATTTCTAAGCCTTTCCTATCATTTTACTAAGAGAGCTAATGAAGTTCATTCAGAACGATCTCTTCTTTTTCCATTCTGGCCTATCGCCTCTCCATCATAAATGTATATCGACGTCTCTCGAGCGTAGCCTTTTCTCGTACTTAATTGTTTCTTTCTTTGGTTATGTTTGTTTACTTATGCACTTTGTAAAATGTGTATCTTTTATGGTAAAGTTATGTATTATTTAATTATATTTTTCGTTGATTACAACAGATAATTTTTTAGGTCTGATAATGCCCCTTAACACGAAACATGTCACCTATTTATAATTTATAAACTTATTTTTGACTCAAACCTAGACTTTGTGTATATTTAAGGGAAGTATTTTTATCTTGTTGCTGATACTATGCAGGAGCAAAAAATAAAGTAAATTTTTTATTCAATTATGGAAAAGATTTATCTTTTAAAGAAAAATGTAAAGTTTAATCTTCCAGTATTTTAATGCAGATTTAAAAATGTAAAGTTTCATTTTTCAGTATTTCGTATTATTTAGTTTTTCGTCAAATTTGTTTTTCGACCAATTTGGTTTTTGGCCAATTTGTTTTTCAGCCAATTTGTTTTCCGCCAATTGTCTTCGGACAACTGACTTTCGTCCAAATGACTTCGGCGTATTGACGTAGATCCCTAAAAATTTCCTTTCTAATCGAGGGTGAAATGCCGAAAACTGATTTCACTATAAGATCATAAATCAAAATTTTCGTCTTACCTATTCGAGCTCTCCCCTAAGCATCATACCAGTTAAAAAGTTCATTGGAATCCGAGTTTGATGACCTTATTTTCGGTACAGTAATAATTTCTCATTATCGTCTTATCTTTGCAATGTCTAAGCTCCGAGTTTCAAAAAATTACGGGCTGCTTGCGTAACGTTGTTAATACACCACACACACAATAGACGTTCAAAATCTTTATCAGTGTCGTGTCCTAAATTTCGCTTTGACTCACAATTATAAAATAAATAGTTATTTTTCGAATTTTAGACTTGTTGATAACTTTAAGGCAAATTTTCCATTTAGTCAGGCTTCGGGCGAGTGTTATATATTACATAATGTACATAATACATTATTTTTTATTTACGCCTATACGGAAGCGTAGAAGGGCCACAATTTTTTTTATTTTTTAATTCTGAGTTCGTCGGAATTTAACAAAATTCTGAGTTTAAAGTCAGAATTTAACAAAATTCTGAGTTTAAAGTTAGAATTTAATAAAATTCTGAGTTTAAAGTCAGAATTTAACAAAATTCTGAGTTCAATGTCGGAATTTAACAAAATTCTGAGTTCAAAGTCAGAATTTAACAAAATTCTGAGTTTAAAGTCGGAATTTAACTAGATTCTGAGTTTAAAGTCAGAATTTAGCTAATTGTAGAGCACTTCATGTACACAAAGAAAACTAAAAAAAAAAGTCGGGCGCTTCCTTTACAGGAAACATAACCAATCCTTACCAAGCTAACCTAACCGAAAATAAAGAAAAAATAAACGATTAAAAATGCGAATAAACTTTAATGACAAAAAGCAACAGTATAGAATTTTACAACAAATCAAACCTAAACTCTCCAAAATAACCTATTTTAAGGGTCTTGTAAACAATTAAACCCACGGAATTTGATAATTTTTTAATATAAAATAGAAAGTTTACCTTCATTTAACGGTTTTAAGAAAATAAAAGAAATTGATGAACCACTTTTTCTACCAAAAAAAATTCGATATTTTCACTGTATTCCAATGCGCCATATTCCTTAATATGACAATTTGAAGAAAGGCTAGCTTGCATTGTTGCCAAACTTACATTATTGTATTGTATTAAATTTTTCATGTTTGTCTCCCGACAGTAACGTATTTGGATCCCTGTGCCGATGCCGGTCCCAGATATTAGACTTACGACTTTATATTAGGGCTTTAATGATGATGCCTGCGGTGCCTAACCTGGTGCTAAACCGTTACGTTGTTTGTCTTTTAGGGCTTTAACGATGTCGCCTAGGACTCCTAACCTGGTGCTAACCCGGTACCAATCCACCTAGTGCCTTCGCGCTCCTGCTGTACCGATCCACAACCCACAAATGCATTTTGTTTTTCTTATATAATTAATATAGATCATATATAAGATAAACTTGGCCACGTAGCATCCCCAGCACACTGGATTTCTGTCCAACTGACGAAACTCCCGCGTTCTCTTTATTTAGCAGCTGTAATTATGTTTAAAAACGTTTAATAATGTCTAATATAATAATTACTTCTAGTTTTAGTTAGAAATAATCATTTTTGTGTTATAAAGCATTATAATATAATATAGTCTTTTACATAGTTCATAAATTAAGTTTGTGAAAAATATGTTTTTAGCGATACGCCAAAAACAAGTTCAGTGGAACCTTCCGAGACTTTAGTTTTTTTTGGATATAATTTGAAAAAGTGCCTCATCTATAAATTTTTGTGTATAGGAATTATTAAAAAAAGGTAATCCTTCAAATGTATATTTTAAATTTGTTAAATTCCATAGGTAAAATTCTTTACAAGAGCCCTATTTTTATGTAAAACAACAAAATATAATTACATAAAAAAATAAACAAGCTATAACACACTAATAAAAAGCCACAAAGTTGGCAAGAATAAACAACTTGACACAAATATGAAAAAAACACAGGAAATAAACTTGGCAACGTGGAAGATAAAATCGCGCCTAGGTGCCGACTGACGTCGCCACTTGTATACGTAATAATTTTTGAAACAGCTGTCATAAATAATATGTTTTTTTATATTTTTTTCACTTATTCTTAAGTTAATAGTGTTTTTATACTTACAAGTAGCGTTTTCCCAATAATTATATATCCAACGATGTGTATGTGCTGTTTCAAGACGGATGAATGTTAAAATATAAAATTAAAGAGTTTCCGTATAGTAAGATATAACCGTTTTCTTTTGTAAAAATATTTGCTTTCTTTGGTTTGAAGCCAACATTTTGTTTTTTAATAAAAGCAGTTAAATTGCTTATATCTATATTTTCTATAACTTCTAAAACGCTCTTAAGCATTGAATATTTTGCTCACAAAGTATTTGGTCTAAATTCTTTGCATATTTGAAGAAAATAAGCTAATAGTACCTTTTCTTTTACCGTTTTCACACCATTTCCCGAATAAGTTCTACTGTTTTCATACTTCTGTTTTGATTTTACTGGCAGTAGCTCCAAATTTGCTGATTCCGCGGCTTTTAGTACCTCTTCTGGTATTTCTACATCCGAACTATACATTTTAAGCAGAATTACTTTTTTGAAGCTTTTTTCAAATGATTGAATGTTTGTGTTTTGGCTGACACAGCAAAAAGACTGAAATTGTCAAAATTGCAACGTGGCAAAGAGAACTCAATGTTGTCTTATTTGACACTGACAAGTAATAATACAGGTGGTTTAATTTGTTATCAAATTTTGGTAACCTAATATAGAGTAAATTTGGTTAAATTCTCTACAAGCGTAACTAAAAACATTAAAATATCTAAAAGTCCTGTTTAAAGACGATAATTCTGCAAATAAAAAAGTGTGCGCTAAGAGTTTCCGTACGTTCAACTTTGCGCACGTAAATGAGTGTGCAAAGTAGCCACTTCGCGCACGCTCGTAGAAAAATAAATTAAAACAAAAAGATGTTGAAAGAAGAACATTTTGCAATATTTTGCCGTAATAATATAATAATAATATTAATAATAATGTCCACCTCTAATATTTTCGAAAAGGGGCCATAAATCTTGAACGATTCTATATAGACCCTACAAACTATATATTGAGTGAATGGCCAAAAAATGAAGAATCTGTAATTAAAACAATATACTGGGTTTAAAACTATTTTTTTTTGGGGTTTTTCCGCCTTAGAAAATTGAAAAAAAATAAAAAATAAAATATAATTACCCTATAAATTGAATAGATAGTCTTGAGTTCTGGGTCCACTACGAAGGTACCCGAGGAACGACACTGAAAAATGCCTGCTTTCTGGACGTTTCGAGGGAAAGTCTACCCCCGTCTTCAGCAAACCTACAAATAAAATACTAAAAGCAGAATATGTCTTATGTTTCGTATCAGAAATATAACCAGAATGGCTAATCTCTGACAAAATGTCAGTGAATGTTAGTTTAAAGGTGTTATTTTTAATTGTTAGAATAAGGTGCGAAATAGGTGTACCTAGAGTATGTTCATTTTAATTTATTGTATTTTGAGGTGTCCTTTTTTTACTTCAGTATTTAGCAAATTTAACCAAGTGTTATTAAAACTAACGGAACAAAATGCTACACAATTATCTTTATTTAATAATATTAAGGCACTTTCTTTTATTTAACGTTTTTTGGAACATGGTTCTTTTGCTAAAATACTAGAAGCATTCCAATTAATTTTATGATTGTTATATAGTGCATGTTGGCAAATGTTTGATTTTTGAAATTCCCTATTTTTTATGTATGTTTGGTGTTCTTTAACTCTTTTGGCTAATGGCCTAGAGGTTTCACCTATGTAAAATTTATTGCATTGACACGGAATTTTATAAATAACATTTTTTGTATTTTCTTGTTCATTACTAGGTTTTGTTTTTGTAAGTTTACTTCTAAGTGTATTTTGTGTTTTAAAGATCGTTCTGATGTTAAAACGTTTACCTATTCGTTTTATTTTATCTAATAAATTAGGTATATATGGTATAAAGAGGTTTGTAATTGGTCTATTTTGGATTTTTTTGTCTTTTGGATTCTCAAATTCATAAAAACATTTTTTAACGAAATCATTAGAATAATTATTTTGATTTAAAACATCTTTTATAAAAATTTTTTCTTTAATAAAATTTTGATCTTTACAAATTATTTTTGCTCTATCATATAGACTTTTTACAACTCCCTTTTTAACCATGATTGGATGATTTGAGTAAAAATTTAAGTATCTGTTTGTGTGTGTAGGTTTTCTGTATACTTTTGTTTCAAAACTGTGTATGTCTTTTGATTTGTGGCAAACTTATCCTCAACCCCGTATAATCAAAAATAATTTTAGGTTGTAGCTCTCAGCAGTCCTTCCGTATACATGTATTTTCCTAATTCCCACAATAACCGAGCTATTGGACTTGAACGCACTATTGGACTACCCTGTATATTCATGGTCAACATTTAAACATTTTAAATGGTGGCTCCAACATTGTATTTAAGAATACAAATTATGATTTAGTATTTCCAGAATTAAAGAGTATAGAACAAAAAATATTTAGAAAAACTACACCCCACGCTTCTATAAAGTGAATTAATAATAATTAAAAAACAAAATTTTAGCTTAGATATATATATATATATATATATATATATATATATATATATATATATATATATATATAAATGCATAATAATAAACTTTGGCAAACAGGTATAAAAATTAATTACATTGAAAAAAATCAATAAAATAAAGAATACAGGAGGTGTATTAAATTAATATATCTTTCACATTTTGCTTATTATTTTTTGGTTCACTTTTCTAAAAGACTGGTTTTTATTATTTTTTTAATAATATAAGTTATTTTAAAATAAACTGATATTTATTCTAAGCATGTGGTTACTTTGCTTGTTGGGTAATCCTGCCCTGACCCTATTGAGATTTGTAGGACTCAGGACTGTTTATCATAAATTGTGTTTTACAATACTCAGTTTAGCTATTTTCAGTTTATACTGAAGAGTTCAAGTTCTTGGACATCTTCAAAAAATAATAAAATTATTAAAAAATACAAAAATTATACTTCATTAAATTTCGCTCCAAACATTTAATATCCTTTTAGAGCATTGCTTTATACTGTAGATTTAAATTTACATCGACTGTGGAGAAGTTTCATTTCATTGTAAGAAAGACTGATGCAATTATCCTACGAGTACCGAGTTTATGCAACCGACCCCTATACGTCGTAGAAAACATAATTTATTTTAGTGCACACATTGTAACCCTTATCCTATGCTTTTTCTAATGTCCAAATGGCAAGATGGACAAAAAACGGTCCTTAAGATACCGGTAAGACTAGTTATCATACAATGCATCGGGCCCAACGTCGTCCCATTTGGGAATCCTTTGCGTTTTTATTCGCATTGATAGCAACAAGTTTTTCTATTTTGAATGCACTTTATAACGGACTCTAGACAATGCAAACTTTTTGTGCACCGACGATGATAAACCAACCCTTGGCCTAACCTTTTTGCGACCTGGACTGATTTGCACCGAAAAGTTCCCATCCTTTTTTCAATTTTATATGCGAGTGTTCTTTCTTATCAGAATGGTATCTAATATTGAACAGAACTAGCCGTTAATTGATGGAAACATTTTTAACTAAGCAAACGAAAACACTTGTTTTAAATTTTCACTTAATTTATTTTACAAAAAATAACACACGTGACAGTTGTTTCACCAACAATGTGTCTTCATCAGAAATTAGATCTTATATAAAAGCCTAACCAAACTCTAGGTCTTAAATACCTGAACCCATTTTTGTCGTTATTATGCAGGTAAAATGTTCTGGATTTTCCTTTATAGTCTAATAAAGATTTAACAATGCGGAAAATTTAGGTCCAATTAATTGTGTTGTTATTTTCATGTTTGTTTATTTCTATACATTCTAGTAAATTAAGTCCTTATCGAAAGTTTTCCTGAATTTCACAAATTTCAAATTTTCCATCTCATACAGACATTACAATAAACAATCCTTCCAATCACAACTTTACACATAAAATATCAACATTTAATAGTTTTGTTCATAAATTGATCAACCCACCTTCAAGCAATGAAAGTTATACTAAAGAGTTAAATACGATAAAACAAATAGCGGTTAATATAACGATTATAATGAAAATTTCGTAGACAAAATAGTAAAAAAAGGTACAATATAAAAAAGCATTACAGTTAGTTTATCCTGCTAATAAGTTAAAGGAGAATACTCAATTTTATACTTTTATTTATACAGAAAAAATGACATCAAAAGGTGCAAATGTTGCTTTTAGGACTAGGAACAGCCTTGGTAGATTATCGAAAACCAAAAAAACAGAATAAATCTGGTATTTACAAGTTAAATTGTGAAACCTGTTCAAAATTTTATATTGGACAAACAGGCAGAACGTTTAAAAAAAGAATTAGTGAGCATACATTTAGTTACAGCAAACATAAAGATAATTCCAATTGCGTTAAATACTTAATATTTTGGGTGAGAATTTAAATTATTAAACGATCAATTGGACCTAAATAGTTGTTCCCCATTGTTAAATCTTTATTAGACTATATATATTTATTTTAGAAGGGTTTCTTCCTTTATGATTTTTAGTACATTTTTATTTTGGTATTTTGAAATAGTTCGCCATATTTCATGTTTACGAAAAAAAATCAAATGTCAATTTCATTTTTACAGGACGTAAATTTGATATCTAATACATGAAGTGTGCCTTGGCAAGAGCGGTAAGCTTATTTAATATGTCTTTTACGTAAAAGATACCGAAAAGTGTTATTTGGAAAAGTCATTAAGGGATAAAAAAATATTCCTGTATTCTAAATTTTATAAAATATTCTGTGGTGGTCCATTACTTTTGCCATAAAAGATATCATGGTTAGGTTTTTTTTGGGTTGATGTAATACAGTGTATTTATATAAAACAAGTTATGGAATCGAAGATGGGATCTGGCCTCTCGTCAATTACCACGTCACAGGTAACAAAATCGAAATAGAGTTATGTTTTTGATATGGTGCTTTGATAGCTCACTGGTAAGGTGCTGGATTAGTATTGCATTGTCCTGTGTTCCATTCGGGCGGGCAATCACATTTTTTTTTAGATATTTTTAAGAAAACGTGTAATTTGGTATGTCCTAGTTGTGTTGATGTAAAAAAGATTATTTATATAAAACAAGTTATGGAATCGTGTGGGATCTGTCCTCTCATCATTATCACGTCAGAGGTAGCAAAACTTAAATAGGATTTAGTTTGGTGGGTTTTGCTAAACGCGGGTAAGAGTAAATAAAATCAGTGCGAATTCTGATTGGTTCTTGTGATTAGACCGTGTCAAATTGAAATTATTATCCGATGTTTCGCCCTCGATTGCAAGAGGCGTCTTCAGGGATCGTTACTGCACGAGATCTAAACACTGAATGAGCTGGGAGAGATTAGGCAGACGTTCAGCTACATTAGATTGAACAATTTGTTTATTTTTAATACATCGTTTATGTTCCTTATTATAAATGTAAAAGAAACCAAAGTTCTAGCATTGGTTCCAAGATTTTGATAAACGAAAAATTAGAGAATCTATTCAAATTTACATACACATACAAAAAACTTCAATAAGGATACGGGTTATAGTCTACTTGACACGTGGAAATCGATCTTAACACAGGGTCACAATTCGGCGGGCACAAGCCAGCCTGAATCTCCCAAAGCTCATTCAGTGCTTAGATCTCGTAGAGTAAAGGTGCCTGAAGATGCCTCGTGCATTCAAAGGCGAAACGTTAGATAGTAATTTCGATTTGACACGGTCTAATCTCAAGAACCATGATTTTTTCAGTTATGTGTTATAACCATATTTCTCTGATGGCTGAACTTGTTTTAAAATATCTTTTTGACCTTTAACATACATTTATAAAATTCAGCATATGTCGCTTTGATGTTAAACAGATTGCACTGACAGTGACACCTGTGAAAAAATACGCTCTGAGTTTGCGTTGTGTGTGAGAGTTTGCTTTAATAGATATAGCCACCTGTCTTCAAAATTTTATTTTTCCAATCATCCGAAAATATTTAATCATCCAGGAATTTTTTTTAAATATATACACTGTTCTAAACGTTTATTTCGCGAAATTTCTAAGTTTCAAAAGCGGGAATTTCAGAAAGCAACATCCAGTCGAATATCTACAATAATTTTTTAAAGGACGTTGATCATTTTTGAAGGTATTTAATTGCCGTTTTACAAACATTTTTCTACATCGAGTAAAATATTTTTTACTTCAATCACAGGTATCTTCGACCTTTCTATTTTCTTAATATTGCAAATAATTAATAAGAATGTAAAAATAAGAAATACATTTCACGCAAAATCTCTTATAATTATCGGATTCATGTAAATCACTCCAAATTCTCTATTCGGAGGTTTTCAACGATGTTAAACATGATTCTAAACCTGAAATTGAACTATTAGCTCCCCTTCACCCTTATTGGGGGGCCAGTTTTAGCTTATTTACTCACATTCTTAAATCATTCATGTGAATCACTCCAAATTCTCTATTCGGGGGGTTTTCAAGGATGCTTTTTTCATTTTTGGAGTCCGTTCAAAATTATGTATCTCTCTAGGGGGTAGAAATAGAGGTTGAAGGGGGTGAAATTGCGATTTTCACATGACATCGGGTTTGAGCCTTCAAACCTGGTTCCCCAGGGAGTTTTAAGGGTGCTGATTCCATTTTTGACGCCCTTTAAAATATAAGTACCCCTCTAGAGGGTAGAAATAGGGGTTTCAGACTCTTGTTTTATGAAAAAAAAAACAGTTCTTTTGCTATGGTCGATTGAGCGTTAATGAGTTAACCCCCAATACGAGTAAAGTGGGCATAATGAAATTTTGACTTCAGAATCGTGGCCAGCAACTTTGAAAACTCCCAAGTAGAAAGTTTGATGTGATTTATACGAATATATAAAAAAAATGTGTAAACTAAGATCAACCCCCAATAAAAGTGGAGAGAGGTTGATATTTCAATTTCAGCTTTAGAATTGTGTTTAGCATCCTTGAATATCCTAAGAAGATAATTTGGAGTAACTTACATGAATGGTTTGAAAACAGGGTAAATAAGGTCAAATCGAGGCTAAAATTAACCCCAATAGGGGAGAAGTTGATATTTCAATTTCAGCTTTAGAATAGTTTTCATCCTCCTGGAAAACCCCCGAGTAGAGAATTTGGAGTGATTTACGTGAATGATTTGAAAACAGGATAAATAAGCTAAAATTAACCCTCAGTGGTGACGGGGGTTGATATTTCAGTTTCTTCTTTAGAATCGTTTTCAGCATCCTTGAAAACCTTCGAGTAGAAAATTTGTGATTTACATGAAATATTTAAGAAATAGATACCTCACTTAAATTAACCATAGTTAACACCCTGCTAGGGGAATATAGAGGTGCAGCTGGTCCGATCTTTTTTGTACCTTTGTACGAAAAAATAGGCCGATTGCTCCTACTCCCCAAAAGTTTAAGTTTTTTCAATTTTCAGGACTATCTTCCTTCACGCGACTATTGTTTCTCCAGATACTTCAAATAGACCACTGAGTTTGTGGTACCCTGTATATCGAAATAATTTTCAGACAATAAATGTTTATGTAAACGAGGCAAACAAACTATTTTAGGGTATTTTTTATCGACTGCTCCGATAATCAACTAATTAATTTTCACGAACTTGTCTGTTTAAGCTCACAGACGGTCACAAATTTAATTTATTGATAGTTAACTAGGAAGACATTAATTTATTTACGATATAGTTTTCAAGATTATTTACAAAGCCGCTTTATAGATTTAAATTTGGAGCTTGTACGGTCACGGTGACAGTAAAATGGGCATAGATAAAACCGTTAGTTAAGCGAAGAGGCCAAATGTGGGGTGAAAAGGAGATAAGTGATATGGTAGGAAGATCGTATGTAAACTGTCATAAAGAAAACGGTAAAATTCTTTTATTCATTTTAGTAAATTAAAACACGTCATAATAAAAACAAATCATAATAATGAAAAACAATTTTTATTTTAGTAGTCTCCCCCCTCCCACTTTCTAGTACATTACGTCAACGTCATTATTACAACGTCGTGACATAGATAAAATTAATTATTGTTAGAATAGCTGCACGCGGGTATTGTTACTGTCACATTTCTCTTTTTGGACCATACATTTTTGAAATTTGTGTTTTTTGACCATCGACTAGATCGGTAACGGCATGTCGAGGAAATACGCTTCTATGGGGTCGAACGTACAGAATAAATGTGCGTTTCTTTTGGTGAAAAACGCGATTTCGTTGGGGCTTATAATAAGCCTACAGTGGTGTCCGATAAGGGCATTCTTTTAGAAACTCCGATGATTCAAAAGGCAGGTCGCTATGGATGCTTTTTCGAGATGGGGTATTTTCTTCTTTCAGACTTCTCGTCCATAAGTCTCGGACAAGTTCGTTAAGGGGCTATATCGGAGCACAGGATGTCACTTAAAAAAATAAAAAACGGGTAACTTTGAAGGCATATTGCGAAAACGAAACTCTCACTACTTTGTCAAGGTAAAAAATGCATTCGATGGGAAATATAAAGGAGATTTGAAATCATTATAGGATGCTTATACCCCAAACGACGAGAAAGCGGCTGAAATGCAGGAAAACTTTTTTTTATTTCCGACTTTTTAATTTTCCCATATTTCCCTGTTTTTTTTTTCGAGAAGAGTAACGAGGGACAAAATTTGTTAATGAGATCACTCGAGGGATTCAAAAACCACATCGCTAAAATTACTCTCCGGTTTATACAGGGCGAGCCATTTGAAAATTAAATTGCAATGTTCTGTCCATATATTTCGCCACGGTTTCATGTTTCACCTTGTAGCACAGGAACGGTAATCCTAGGTAAAGGAAGTAAATACACAAACAAACGTCTATATTTTCTCTAGAACCTGGTGTAAAAATCAACCCGAGCAGTGTTAAGAGTGAATTTTGAGAAATTTTCGAAATATAAGGTGCACGAATTCTGATTCCCAATCCTTGGTCTTTTGTAAAGTTGTTTTGGTACCTCCTGGGATAAAAACGTCTAAATATATCAAAAATTCTGCCTTTGTTCTGCAACACAAAGGTTCATATTTTTTTACCCGAAGTCGAAAAGTTGGGTAAAACTGAATTTCTCATAAAAATGTACATAATTTCCATTTGACAGAAAACTAAGGCTGTTATGCTTCTACTAAGCTATAATTATCATCATTAATGACCCCTTCGGGTAGATGTGGCCTAGGGTATATAATAGCAATTAATATGGATTATATTTATAGGAAGATTATAAACTAAATATTTTGATCAGAGCGTATGTGTTACACTTGGATAATAGGTATAGAGAGGCTTTTAATTGTTTAAGACTTTCAAAATTGAGAGCTGCAAAATTTCTTGGTGTAAATTTTGGACGGTTAAAAATATAGATTTGAGATTCTTCATTAAGACCTAGTACCGAACCTATCATATTTTCACTTTCCAATATAATAGCCTATATAAAAATGTATATTTTGGTAACGCATTATCTGATTATTTGATAGCAATCAAACTAATATATATATATATATATATATATATATATATATATATATATATATATATATATATATATATATATATATTATTCACGCAACCCGTTCATTAAAAGTTTTTGGTGATGCCATTTAGATAAAAATTTCAAATTTTGGGATTAAGGTAAGGTCAAAGGGTACTTCTTTTTTGAAATGTTTTCAACTTCCTGTCACTTCCGGTTTAACCGGAAGTTGGTATCAACTTGCTTATTTTAAATGGAACACCCTGTATTTTATGATATTTTTGGATTCTACGGAGAATTTTAGTGTAGAATTTTTATGTAGCATGTCCTATACCTAGATTCAAGCGTTCTTAAGATATTTGACCTTGAACCGAAAATGAGCCTTCGGGGTACCAAATTTTAAAATCTCATATAGTTTTGAAGATATAATCTTTATATTTTACGGACGATCGGTAAATAATCTTAGGTTTCTAGTTTTTTTATTGAATTTGTCTATTTTTTATACAGGGTGTCCCAAATTCAGCGGCAAACATTCACATTTTCAAAGCCGCTAAAGTCCGTTTTTTTAAATGGGACACCCTATAACTTTATGCACTATCAAATGTAGAATTTCATTTTCTATCGAATTGTATTAAGGTTCCATATACCTATTCGTAACCATTTTCGAAATAATTGGGTTTTATAAAAATATCGTATGTATTTGCTTAAATGTTTACATGTTCCAATGGTGAGCCATGGAAAAACAATGGAAAAACAATTGAGATGATTAGTATGCGTTATTTATCGAAAGCTGTCAGTGATAACCTAAATCTTCTAAATCGAAATGGAAGAATACTCAAACGCTGATATTCTCAATCTATTTTATATTCATGGAGAATGTTATAAAATTTTGGAGAGAACGTGTCGTGTGTTTAATGAACGCCACCCTGATTTGCCGCCAATGAACAAGTCAAAATTCAAGAGAATTGAAACGAACTTTTTGCGTTTGGCAAGGTTAAAGTTACAAAAAATGTTCCGAAACCAGTGACAAATGCCGAGGATAACGTAATAAACACATTAGCTTATTTCCACGCAAACCCGCAAAGTTCAATACCGTCTGCAGAAAACGATTTGGGAATTTTTTCTTCATCGGTCCAAAGAATCTTGAGCGAACATCATATGCACCCTTATTCCTTCCAAAACGTGCAAGCCTGGAGACCTGGTGATGACGTCCGACGAGTAGAAATTTGCGAATTCATGTTTTTGAAAATTTTTGCTTTCAAAAATATTTTGGACCGATGAACGAAATTTTCTAGAAAAGGAATAACAAATGAAATTGGGCAGCAGAAAATCCGCACGAGAGAGGTTTAATTCAATGTTTTCGGTATAGTATTAAATGATCAGGTGCGGTACTGTATTTATGAAGACAATTTAAAAATTATTTGGTATCTGAAATTATAGAAGAAATTCCTATTGGTGAGCTGCAAAATTATTGGTATCAATTAGATGGGGCACCAGCACATAATTCCGCTGCAATTTATCTCCAATTACCTCAAATTTTTGAAGATCGCTGGATCGGTCCCAATGGCCCTTGGAGATGGCCTCCGCGATCGTCTGATTTAACACCCCTAGACTTTTATTTATGGGGATTTATCAAAGGTAAAGTCTTTGCTTCCCCAGTAAATAACCAACAAGATTTACTAGACAGGATACGAACAGCTTTTGCCGAATTAGAAAACGGACAAATTCAACGGGCCACAGCAACTGTACAAAGAAGTATTGAAATTTGTCTTCAAATGAACGGACAGCATATAGAACATTTGTTATAATTCAATTTTATTATTTTATTTATTTATTGTTGATTGTTAGATTGCTATAATTTTTAAGTTCACTAAACCAAGTTTAGAACAGTCTCGAACTTAGTAGATATGGTTAAAAATAATGTAAACAATTTATTACATTTTTTATAACTTTAACTTTTCCGAAACGAAAAAATTTCGTATCAATCCTCTTCAATTTTCTCTTGTTCATTGGCGATAAATGAGGATGTTTTTCATTAAAAACATGGCACAATATTTTGTAACATTCTCTCTTTTGAGTGTTATTGTGTTATTTTATTTTAATTTAAAAGTTTCAAATCAGCTGTATGTTTGCATTACAATTGTTTTTCCATTACTACGGGAAGGTGTAAGCATTTAGCAAATACATATGATAGTTTAATAAAAACCCGATTATTTAGAAAATGGTTAGGAATGAGAATATCGATAGAAAATTAAATTCTACATTTGATAGTGCATAAAGTTATAGGGTGTCCCATTTAAAAAAACGGACTTTAGCGGCTTTGAAAATGTGAATGTTTGCCGCTGAATTTAGAACACCCTGTATAAAAACGGACAAACTCAATAAAAAAAATAGAAACCTAAGATTATTTACCGATCGTCTGCAAAATATGAAGATTATATCTTCAAAACTTACAAAAATATGAGATTTTAAAATTTGGTACCCCGAAGGCTCATTTTTGGTTCAAGGTCAAGTATCTTAAGAACGCTTGAACCTAGGTATAAGACATGCTACATAAAATAGCATTAAAATTCCCCGTAGAATCCAAAAACATCATCAAATACAGGGTGTTTCATTTAAAATAAGCAAGTTGATACCAACTTCCCGTTAAACCGGAAGTGACAGGAAGTTGAAAATATTTCAAAAAAGAAGTACCCCTTAACCTTACCTTAATCCCAAAATTTGAAATTTTTATCTAAATGGCATCATCAAAAACTTTTAATGAACGGGTTGCGTGAATAACCCTATATATATATATATATATATATATATATATATATATATATATATATATATATATATATATATATATATATATATATATATCTTCGAATATAGGTTTCTGGACGCTTAATATATATTCAGTAAAACAGTTTTCATGGGTATTTTGGTCCTAATTTTTTATATATAAAACGAAGACTTAGTTTGTGTGTAGCATTTTTTTAACGTTTCGGCAAGTTTTTGCCTTCATCAGTGTATCTAAGAAGGTAATCTCCCGCATCATAATAAAATATCAACACCCAAAACATTCATAAAACAAACTGGCACAGTATACGACATTTAGTTTTGAAACATCACATACATTAAAACATTCCAAAGTTAAAATTTTACTGTTTTTTTTTCAAAATTTTTGTCTCCTGAAAATTATACTTTTAATTTTCAGGAAAGTTTTGTTTATATGTTTTGTGAGAGCGGTTTTACTTTTTTTATCGTATTTATGGCCATTTATCCGGTTTTTGGGATATTGTGAGGTTTGGCCTCTGTATACAGCGGGACAGTCGAATTTTAACTTTTGAATTTTGAAATTTTGTTTTATCTGCAATATTTTGGAAGATATTGAGCATAACCCGCTTTTTTTGGTCATTTTTTTTGTGTGAGTGTATTCTGAAACAGGCAGCGCCTCAAGAGGTACGATTGTGCAATTAGTTTTTCTTTCTTTCAAAATTTCATTGATCTAAAATGAAATCGTAGCTGAAATTTTAAACATTTAGAGTCACTATTGGTATAAGAATCTGGTCGAGGTAAGTGGATGCTGTAATTGTGCCTCATAAGATGAAGAGGTCAGTTTTCCTTTTTTTTAATGTGTTCGGATTATTTGTTGCGTTTAGATTGACAAACAAAAATCTTTTTTGGCTTTTTCACAACTGAATAAAAATATCTCTCAACTCTCAACATGTATACTAGTCTGTCTACGGAATGTTTCGATACATAATATAAACAATATTATTTAAGCAAGCATAAGAAATTGTGTCATTTACCTTAGTTAGATATTTTTATTCAGTTGCGAAAAAGCAAAAAAGGTTTTTGTTTTTTAGTTCTCCAGCTAAACACAATCCGCCAAAAAAACATGTAACGCCATCACTATCATGACGGCGCGTAGGAACAGATTATACACCTCAAGTAGAATTAAACATCAAAACAATTTAAGGCAAGTAAAAGTTACAAACAGTTTTTAATTTTCTCTTGTTTTGGAATTTCGACAGGGTATCTCGTCAAGGGCTTTTCTTTTCTACAGGATTTTTTTTTACAAGACATCGAGCGAAATGGACTCTGCCGCGGTAAAGATACAAGACTCTCCGCCAAGAACAGGCAAAAGAGCATATTCGTGGATCTTGAATTACTGGCAAAGGAGTATATCTGTGGAAGAAATTAAAAATTAACATGTATCTTTCGGACAATTCTTAGTTGTGGAAGAGCCCGAATAAAAAATACAGTGAAGATAATTTGAGTTTTTGTCGATCCTTTGGTGAGGGTGACGTTACAATATTTGGTAAACGGAAGAAATGGAATTTAATAAATTCCAGGAACCTTTTGCGCTACGAAAGCGTAGAGCTTGTGGTATATAATACAATTTTGGAAAAGGTATTTTAGTACTTTAAAATCTATACGGATCGGCAGCATACCTTTTAACAAAAAAACTATTTAGGGGAAGAATAAAATGCTGTTGCAGCTACCACAATGGATTCAGCGCATTATCCCAAAAAAAATATCTTCGACAAAGACCACGTCAAACAGGCAATGTTGGTAAATTAGATTTTCAGGTGATTTATAAAGAATATACATAAATATAAAATCACAAAAGTTAAATTTATCCATACACTGAAAGAAGGTGGCGACGCCAAGAGATTAGATTTTTGTTTATATTTAGGTAAGCAACACCTTTAAAATCATTATAATTTCTTCAAGAATACCTTGTTTTTCAGACTAAGCTACCCTTGCCACAAATGGGACAGTATATGTAATATATATATATATCTTATATATATATATATATATATATATTATCGCCAATGTTTATATATATATATATATATATATATATATATATATAAATATATATATATAATATATATATATATATATATAATATATAAATATATATATATAAAAGAATAATATATATATATATATATACATATTCAATATATATTAAAAAATTATATATATAGATATATATATAATAATTTTTAAATTTTAACATTTCTACGTTACAACAGCTCAAATGATGTGGCGTTTTTAATGATAATATTCATGTTCCAGCAGTTGAATTGCAAAAAAGGAGAACAAAACATATTAGCTACACAAGCCTTATCTAGATGTTAATACATTTTACGAGTTGAACTATTCTACGGTGTGCTTTTAAAAGGTATTGTTACATAAAATTTAAAAGATTGCTATAAACATTGCTCAGCTGATTGGTATCTGATTTATAATTAATGCAATTTTTGTTCTTTTTTATGTGGTACATTTCTAAGAATAACCTTTTTTTGTAATTCGATTTCATCTCTAAAATTTTAATATTGGAAAAGTCAAAATTGTGGCCTGTTTTTTGATTGTTTTGTGGCCGGTTATTCTTTGCCTAAGCCACTGAGATGTTTTCCCGATATACTGTCCATCACATTCCAAGCAGGACAACTGATACACAACGTTACTATTAAATAATAAGGGTGTTTGATCTATGACCCTAGAGAATAGATTAAAGCTTCTTATTGTATTGTATTTTGCAATTTTTATGTGTGGAAAATCTTTGAATAATTTTGCAATATGATTAGTTAGGCCACTTATAAATGGTAGTTTTCTATATTTAAGTTCAAGCGGTTGAACCTCTTCTGTAGGGCCATCATACGTATTTGAATTATAAATCAGTTTTTTTAGAATATGTTTCAGATACCCATTATTTAAAAATATCTCTAATAGTTTTTTTAAGTTGTCCTGTAGAAATGAATCATCAGAAATATGCATTACCCTGTTTTTCATGGCTATTACTGTATTATATTTTTGATTCTTTGGATGGTTAGAGAAATAATTTAAAAATCTAGTGGATGCTGTTGGTTTCTGATGCCAATCCAAAATAATTTTATTTTCTGGGTTCCTAATTAGCTTAGTGTCCAAAAATGGTACACTACGTTGGTTTTCTTTTTCAATAGTAAACTGAATATTTTTATGAAATGAGTTAAAATATTGCAAAAGAAGTTCTGTACTGTCCTCCGGTACCGAACAAATTACATCGTCCACGTTTTTATATATAAAAGGTATCTGAAATGGCAAATTGGGGATAACACTGCTAAATAAATTATCTAAAACTATTGTTGCAAGAATAGGGCTTATGGGTGCGCCCATAGGGGTGCCAAAAATTTGTTGTTAAAGATAAATTTGATTAAATTTATGAAATTATGTTTTGAAAGTGTGGTGAATTTCTTAATTGTTTCCCATTTAGTGTTTAAGATATCAATTACTAGATTACAGGGAATATTAGTAAATAAAGACACAACATCTAACGAGACTAATACATAGTTATTAGGTAACTGAAAATTATTTATAATATTAACAAACGAAAATGTTTCTTTGATGTTGTAATTAGTTTCATCTCCCAAAGCATTTTTTAAAATTTCTGCTAAATATTTATATATATAATAGGTTGTAGAATTAATAGAGTTAATTATTGGCCGAAAAGGGACATTTGTTTTTTTGAAATTTAGGTAAACGATATAGTTTCGGGGAAGATGAATTATAAATTATAATTATATTATATTCTTGTTCAGTAATTTCTTTGTTAGTTTTTAAGCTTTTTATCAAATCATTATATATAGTTTGTATCGAGGTCGTTGGATCTTTAGTTAATTTGTTATACGTAAAAGTATCTTGCAACATTGTTTCGGTTTTTTGTATATACTCACTCTTGTCAATAGCCACCGTGCAACTACCCTTATCCGATTGTAAAATGTAAAGGTTAGGATGGAGTTTTAAGAAATTTTTATTTTTATATATATATATATATATATATATATATATATATATATATATACATATATGTATATATATACATATATATATATATATATATATATATATATATATATATGTTGATTCCTAGTCCTTCACGGATGGAGAAATACATGTGTTTTTTCATTTCTCATAAAAAAAAAAAGAAAGCTTCGAAAATTCCAAATGGGATTTTGGCGAAACGTCGGCAAAACTGTTCTTTTCAGAACGACAGTAGTGAACGGATGTACACCCGGAATGAAAACACATTATATATATATATATATATATATATATATATATATATATATATATATATAAACCGGGTTTAGTAATTATTTCAAATAGGATTAATATCTACTACACATCAGAGCGACATTTAAATACACAGATAAATTATTTTCCTAAGTCAAAGTAAATAAATTCGTTTTTTTTTATCATCACAGGACGTAATATAACATTTCCCTTGTTTAAGGGCGAAAAATTAAACAGTTTGGCCTTAGAGCGCAAACGTCACTTTTGAGCCCAAAAATATAGTTAACGATATATTATTAGATAAGACGCGAAATGCCATTTTAGACATCGAGTAAATTAGTCTCCTGTTTTAGTTAATATATCTCAGTCTAAATATATGTGCAGCATTTTTTATACGAGATGCACACGTTCTGTTTAAAAAAATTAACCGCATGGAGGCAAAGTGTAAAACTGTTACAGCATAGACTATCTCGTTATTTTTTAAAAGTTTGTTAAAAATAACCTAAACTTTAAATTTTCCTGTAAAATTGTCGCCCATATCTTTAAAACTGTTTATTAAAACAGAAGTGTTATAAATAATATAAATGTAGCCGAAGAAATGTACTGTCTCTTTTTATTTTTGATCTGCTCGTGTAATAAAACAAATCGATAAATTTCTTTCACTCGGAGCTTCCGTCACTAGCAATTTAGTTACGCACATAGTCATTTTTTTATTTTATTAACCCTTATGTAGTATCCCTTCAAATATTTTTATTGGGCGCTATTTTGTTCCGCCATACTGGATTCGTACTGCCACACTTGATTTTTGGGCATAATTTATAAACAAATGAAATAATTAGTTTTTATCATATTTAATTTTTGTGCGAAATATGAAGTCATTAGAATAAGACATTTTTGACGCTGATTTTTTGACATTTCACTTAGTCGCCATCTTAAATTCGTACTACAGTTTTCCCAGTTTATCACTATATCACAATTAATGCTTGAAATGAATTTAATAAGTATTTTATTTTGCCATCTCTGGTTCGTACCAAAATGTTACCAGTTTAGTTCAATGTAACACTTAATTTTGTGCAAAATTTGGTGATTATGTTCCACCGTAATGAATTTTATTAAAAGTGAAGACCTGTAAAAATCTCCGAGGGTGATTATTTTACTATTACAATACTTTCCTTTCAATAAATTAATAGTAATCTAATAATAAAGAGACAATTGATTTATTGTTTCCAAAAGTAAATTAGCTTTACCCGTAACATCCCTCGTAATGAATCCTTTTATTTATTAAGGGAATAAAATATAACAAACTGTATGTACATACTGTGAATAAATACGTGCTGATCTAAACTCCGTATTGCTAGAATGACTATCCTAAATCCACAAATAAAAAAGTTTTTCTTCTTCTATGGAAACACTGTATATATGTATACATCAAGATTTTTGTTGGCACAGGGTAAAAAGTTTACCCTAAACAGTATTCATTTCAGTTACTTTTCTGTTTTTTAACGTGCCATTTGGGCGTTGGTGTTTGCCGTCATGTGGACTAATAAAACGATGTATATAGAGGGTGACTTTAATAGGTTTCGCACGTCTGTCTGCACCAGTAAAAGTGAAACAGCAACGTTTATACACAAAAAGCACAAACAGCTGCAAAAATACAAGCGGAAACTGCCAATGTTACGTTAATTTCGAGTCTAGTGCGGGAGTGGGTTCAATGTTCTCTGCGAGCGGTTCACGATTTCGCATGGGATCGTTTGGGTTCAAGTTAAATTTATACACCACATAAAATGAGAGTCTGTTTTGGATTTTAAGAATGGCAATGTAAACGGTTTTCCTCGTTTGAATTTCTAATTTTACCAAAATGTTTTACTATAGCCGCCTCGATCACCTGACTTAGTCCCATAGAACTTTTCACTTAGTATTTTAAATTGCTAACTTGGATGATCGGAAAAATGACATATTTTGCACGATTAGATTCTAGAATCAGAGTATAATCTACACGTATGAATCAAAATTTTATTTTAATGGCAAAAAGTATCAAATTTTCTTAATATACTTTACCAGTCTTATGGAGATTTTTTTTGTTTCTGACTTCCCGCCAATTTAGTTTATTATTTAATCTTAAAATTATTTAATTGTAGTCTTCGTATCTACAAAAAAATATTTTTCCAAATTTATACATTTCCAAATGACTATCATGATCTAATAGTATTTCTGTTTCTGATATTAAGCAATACATCTGACTCCCTTGACTTATTTTGCTAATGTATCAAATTTAGCCCTAAGCGATATACTAGCGAAAAAAAAAACAAGGAATAACGAAACTCCCAACCCATATATTATATCAGAGAGACGTAATGTGTCAACATACGGTTACACCCATGCGTGGGTCTGTAATTTTAGAATTCCGCACAAAACATGTGTCTAGTGAACCCATCGTCAAACATAAGAAACGCGTATTTAGTTTCTATAATCACTGAGATACATAAAAATGTATATGGAGATAAGGTAGACGGTAATTATCCGTTGACATTGGAATGGTTGTGTTTCTTAAAATATTATTGGCTGCTGAACACGTTTGATTATCGATTTATAGTAGAAGTTTGTTACAATTAATTAAAATTATGTCATTCTTACAACATTACCAATATCACCTAATTCGGACATGGTTAATAAAATTTGTTCCGAAATCAGACATCTTAGTGGACTTACTTCCGACAGTGCTCCAACAAATAAAACATATTGGTCTTAATTATTTTTTATTAAAAAAAATATGAGAATAACTTGTACAAAACATTAATTTTTGGAGCTATGAATGCTTCTTTAACTCTTTAACAATAAAAAAATCTTTCTTTTTTCTTTATTTCGTAATAGTCATATCAAATTTAATTTTAGATACATTTCATTTGCGATTTTTTTGGGGCCTTTAAAACTGGCGTCGCAATTTTTATGTAGGTTTTTGAAATGCACTTTTTTCGTATTTTTGAACACCCTGTATATCTAACTCAAAGTTTAATGCTGTCAATACTATTTTCCTTCAAACACCAATTTTTATCAAGAGTAAAAGTTTCAATAAATAAATAATAAAAAAGTTTTCTATTTGTTAAAATTTTTTTTGAAGAAAAAATAGTTTTTCCAAAACTATCCATTAGATTGTGGTGCGGCCATGAAGCCATTTGATCAGAACGTTAAGTTCTCCAACATACCTATCAAATTAAAAAAAAATTAGCCGAAAGCCATTTTCCATAAGCGGTGTGAGGGGTCCTTTGTAAATAAGTTTTTTATTTTAATTGCCCTTAATTCTGACAATAGCGACCCGCAAAACCGACACCTTTGTCAGAATTCGGTTACGATTCGTAAATTGGATTCTAACAGAGAAAAAGAAGTAATATATAAAATTCTAGGCTTAAGAAATGAAACTATATTCGAATTGTTTTAACATGTACGTAATTCCTGATGTCTGATTTAGGGAACACTTGTATTTACCTGATGCCAATTCCGACACCGGTAAAATTATTAAATCGTGTTCTTTAGGCGACAATACACTTGCTTAAAACGAAAATTTAAAGCCTTTATCAATATAATTATCATTTTCTTGACCATCGCTATCCTATACCAAAGCAAAAAATCATCAAAATCTGAGAAATAAGAGAAACTTCAAATTTTATAAGAACACAAAACTTACAGTGACACTCAGATTTTTAGGTTGTGTACTGAGCGTCGGTAAATCAGAAAACGATGGTGAATTAAACTACATAATGCTGCCTTTTTTTAACAGGTATCGCAGAATATGTATAAATTATTATGTCTTATTTTATTAAATTATATACAAATATGTCTGAATATCGGACAGTGTCTGAACTTGGGTCTGTTACCTTATCTAAATTATTTTTGTCAATTAATAACTTTCTAGTTTTAAATACATTCATTTCAATCTTTCTTTCAGGACAATCTGAAGAAAGTTATTTTCCATAGATGTTTACTTCAAACGTCAACCAACTGAGATATATGAAATATAGTGTGACATGATATAATAATTATTATAATAAATTTATTTCCATATAGAAATATAAAATTTACATAAAAGCATTTTATATCACCTTCCACATATGTTAATTAACAGACTAATAAAGAGAGAAATATGAAGTTATTATCCATATATGAATGTGATGGGTAAATACATACAATTAATATTAATATTAAAAATTCAAAATTTCAGGAAATATAGTACCTAATTTAGTAAAATGCATTGTAATAAATAAAACAAACTCCTCGGCATCACTCATGTGACTTTTAGTAAAAGCAACCATTAGTTTATAGATATAGTTACATATCTCCTTTTTATTTCTGTCAAAGGATATTATCGTATCAAGAAAATTCTTCGGATTTGTTTTACTAAAACCTTGTTGACTGAGTTTAGGATTGTTTCTAATACATGAGTGTTTTTTAGAAAATGGCATGCCTTTCTTATATTTTTTTTTATGATTTTAAATTTAAATATGTTTTGGTTTTGCACCTTTAAATGGTTTTTAATACTAACAATAAACATAATATAACATGCCACAAACGCAATGTACGGAGATTTTATTTATATTTTCAACAAGTCTATACAGGACCGGATCAAGGTAACTTCGGGCCTGAAGCGCTAAAAAGCGTGGGGCCTCTTGAAAACAAATAAAACGCAAAAAAAAATTATTGACTAAACATTCTTATAGATAACATTAGCGTGTTAAAATAAAAAAATGTAAATAAGATACGATACAAAACTGGAAAAGTAAAAAACTTGGGATGCTAATAAATCAGATTAGTTTATCATTTTCACAGAAAATATATTATATTCAAATATATAAATAACAAAACACAAAACTTAAAGTCTTAAGTACAAAAATAATAAAATAAACTAAAAAAATAATTTTGATATAACTAATATTTTTTCTTGCTTTTTTTAAGCAAATGTTTTTATTATTTCATTAGTCGATAATATGATCCATACTTTGGCTCTCTATGTACAACACAGACAACGCTTCCAATCTAGCTTGCCCTATGGTCGACCTCAAATAATTTTTTTATCCTTTTTAAAGCGGAAAATAATCTTTCTTCCGAAGCATTTGATAAAAGAACAGTTAAAAAATTTTCCAGCACAGTATTAATATTAGAAATCATAGGTCTAACGGTCTGGACAAGCTCAAACTTTTGATAAATGCTATCAGCATTCCCGTTTTTGCATAAAAGTCTAAAATGTTGAAATTCCTCTTTTAAATGTTCTGTTTCTATATCTTTTTTATATTCTGAACAAATCTTTTCTAGAGATTCGTCAATAATGTTTTCGGTGTCTATAAAAAACTATTTAAAAGTAGAGTCAACTTCCGAGTATGATGACAATCTTTCAATCCTGTGCCAAAGCATCACAGATGACGTAAAACACATTTAACTTAAAAAATTCGCGCCCTTTTGGTGTTACATTCACTAGAATCATCTGCAAAAAATTTTCTTTTTTTTTTGTTCTTATCTTGATATTGTGATTCCGTCTCGCCTAATAATAATTTAGCCGTATGTTCCAAGTCATTAAACGTTTCTCTAAATTCATTAATAAAGTTTAAAAGTGATTCTAGTAATTATGCTGCATAGGCTAGATTTAATGTTGATTTTTTACTAAAACGACAAAAAATTCCGTTGAAAAAAAGTTATGGTCATTTTAATCAATAAATTACAGTGTAGAGCAGCATATACATGTCACACTAAAAATTTGTCAAAAATTAGATTTCTCATCTCATATATATATATATATATATATATATATATATATATATCCCCTATATATATATATATATATATATATATATATATATATATATATATATATATATATATATATATATATATATATATATATATATATATATATATATATATATATATATATATATATATATATATATATATATATATATTATATATATATATATATATATATATATATATATATATATATATATATATATATATAGATATATTTATATAAAGGATATTATATATATATATATATATAATACAAAGCTAAAATAAAACATCTGTTTTTTTTACTTGACACACTAAAAACTGAAAACCTATAAACATTTAGCAATTTTAAAATCTATCAATAATTATAAAATGAAATAAAGGCGCCATTTCCCTCACTTAGGTTAGTAGTTTTAAGATAAAACTTAAAAGAAATAGAATAAAACAAAAATCAAAGATTGTGTTTATAACTTTTAAAAATTTTAATGCATAGTCCAATAAGTATAATAGGTATACGATACATTTTACACGAATAAAAGCTTTTGGTGTAGTTTTTGGTGGACATGTTTTTTGTTTTATTAATTTCTCTTAATCTTGGCCATGAAATAATATTCTATACGAGCTGTATCTCGAAGATTAAGCCGACGCGAACTCTTTAGTACAAGAACAAATTCACAGGAAATAATTTAAAACAATTATTTGAACATTTAAAAAAATAAAATTTCAACCAAATAAAAACTTTTTCGGGCCCCCTCAACTACCGGGCCCTGACGCGTGTGCGTGTGCTTCGAGCGCTTCATGGTTAATCCGGTACTGGGTCTATAAGCTTTATTTTAAAACATAGAACATGTTAAATACAGACATTTTTTAGTCTTATTTAAACCGCAAGAATTTACAATATAATAAACCAATGACTAAAAAAAATTAACTTTGTTATTTTAAATAGACCACCATGTATATTATGGTTTCATTAACTGGGCCCTTTCTTGTTAATCATGAATATATAAGGTTTGATACCATTACATTTTAAGATAAGAAAAAAAAATTACAGAAACCCTGCCAAAAGAATCAGTGTATTCTTACTGGCACCAAATTTGTACATTAGAATGGAAAGATTTTTTGCCAATTTTATCGGATAAAAGTGTCAAACATTCAGTGAAACCTATAATACAGGGTAAATATAAATAAAAATATCAAAATCGATTGCCATTTTTTTATTTTCCAGTTGCCACCCCTTTATTTTATTTACAAAGCCTGGCGTCTCAAATAGAAACTTAAAACTTTTATTATCGCTAAAACGGCAACCCATTAGGTCTGTTCTACAAGAAATTGCCCATAACAAGTTGAAGTTTCTAAGATATGTCACTATAAATTTGAACCAAAAATGTTGTTGGTGCACTTGATGTGTACAGCAGTTTAGTTAGTGTCATGATTGCTTGCTTTATTTAGACATCAAAAGTACAAAATTTGCGGAAGGCAGCGTTTTAAAATTATTACACAGTTTAACAATTTACACAAATTTTCACAGGATATTTTCGTAACATGACTGCCCGTGAGTGAAATTACTTTCCATGAATTAGTTTTGGTAATGAATCATTGACTGACTAAAACAAAAGAAGTACGTCCTCCTGAAAGGCATACAATCCGTATACAAAATGAAAACCAAGGCCCTCTGACTATTCAATTATCTCAAACTGGAAATTTCTATTTATATTAAATATTTACCATCAATGCATCCAACATCCCTATCTTGAAACGACGAAAAGGTTTTGACCATCACGCACGCATTGCCACAAGAAAGGATAGATCGGACCTGTTTGGTTGGTTTTTTTCGTATAATTCTTTTTAAGATGGGCAGTAAATTTGGTGGTTTGATAACCCACACGAGATTGGCCAGTCGAGGAATTCTATACTTGCGTTTGGCTATGCGGGACGTTTTTAAGGTTTCTTCTCGATTATGTTATTATATGGCTTCTATTTCATGGGTTATTAAATGTTTTCTTTTGTTTGTCTTGGGTCGAATATTTCTGGTAATAACAGTTATTTGGATTCTTTTAGTTAAAATTTCAAAAATACTCGCGTGAACGTCAGTCAATTCACATTGATAATATGACTAAAGTTTTCCAAGACTGAATTATTATTTACAGGTGTGTTTGTTTTTTATACCTCCCTCGTAAAAGGGAAGAATTGTAGTCATGTAACAATCACACACCGAGATTTTTTCAGATTTTTCCGTTTCAGGGTCTCTGGATAACATAAAACATGTTTTCTCAATTTTGTCGATATGTCTCTCTGTAGTACGAATTCAAGATGGCGAAACAAAATGGCGCCCAATAATTTTTTAAAAAAATCAACGTAAAAAAATGTTCTTATTCAATTGATTTTGAGCTAAGACAGGAAAATTAAGTGTTATTTAGGGATAAAAGTAATCAAATCAGATTTATTAATACGGTAAACAGATATTTATCTTGATTTAGAGAAAACCACCCGAACGACCAAGGCAACTTTATGTGAGATTGAGAAAGTCGACACCTATATAGGGGGAGGTTTGTCAAAAGCAGGCCGTTTCTATGGATACGTAGGGTTTTAGCCAATCACCAATGAGAAATGCACCGTTTCCATAGATACTTGCATTTTTTTCATTGCCTCATATTCGCATGGTTTTAATAGTTGCTCTACTGAACCACAAACATTACAAAAACTTGACAGTAAATAGATGCCTCGAGGTTCTGCCAAAAACTTCCTGTAAGGTACATACTAAAAAAGTTACAATTTTTTGAATATTTGATACGATATTCTTACTATGCACAGGTATATAAAAAAAGACTATTTATATTTTCAAGAAAAACAAAACAGATCTAAAAAATTTAATCTATTTTCTACAACTTTCCAGTTTACCATTTTATTCCAAAATATATCGAAATACCAGAAAATCTAACTTAAAAACCGTCCAAATTTTATTTTTTAGGACATATTGAGATATAAATCGCGTATGCCTTGAAAGACAGTGGACATTACTGTCACGCTATTATTGTATTTTGACAATTTATTTATCACGACATGGATGCAAAAATTAGCAAATGGTTCCTCAGATGGAATCGAGGGGCGGTAAAAACAGATATCGACTATAAAGTAGAATACATTTTTCACATCCATCGGCAGAAACTTTATTAAAATCTAACATAGGCTTGATGCTCAATTTTCTTTTATATCATTATATTTGTTATGAATATCTAAAGTTTGTAAATAAATATAACATATTAAGACGATAAAATGATCATACTTACCATTTTTATAGTTCTCACTCACTTTCTACGATTTTACTCAGTTTCGTTATTTGTTAAAAAACAACTGATCAAACAAACAAAAATCGCAACGTTCAGAAAAGATACCGACCTGTTGTTTTGAACAATTATAAATATTTGCAGTAGAAATGTTTAAAAATAAAAAAATGTAGCAAGTACAGTAGCCTAACCAGGCTAAGAATAAGAAGGTGGGCACAGTCAAAATTAAGGGGAAACGCGACCAAACTGATTGAATTTCTCCGATTTTTTCTTAAATTTTACTCTTAAAATATTCATTTTAATAATAATAATAATAATAAATGTCTTTTATTTCTATATAGGCATAAAATAACAATAATATGGGTTAAAAAGGTGGAAGTATACGTAAGTGGCGCAGTCTGGTTTTAATAGCTGCTCTACTGAACCACATACATACACTGTGAATATTTATCTAAAGCTAAAATTAGTTACAAACTAATAAAAAAGCAGATTTTTTTTAAACTTAAATAAATAAATCATTGGAGACAACAAAAACAGAAATAAAAAATACAAAAATATAGATAAAACAATCATGAGACCTTTTATATAAAAAAAATAAAAATAAAATAATAAACAAACTGTAATAAAATAACTACCTACTTGGAAAAAAACAGCATTATTTTTTAAGTTCAAAAAAAATTTTTGAATACCCTTTTAGATGACTTAATATTATTTATGTTTAAAACTCTGCAGGAAGCGCATTATAACATTTTACAAAATTATAATAATAATAATCCATCTTTATCCAATTAAACGTTAGAAAAATTCTCTCCTTAAGAGAAGCGGTTGAATCATTATCTTTAATTATAAACAAAAAATACAAAATTGAAGAATTCCTGGGAGAAATATGATCAAATTTCCTCATTCCAAATATAACCCGAACACAACTAGTTTGCGCTTTTTGTATGCGATATTTACAGTTACCATCCAAACAAAAGCCATTTATAGACTCAACGTAATTAAAATTAGATAAAACGAGAGACTCACATAACATTTTCGTCAAATTAAAGTTTAAAACCTGTCTATTATTATAAAGCAGCTTTAAAGCAACATAGGACTTCTGAATCATTCTTTAAACTTGTTCCCTAAATCTAAGTTCCGTATCAACAACCAATCCCAAATTTCTAGCAGAGTCCACAAACGTCAGTTTAATGCCATCTATATAATTGTTGATATTATTTTTAAGAGAATCTGTTTTGTTTTTTTTTTAAATAATGTTACATGCGATTCAGCTGGATCGAGTTTTAAATTGTGTTTTTTAGAAAGATTATTTAAAGTAAGTAGGTTTGTGTTCATAAAATTTTCCACTTCAGCAGCATCATTGCTATTGAAGCAGAAATATATTTGGGTGTCATCTGCAAAAGCTTGTATAAGACAATATTGTAGTGATCTAAGTATATTGGAAGTGTAAATTAGAAATAATAATGGAACCTAAATTTAATCTTTGCGGAACACCCGAGAGTATCCTTACCTGTTCAGAATATTTATTATCTGAGCTGATTTTCTGGAATCTTTCGAGTAAATATGATCTAATTAGACAACATGTATTAAAGTCAAAGCAGTAAAATTTTAATATAGACATGACAAGCCGGTGATTAATGGTGTGAAAGGCCTGGGAAAAATCTAAAAGTACGAGCAGAGTATGCATTTGTTTGTCAGAAGCGCGAAAAATGTCATCGGTAACGTTGGCTAAGGCTACCATTGTATTAAATTTTTTTCTGAATCCACACTGGCTGTTTGGTATAATATTAATATAGTAGGTATATTATAAAGAAATCTTTCAAATATTTTTGAGAAAGTTGGAAATCAGTCGGGTCGGGGTCCTTAGGTGTAGGTTTACAATGGATATTTTCCATTGATTACCAAAAAAATAATTCACTTCTAAACAGCAATTTATTATCTGAGTGACATATTTATCAATAAACGGGCTGCAATATAATCAGAGGAGAAATTTCATCAATGCCGCTTGCATTCGTTTTAATGTTATTTAAAATTTCGTTAATATCAGATATATCTGCAAGTCTAAAAGCAAACTTAAGATTGTTGTTATATTTATTATTTTCGTAAAAAATAGCCTGTTCATCGCAGCAAGATACATTTTGAAGAAACGGTGCAAAGAAATTGTTGATATCGTCAGGGTGCGAGAGATGCAAAGGGATTGAGTTACTTTGATTTGAGCCTATATTTAAATTACGAATTGCATTCCTGAGTTGACGAGAGTTGTCTCCTTGGCACAGCGTATTAAGATGATCTTTTTTCGCTCTTCTCACAGCTGACTGACTGAGTAATTTTTCTTAGTCTTTTGTAGCTTGGCCAATCATCCGCTAATTTGGATTTTTTAAATTTTTGAAGTGCCCTGTTTCTTAATGACATAAGTATTCTGATGTTTTCGTTTAACCAAGGTGTTTTAGGTTTCGTTATTTTCGATTCAGGAATGGGTGCACGTGAGTGTCAAACAAATCTACTAAAATGTTATTTTAAATATGTTTTTTTTGTCAATAATATTTTCATAAAATATAATATCCCACGGTCTTTGAATCATATCATTTTTAAAATGAACCAAGTTAAAGTTTCTAAAACACCTGTATTTTATAATTTTAGGGATTGTAGGGGGTTTGATCAGATTTACAGGGCCGTTTTTAGGGGTGTGCACGGTGTGCCGGCACAACGGCGCCAAATTTTTGGGGGCGGCCGCAGGCCGCCCGCCAAAAACACAAAATTAGCCATTTGATTACAAAAATATACCTATATTCTTGTTTTCAAAATAAAGAAAAATTAAATTACATTTTGTTAGGCTTTTAAGATAAAACATTCATAAGAAATTTATTACCGGTCATTTCTTTTTTTGCTGTGCATGAGTTGCCGAAATTACAATAGCAGCGTTCCTTGGAAAAGCAATAAAAATGATAGATAAGGGCGGCCGCCTTTCAATGCAAAAATGTTTGTTTATACTTCATAATTGGTATGTGTACAGTATATAGTTTTATATAGCTCTATATACTGTAGAATGGGGCAGTTTTTAAATGTTTTGTTTTTCTTTTTAGTATTCGATTAACTAGCGAGAGTTTAACAATGATATAAAGTGTTTGTTGTTTAGTTATTTTTTTCTACATTTTGCAAAAGTGAAATTTCAAAAGAAACAAATTTTCGTAATTTAAAAAGGTAAGTTCTTCGGATAGATATTACTTTACTTAATATTACCATCCAAATCCGCATCTTACGTTTTGGATTTAATATTAAACATGTGAAAAAAAATTTTTTTTAGCTTGAGATCAAAAAGTGGTTTATTGTTAATTTTATGTCTAGATTAATTTTCTATATTTCAAGTTTTAAAAAATGTATAAAGTAGTTTTACTAATTTTACTTATCTAATAAAAATATAATAATTATATTTATTTTTTGGGTCATTTTAAAAACAAAATCTGATGCTAGATTACAATTTTACTTATTATTTATAAAAAATTCCATTTGGTGCGAACTTAATTGGGGATACTATAAAATTATATCTTCGCAGATTCAGAACTATTACATAAACTAAATTTTCTAACTTTAATTACCTTTCAATTTTATTTCCAGATGTCCGATAGAAAAACAAAACGTTGATCTGGAGCTCAATATAAAAAAAGAAAATTAGAAAAGGAAGAAAACAAAAGAAAATTAAGTGGATCTTTGCAAAAATATTTAGTTCCACCAACATCGTCACAGGGTACAGATATAATTGAGGATGAAAATGTAAAGGATGCACATAAAGTAAGCGACCCTGAAGAAAAAAAACACCCTGAATCAAATACAGAAATAGATAATGAAGAAAAGATGCTCTTAACCGATGATAATCCTAACTTAAATGAAGTTATCCCTGAAACTAATGATGATTTTGATGTCAGCGACCCATTCACCTGGCCGGATATTTTACAAAATCAAGTTATTGAGCAAATAGTACAAAACGATTTTCAGCATATAGAAAAAAAATTTCCTTCTGATGAATCGGGAAGGAAATTTTCTTCAACTCAATATTTTCGAATTTTGCCAAATGGTGAAAAAATTAAAAGAGCTTGGTTGGTATACTCTTGTAGAGCAAATAGCATTTTTTGTCTTTGTTGTAAAATATTTTGTAAGGAAGTGTTTAAGTTAAATAGCAAAATGGGGTATTCTGATTGGCGACATCTTTCACATATTTTATCCAAGCATGAATCTTCTGTACATCACTTGCAAGCTAATCAAAAATGGGTTGAGTTAAAAATGTCATTAAATAAAAAATTAACTATTGACAAAGAACGGCAAAATTATTTTGAACTTGAAAGGGAACGCTGGCGCTCTATCTTAAAAAGAGTTATTGCAATTATTCAATTTTTAGCTGGACAATCATTGGCATTTCGTGGAAAAAGTTCCGTCTTATACGAACAAAATAATGGCAATTTTTTAAAAGCTGTTGAAATGGTGGCAAAATTTGACCCAGTGTTATCCGATCATCTAAAAAAAATTACAAAGACCCAAGAATCAAAAAGTAAAATAACTCACTATTTGGGAATTCATTTTCAAAACGAAATAATTACTTTGCCAGCAAAAAATATTTGCCATCATTTTACGACACTCTTAAAAAAATCCAAATATTTTTCCATAATTTTAGATTCTACTCCAGATGCAAGTCATACAGAGCAAATTACATTTGTAGTCAGATATGTAGACTGTAACGAAGAAAATGTTGTCATAAAAGAGTGTTTTTTGGGTTTTTTTCCTATTTTATATACAACTGGGGAAGGGATTTTTAACCTATTGGTTAATGATATTTTGCCTAAGTTTGAATTAGATATTAGGGATATAAGAGGTCAGGGCTATGATAATGGGGCCAATATGTCCGGAAAACATATCGGACTTCAACAAAGGGTAAAAAATGTTAATTCCAGGGCTATATTTGTTCCTTGCCCCGCTCACACACTAAATCTAGTAATAAACGATTCCGCTAAAATCTCCCACGAAACAATAAATTTTTTTAACATCGTGCAGGAACTGTATGTATTCTTTTCTTCTTCTCCTTTTCGTTGGGATGTTTAAAAAAAAAATGTTAGTAATTTAAATCTTACATCGGTAAGTGACACCCGATGGGAAAGCAGAGTTAAAGCGCTTAGACCACTTCGGAATCAACTAGGAAATATTTGTAAAGCTTTGATTGAGCTTTCAGAAGATGTTACAAGAGACTCAAAAACAAAACTAAGTGCCAATTCATTATTAGAAAAAATAAAATCATTTACTTTTATCTGTAGCTTAGTCATATGGTACGAGTTATTAGTTAAAATTGACGTTGTCAGTAAATTATTGCAAAAAATTAATATTGATCTGACTCAGTGTGTCACATCATTAAAACATGTACTTAACTTTATTAACGAAATGCGATCGGACCAAAGTTTTAACACTTACATAGAAATTTCATCCAATTTAGCAAATGAAATTGATGTGGAACCAGATTTTCCAGAAGTTCGTATAAGGTGGAAAAAATCCCAATTTAGTTATGAAAGTACAGACAATGTATTAACTAACGAACGAGAGAAATTTAAAATAAATTTTTATTATACTTTTATTGACCGAGCTAGAATATCAGTAGAAGAAAAATTTAATTCTCTTTCGTATTGCAGTAATATTTTTAACTTTTTAACATGGTTTCATGATGTGACATCGGATGATTTAAAACAAAAATGCGTTGAACTTGAAATCGCATTAACCGAAGACGAATCGAGGGATATAAGTGGCGTAGAACTATTTGAAGAAATTGTTACATTTAAATCTCTAACAGATCAAATCAAACCTATTGAGATTCTAAAATTTATTTATCGTAATAATTTGGTCTCATCTTTTCCTAATTTATGTATAAGCTTGAGAATTTTTTTAACAATACCAGTAACGGTTGCATCTGGTGAACGGTCATTCTCAAAATTAAAAATAATAAAAAACTATTTAAGATCTTCTATGTCACAGGAAAGGCTTACAAATTTAGGTATAATTGCCATTGAAAATGAAATTTGTGAAAATTTAGACCATAATAAAATAATAGACGAGTTCGCAAGTACAAAAGCCAGAAAAATATTTTTGAAATGAAGAGGTTGTTTTTTTATTGGGACTTGCTTAGTTTTATACTTAGATACAATATAAAAGATACCAATTTTTGTTTGTTTGGCTTTTATATTATTTGATATTTAAATAATTAATAGTTTAAACATTTGTATTTTGTTTTATGTTGTTTATTGTTTCGTTTAATAGATTATTACCCTATGTTATGATACAATGTTACTTGTTAATGTATACGTAGGAACTTAAATATATTTTTTTGTTCAATAAATATTGTTTTTTTTTTGTTATAAAAGGGCGGCCGTTTTATTTCTTCACAAAGGCGGCCGAGGGGCTAGGAACGGCCCTGCAGATTTATTTCGCAATAGAGGAGTTTATGATAGGAAATCAGATCCGCCGAGATGAGTCCTTGGTTAACCACTAGTGAAGGGTTGGTTGTAAACATTTCATCCAGTATGATCCTTTTAGATCGAGAAACATGCGCTGGTTTTATTATGTATAATAAGAACGATTATATTAGCAAAAATTTAAAAATAGTCGTACACAAGCGCCAATTTTTTTTTAACGAATAATATAAATAATTATCTTTGAAAACACCTTAGGGCTTACAAAAAACATGAAAAATATGATGTATGTAATTGTTATTTGTATAAAACCTTTACTGGTCAAGGGGAGGAGCACGTGCCTCCAATGCCCCCTCTACGCTGGTTACGCTACTTAATAAGTCTAGATAGCTAAGTGTCGTTAACTCAAAAAAGAGTGGCTGAGCAAAAAAGGAAAATTATTTTAAAAACATATTGTTCATTTCCAATTATTTTTTTCGTTAAAACTTATTACTCACTTTTAGATCGGGAAACATGCGTTGGTTTTATTAAGTATAATAAAAACGATTATATTAGCAAAAATTAAAAAATAGTCATACACAAGCGCCAATTTTTTTTAACGAATAATATGAATAATTATCTTTGAAAACAACTTAGAGCTTACAAAAAACATGAAAAATATGATGTATGTAATTGTTATTTGTATAAAACCTTTACTGGTCAAGGGGAGGAGCACGTGCCTCCAATGCCCCCCCCCTACCCTGCTTACGCTACTTAATAATTCTAGATAGCTAAGTGTCGTTAACTCAAAAGAGAGTAGCAGAGCAAAAAAGGAAAATTATTTTAAAAAAATTTTCCAATTATTTTTTTCGTTAAAATTTATTACTCAGCTTAATTGAAATAATATAGACAGAAAACACTCAATAATCCGTTTCAAACAATCGATATTTTTACTTCCCTCATAAAAGGTACGTATTGTAATAGTGAAAAAATCACCCTCCGAGATTTTTTCAGATCTTTACGTTTCAGGGTCCCTAGATGACGGAAAACATGTTTTCTAGATTCCGTCGATCTGTCAGTATGACTATTCGCATAGTTAAAAAACCTACTTACCCGATTGACTTCAAATTTTGGTCACAAATTAAGGGTCACACGCAAATGACCTGGTAGCATTTTGGTAAAAATCGAATATGGCAAAACAAAATGGTGAAATGTTAAAAAAATTATTACTAAGAAAGTGCTTACCCAATTTATCTTAAATTTTGCACAAAAATCAAGTATTATGTAGGAATCAACAAAATGGGGGCTAAAAAAAATATTTAAAAATTCAGCCAGAAAAAAGTACTTAAAGATTTGATTTCGAATTGTGTGCCATAGCTAATTGTAAAGTAAAATTGGGTACTAATTCAAGATGGCGGAACAAAATGGCGGCCAAATAAAATTTTTTGTAATCTCAAAAAATCACCCAAACCTTTTATATATCTTCGCCTTTTGGCATCCCTAGACGCCAAAAAAATATGTTTTTTCAACTTCGTCGGTTTATCTGTCAGTTCGTGGCATGTCTTAAATACTACTCATCAGATTGACTTTAAATTTTAGTCAAAAATTAGGGCTCATATGGGAATGGCCTGGTAACATTTTGGTAAAAATCCAATATGCCGGAACAAGATGGCGGACTAATGAAAATTTAAAAAATTATTACTTAAAAAACTAGTTATCCAATTTGCACAAAAATCAAGTATTATGTAGGAATCAACCGGCAAAATTTTGGTACGAATACGAGATGGCGGAACAAAGTGGCGGTTTAATAAAATATTTAGAAATTCAGCCTGAAAAAATTACTTAATGAATTGATTTCAAATTGTGTACCATAACTAATTGTAGTATAGAGATGACCTAGTAAAACTATGGTACTAATTCAAGATGGCGGAACAAAATGCCGGCTAAATAAAATTTTTGTAATCTGAAAAATCATCCTAGCAGGTTTTACATTACTTCGCGATTTAGCGTCCCTAGATGCCAAAAAATATGTTTTATCAATTCCGTCACTGGCGGCTATTCAGGTGAAGTACTACTTCACCAAGAGGAATAAACAAGCAAACATCTAACTATATTTATTATATATCTCTAAAAATTTTAGTTTTTGTATTAATTTAATCACCTAAATGGTAAAAAATAAACTGTACATCTTGAATAAATATTTTACTTGACCCTTGGCGGCATGTCTTTTTAAAACTTTCAATCGAACTTTATTATAACAACTATAAGAGTGGCACAAACCGCTTCGGCTTTGCTATGTTAAGTTTACGATTTTCCTACTATGTTGCCATGACAACGCGTACGCGATGATGTAGAGCACATGGAAGAATAATGTTAACCAGCGCCATACAACGCTCTCGATGAACTGCAATCGCAGTACACTACACCCACGTGTCGTTCAGTTTACGGTGGTTGTTTACTTTTATTTTCGCGGATTTCGCTGCAACCGGTGAGTTCCTTTGCAGTTTGCTTTACTGTTTTGTGTTATATTTATTTCTGTTGTTGTTACAACTTCAAATTCGAAGTTAGTAAATTTTAGTGTTCAAGACTGGAATAAATTAAAAGACGTCTTTGAATTTATTACAAACGGTGACAAATCTGATGAAAAATCAATCCGGCTTGCGAAAGGATTTTTAGGTGAGATGAACGATTTTGAATTCACATTTCTGGCATTAGTGTTTAATGACATTTTCTCAATCATGGACATACTATTTGACGTTCTTCAAAAAAAATCGCTTGACATTCATTTCTGCATATCGAATATGAAACGCTGTCGTGAGGCGCTCTGTAAAAAAATAAATGAACATTTTTTTAATACAATGTTTGATAAAGCAATCTATTACAGAAATAAATCATTACAAACGTGGGCTTGCTAAACTTTCACCTGAAGAAATTAGGGCTAAGTATAGAACCCTTTTTTATGAAATATTGGACCATATTTTAATGGAAATGACACTAAGATTTCAAGACTGTGAAAAACTTACATTTTCACGTTTGGCAGGTTTTGTTAAATTTTCCGAATATAGTTTAAATTTTTCGACTGGCCCGTTTGAAAATCTGTTACAGTTATATGGGGAAATATTTTCAAAAAGTCAAAATTAAAATTAAAAATGAGCTTGGTCTTATTTTTGCCAATGAGAGTAATTTGATTATATCGCTGCAAGAACAAGTGAAAAAAATTAATGAAAATAAAGATATTTTTACCGAAGCATATAAACTGTTTTCCCTTATTTTGACAATACCGTCGACAAGTGCTTCAGTGGAAAGAAGTTTTTCTTGCTTCAAATGTGTAAAAACTTATTTAAGAAATACAATATCTCAAGAAAGACTTACTTCTCTTGGCAATATTTCAATTCAAAAGGAATTTCTGGAGGAGATTAGGGCAACTCATCCATTTTATGAGGATGTTATAAATAAATTTGCTGCTATGAAGGATAGGAGAATTGATTTAGTATACAACATTTAGGTAAGTCGTAAAAAAATATTCTACCCCCTCCATACATCCATTTGCACTTACTTTTTCACCCGCGAGCCGCCATTGTTGCCGCTTTGTGTGCCTGTTTGTCAGTTCGCGGCATAGCTGAGTAATTTTACTCATCAGGTTGACTTCAAATTTCAGCCAAAAATTAAAGCTCATATGGGGATGACCTGGTAATATTTTGGTAAACATCCAAAATGCCGGCCTAGTGAAACGATAAAAAATTATCATTAAAAACTTCTAATAAAGTGTTACATAAAACTGAACTTGTAACATTTTGGTATGAATATAATATAGCAAAACAAAATGGTGGCCTAATAAAATATTTTAATAACCAATCTGAAAAAAACTACTTTAGATTAATTTCAACTTTTGTGGAAGCTTTAAGTATGAAAATAGCGGAGCAAAATGGCGGCCAAATAACATGTTAAAAAAACTAGCGTCGAAATTTTCTTATTCAATTGACTGTAATTGACAATACTTTTTGGGGAAAAATTAAATAGGATATAAGGATAAACTGGTACGAATTCAACATGACGTACAAAATTGCGATGTGTGTCTATCTAAAAACCACTACTTGAATTTATTTTAGATTATGTCCAAAATCAAGTAGGGCATAGGTAGAAACTGGTAAAATATTGGTGGGATCCAATATATTGGAACAAAATGGCGTCCAATGAAAATATTTGATAAGACAGTACATATCAGGGGCGTGCAGTCCATGGAAGCAAAGGAAGCAGTGCTCCCCCAAAAAAAATTACAAAACATCTTCTAAAATGTAATTTTTGAAATAGGAAACCATTAATTTAGTTTATATTAAAAATGCTAAAATATTATCTTAATTATCAAGCCCATAATAAAAACGGCCTTGACTCCGACCCAGCCACAATAGAAAATCGAATAGAACTTATGCGGGCCGCTAGCTTCTCTGCAGCCAAGTCCTGTATGCCTAATTTCCTGTGAATCGAGTCAGAGGTTATTGAACTTTCCACCGGCTGTTTGCAATTTTTGCATTTCAGTCGCTTGCTTTAAGTGGGGGCGGAAGCTATCGTTGGAGTAGGTTATTTGTTTGAACGGCTATCCGTGCGTGGTGCGATATGGAAGACAATAATACGGACGTGGATATGCAAATACCGTCAACTTCGGCTGTCGGTAATGACGTTGAAAATGTTGGAGAATTTAGTAAGAAGATTGTGTGTGAATGTGTGGTGTGTGCCTTAATAATAAAGGGATTTTCAACATTAAACTTCGCTGATAAGCTTCAAATAATTTCCAAAGGAAGGGCAAAACCGCCTATGAAAAATTTAACCACAAAAATGAAAAACTCTATTAGATATTTTTATCCGGAAAAACAATACGAACAATTTAAATAGCTAACAGTGTGTGAAAATATAAGTAAATTATTTTGTTGGCCATGTTTACTTTTTGAAAATGAAAAAGGTCTCTGAAATAAAACTGGTTTTTCCGATTTAAACAATTTTCATAAAGCTGTAAAAAGACACATTATGTCCAAAGCGCATTTGAAGGCCGTCATAAAAGAAAAAGTCTTTGGCAAAACCAGAATTGAACACGCCCTTATTAGACAGTTGGAAATTAGAAATATTGAGAAGGCTTATCGATGTGGTTTTTTTTCTTGGACAGCACGAATTGGGATTTAGAGGTCATGACGAAACAAGGGTTACTTCAAAAAGAGGAAATTTTCAAGATTTACTTAGTTTAATGGCTAAATATGATGATTGCTTAAACAATCATTTAGAGCAGTCTGGCGTTTTTCGCGGAAAGTCGAATCGAATCCAGAATGATTTAATTTCCTCTGTTGCAACCATTATTCTAAATTTCTAAAAATAATTAAGCGGGAGATTGGCGAGGCGCGGTTCATTGCTATTTTCTGGACGAAACAACCGATATCACTAATTTTAGCCAATTATCTATAGTAATACGCTACGTTAAAATAGACAGAAGTATTCAAGAGGGATTTTTAGGTTTTAAGAATGTGTTCGAAAATCGTACAGCAGATGCATTATATACCGTAGTTTATAACGTTACTAAATAAATTAATGGAGAGAAAAAATTAGTTGCTCAAAGCTATAATGGAACTGCAGTGATGGCAGGACAATTAGGAGATCTGCAAGCTAGAGTTCGAAAAACTTTCCCAAGTGCTGTGTTTGCCCATTGTTTTGCTCATAAATTAAATTGAATTTTATCCCAGTCCATCAATCACATTAAAGAGTGTAAAGTATTTTTCGTTACTTTAAGTGGCATGGCTGTTTTTTTCTAATATATTACTAAACATAACTAAAACAAATGTTACTGCTTTTTGCCTAAAAAAAGGGGATGATTTTAAGTCTATGTTACGCCAAAAAAGAGTTGACTGACCTATTTTGGAAGAAAACGATGACGTTAAATGTAGAGCCACAAGCCAAGCGTCTTCAAACAGACAAGGTGGGAGATGTTCAAACATCATACAAACGCCTCTTTTATGAAATAATCGATCAAATTCGGCAACAAATAAACTATAGATTTAACGGTTTAAATGATTTTAAATTCCTCGAGCTCTACAATTTTGATGCATTTAAAGGAAAAATTTTTCCAGAAGATGCGTTTAAATCTCTTTTTCTTCATTATGGCCAGTTCTTCGACCGAGTGTTACTGCGATCTGAACTAAAAGTGATTTACGAAACTGATGACATTAGGGCAAAGAATAACGCTGAGGAACTAATGCAATTTTTAAAAGACAAGGAGCTAGCTAAAACATTGTGTGAATTAGTATTGACAATACCTGCCACAAGTTCATCAGTAGAACGCAATTTTTCAACAATTAAACGTATAAAAAATTTCGTGAGGAATTCAACGGGGCAGGAGAGACTTTCGCATACATCGCTGTTGTCCATTGAAAATAAACTTCTCCAAAACATGTCGGAGCATCGACGTTCCTATGATGACGTCATTGACGAATTTGCAAAAAATGATCGAAGAATCGAATTACATTATAAATAGGTTAGTTTCTAAAAATTGCTTCCCTTTCTTAAAATTTCACCGCACGCCCCTGGTACATATGTGTTACTAAATAAATATGTACTGGACTAAATTGGTTTACATTTCACTATTGCTAATAAAAGGAAATATTCAAAACGAGGGAAGTTCCGGGTAAAGGAAATTTACCAATTTTCTTCATTTAAATATGTGTATATTTAAGTATTAAGAAAATCTGTTTGATTGATGGTCCTATATCCTAATCTTAAAGAAATAAACTCACTTTTACACTGAACTACATCCATTAAAATATTACTTTTGACCTATAACCAACGCCAACATTCCTATTAGTACAAAATTAATCCTTTTTAATTAATATCCGAGTTACATTTTCATAATTATTGTTTTCTGTTTTAAAAGAATTAACAAATTTTGTTACTTTTTGGATTCTATTAACCTACTTCAATATTATAGAACCATAGCCATATTAAAACACTAAATAAGAGCCAGCAAATGTGTAATAAACTCTTTGACCACAGGTTACTCAAAACTTGATTTTGGAATATAGCACAAAAGAATATTAACATGACGACTCGCTTAACATTAATTTATCCTGATAAAAAATGCTAATGGTCTAGGTTAACCCTACAAGTTTTTTTCTATCTCTTAAAGTTAATCCTTTAGTTGGATGTACAAACAAGTACTGTCTTGGAAAACAATACATACATCCCAAATAATAAATATATTTTTTATAAAACAAATCAAAAGTGTCTTAGCGAATAATGCACAACAGTAGAAAAATAATTACCACAATCTACATTAGTACATTGCATGATAAAAAAACTGAAAATTAACACAAAGTTTCATTAGAAGTTGAACATCCCTGGAAACGGGAACTTTCCCCGGGGAACCTGTACTTCAATAAAAGTTATTTTTTTCGAAAAATCTCCATGAATCATCAAAAAAACTAAAAATTACCTAATCAGAAGACTATGTCAGTAGTGTAATCGTCCTACACAAAGATCCCACCTGCTATTATGCGCCCATCAGACAGGCAGACGGCCCCGAAACCCTTTTTTTGAAAAGGGTTGGCGGGCAAATTTGGTTTAATCTAAAACAGATCGGCTGTGGTTAAAAAACCCTTTTGACCCTTTTCAATAAATTTAATATTTACGCTATTAAAATCTAGGTCAAGCGTCAGAAAAGTGCCATAATAAGCAAATGGTGTGGCATTTGGAGAGGAAATTGAATAAAGTTGGGTGCATAAAGGGACCTGAAATGTAACATATTGGGTGTGTTCTAATGGGCATCGATTAACACAAGGAAATGTATTATTAAATAGTGAAGCTATAGTATGTTGCACTTCAGAAAGAAAATTAATACTGAAAACAAAAATAATCTAAAAAGGGGCAAATGGGGATACATGAAAAATATCTCATGAGTTTTTTCCATTTGATAGAAATAAAGAAGCGTGACCTAATGTATTTCAGTACATAGTCACAATATATATATGTGTTGCATATACTGTCTTTTTTTTGTCTTTGATTTACCTATAAATATATTTTTTCTTGAGTTCTGTCATTAACGGTTCCCGGGCTACTGCCTACGTCCACTATTATTGGACCACCCAGTACAGTGATACACGATTTACAAGTCCAGATTTTACAAGAGCAGCCAGCATCAGATTCAGTGAACGAGATTTATCAAAATTTTAATTTATGCAGTTCGACTTTGGGCTACTCGGGTATGCTAAAAGTGGCCGTCTGTCTCCGTTTGTCATATTACTTTATATAGGGGCCGTCATTGTGAAGTACTATACAGGGCGTTTCCTAATTGCGTGCTGATGTTAAAGAGGGTGTTTTATGTCCTAAAAGTCTTAACTTTTGAGATACAGATGGTAAATTTAAAAAGAAAACATTTTTTTTATTCCAATTCTGATGCTATTGTAGATAACTGCATGAAATTTGATACACGTCTTCTATGCATTAAGGAGCATGCGGATTTACCCAGGTTAATTACATAAGCACGCCACTGGTAGAAATTTCAAAAATTGATTGTTAATAAAAAATTCCTTTTTATGCATAAAAGACGTGTATCAAATTTCACACAGTTATTTATCTATAATAGCATCAGAATTAGGATCTAAAAAAATGTTTTTTTAAAACCCGGTATCTCCAAGGTTAAGACTTTTAGGTTCATGTTAAACTCTTTACTTAAAAAGGTCCAAGAATCACCCCCCTTTAACATTAGCACGCAATTAGGAAACGCCCTGTATAGTACTTCACAATGACTCCCCCTGTACAAAGTAATATGACAGACGGAGACAAACGGTCACTTTTGGCATATCCGAATAAACCAAACTCGAACTGCATAAGTTAAAATTTTGATAAATCTTGTTCACTCGAATCAGTGCTGGCTCCCCTACTATAACTACATTGATGTGTTAATTTTGGAAAAACATGAGTTCTGTAGTTTTTTAAATATTAATTGCAATATTAGATATTTCTTGACAACCGGTAATGAACAGAAAATTAATTATTTTGAAGCAGTTTATTGACAGCTACTTTATGAACAATTTTACAAAATATATGAAAAAACAACTAAGCCACTTTTGAGGTTGACAGCTGTGATTCTAATGGTTCGATTCCTTCTAAATCGTTGTCTTCCTCTGAAAATCATGAGGTTTTGTCGTCATTACTTGAAGATCCCAGTGTGATCAATCATCAATAACCTTTTCAATTTTGTTATCTACTTCCCAGTATTTATCTTCAATAGAACGAACATGTTTATCATACGATTTCCAATTTTCAGCCGTTATTGAGTCAATCGCTTCTAATGTTAGTTTATTTAAATCTTTAATTGAAAGTTCATCGGTGTTGCGCTCTCGAATATATTTTTTTAGTCCTGCCCATGCAAGTTCAATAGGGTTGAGGTCGCACATGTATGGAGGCAGCCTTAAAGGTGTATGACAGAAGTTACGTAAAAGACCGTCAATTTTATACTTTTTTCTCTAGGCTTGTTGGCTGATATTACTTCATATAATTGATATTTTCTTCATGTTGGATCACATACAAGATTGTTCGATTTAAGTCACCATATCATATGAGCTTTTGTAAAGTATTTAGTTGGCACTTTATCTTCTACGTGAGAATGATAAGGCGCATTATCCATTACCACGACTGATTTGAGAAGAATGCTAGGTAGAAGCTTCTCGAGCAACCACTTTTCAAAATTATCTCTATTTATCTGTCCATGATAATCTCCAGTTGTTAGTCCCGAGCGAAAAACTAAAGCAGCACCTGGAACAAATCCGGCTTCTGAACCAGCATGAACTATAATAAACCGACTACTAGAGCGGATTCCCTGAACAACACCTGCAACACATTCATTTTGCCAGCATTTGTTCACTGTCATATCATTATCTATATCCAGGTTGCGTCTAGATACACAATATTGCGTCCTTCTTGCTTATATTGCCTTACAGTTGATAGATATTTCACTCGCCAGTGAATAATATTTGGTCTCTCAATGAGCAATTTTCAAGGTTTTATACCCGCACGGAAAATCTATTTTGTTCTTTACAGCATGAAGTAGGGGTTTGCAGGTCGGAACCTTCTTCAAGTTTATATAAAAATCCTCTATTGTTTTGTATGATAATCGGGGTCTTTTTTTACCAGGAGATTCAAAAGGTGAAGTAGAACATGAGCGATCATTATGTTCTCTTTGAATTTTTCTTACACTACTTTCCGAAACACCAGTGTAAAATGCAGCGCGTTCTGCTCGATTTTGAATTGGAATAGTAAAATTATTATTTTCAGCTTCTCTAGTTCAGGCCTCTATATCGCTCGCAATAACTTCACGTGCACCGCTTCGAATTGTTTTTCCTCTTTTGGTCGCCATCGTTACTTCGAAATAATAATTCAAATTCCACGCAACGCATTTACACAGAAATAAAAACAAATGCTCGAAATTTATAGGCGCCACTGGAAATAGCTAGAACCTTCTAGCGGCAAGTGCATGGAGACTCTAGGCACATTCCAATTACAAGTGGACCAGTGCGAAATTTACTAAATCCTCGATTAATTTTTCGTACCGCTTAGCTGGCGCACTTTATAGGTGAAGCGGCAAACTATTACAACAAATAAAATAACATAACATTTATTTGCGTACACAAATTTTACTTTTCCGCTTGCTCAAGACTATGAACCTTTATTTTAAGGACCGCCCGGTTTTCTTTCGTGTCCCGCACTTTATCGTGTACTGTGTGGATATCACGTTGAAAAAATGCATTTTGTCGGGTATTTGGGGGTATACTTACTAATAATTAAATACTATATCTAAGTTGTTTTATTTTGAATTTAAATTCTCAAATATTTATTCTTTTTCGTATGTTCGTTAAAAAAACATACAATACCAGACATTAACTTTTTTAGAGTATTTCATTCTATTACAACCAATAGGAACCACAATTTATAATTAGGGTTGTAAATTATTTATGTATGTATAACTGAGATATTATAGGTCTATATTATTTTTTTTTACATCCGTCCAAGGCTAGAATCAGATAAAGGCCCTACAAATTGAAAAAAAAGCAAGAAAATATTTTATCCAGATTTTTTTAAATAACATAATTGTGGTAATGGGTAATTCTATTATTATTCATAGCAGTTAAATTCTATTTATATAAAATAAATTAAATAAAATAAAAAAACTACTTTGCATCAAAACATTGTCAAAATGTGTCGCTTTTGTTTACAATATAAAGAAAAATATATAGTGTACTTGTGAAATATTTCTGCAAAACACAAATTTATAAAATGCCACCAGCTCAAAAAGGTTTTTTTGTTAGAGAGCTATAAGGCTCTTGATTCCCTTGCACTTTCAATGTTTTTAGTCAGTGGGGTACATAAGGGGAGGTATGGTAAAATTATAGAAAGAGTATAAAGTAAGGATCTATTTTTCGGGATGAGTAAAACTCTCGAGTCTTTTTACCTACAATTTAAATAAACTAATGACCCTTTTTTTATTGCCCATATTATTTTTTTTTGATTTCTGAGGATTTTTCAATCCGGCCCCACCTCCCAGAAAGCAACATTTATATACGTGTTTTTAGTATCCTCTTTTTGTTACAGAATGTTTCCAGTTTCACTTGATAAATGCCAGTCAATCCTGACTTTCCCCAGCTAAGTTTTTAGCTTTTTACTTCCCTCATAAAAGGGAAGTATTCTAATCGTGAAAAAATCTCCAGGATTTTTTCAGATCTTTACGTTTCAGGGTCCCTAGATGACGAAAAACATGTTTTCTTGATTCCGTCTCTCTGTCTGTCGGTCTGTCGGTTTATCTGTTCGCGGCATAGCTAAACAACTACTTACCCGATTAATTTCAAATTTTGGTCAAAAATTAAGGGTCATGTGGGGATGACCTGGTAACATTTTGGTAAAAATCAAATATGGCAAAACAAAATGGCGGCCTAGTGAAAAAAAAAAGATTAGTAAGAAACTGCTTATCCAGTTTATCTCAAATTTTGCACAAAAATTAAGTATTATGCTAAAATTAACTGGTACAATTATGGTACGAATCCAAGATGGCGGAACAAAATGGTGACTTAATAAAATATTTAAAAATTCAACCTGAAAAAACTACTGAACTGATTTAAAATTTTGTGCCATAATTAATTGTGGTATAGAGATGAAGTAGTAAAAGTGTGGTACTAATTCAAGATGGCGGCCAAATACATTTTTGTAATCTGAAAAACCACCCTCTCACCTTTTCATATCTTCGTGTTTTGGCGTCTCAAGGCAAGATGGCGGCCTAATGGAACCTTAAAAGAATTATTACTAAAAAAATTAATTATCCAATTTATCTCAAATTTTGCACTAAATTCAAGTACTATGTAGAAATCAAGTGGTAAAATTTTGGCACGAATCCAAGATGGCGGAACAAAATGACGGTTTAATAAAATATTTAAACATTCAGCGAGAAAAAACTATTTATTGTACTGATTTCAAATTGTGTGCCATAACTAATTGTAGTATAGAGATGAACTAGTAAAAGTGTGGTATTAATTCAAGATGGCGGAACAAAATGACGGCCAAATAAAATGTTTGTAATCTGAAAATCACCCTCTCGGGTATTTACATATCTTTTACACATCGGCCAAAAAACATGTTAAAAAAATTAACGTAAAAAAAACTTCGTATTAAATTGAGTGTAAATTAAGAAGAAATTATTAAGAAAAATTAAATGAAATAAGGATAAATCGGTGCGAATGCAATATGACGTAACAAAATTGCGATGTGTGTCAATCTAAAAACTACTTCTCGGATTAATTTTAAATTATGCCCAAAATCAAGTTTGGCATAGGTAGAAACTGGTAGGGATCCAATATATTGAAACAAAAAGGCGTCCAATAAAAATTTTGATAAGATAATATACAGGGTTATTCACGCAACCCGTTTATTAAAAGTTTTTGATGATGCCATTTAGATACAAATTTCAAATTTTGGGATTAAGGTAAGGTCAAGGGGTACTTCTTTTTTGAAATATTTTCAACTTCCTGTCACTCCCGGTTTAACCGGAAGTTGATATCAACTTGCATATTTTAAACGGAACACCCTGTATTTTATGATATTTTTGTATTCTACGGAGAATTTTAATGCTATTTTATGTAGCATGTCCTATACCTAGGTTCAAGCGTTCTTAAAATACTTGACCTTGAACCAAAAATGAGCCTTCGGGGTACCAAATTTAAAATCTCATATTTTTGTAGGTTTTGAAGATATAATCTTCACATTTTGCAAACGATCGGTAAATATTCTTAGGCTTCTATTTTTTTTATTGAATTTGTCTATTTTTATACAGGGTGTCCCAAATTCAGCGGCAAACATTTACATTTTCAAAGCCGCTAAAGTCCGTTTTTTTAAATGGGACACCCTATAACTTTATGCACTATCAAATGTAGAATTTAATTTTCTATCGAATTGTATTAAGGTTCCCTATACCTATTCGTAACCATTTTCGAAATAATCAGGTTTTTATTGAACTATCATATGTATTTGTTAAATGCTTACACCTTCCCGTAGTAAGGCATGGAAAAACAATTGTTGTGCTTTTCTATTCAACATGGCAGCTGATTTGAAACTTTTAAATTAAAATAAAATAATTTATTTTATATTCGCGGAGAATGTTACAAAATATTTTAGAGAACGTGCCATGTTTTTAATGAAAAACATCCTCATTTATCGCCAATGAACAAGAGAAAATTGAAGAGGATTGAAACGAAATTTTTTTGGTTTCGGAAAAGTTAAAGTTATAAAAAATGTGATAAATTGTTTACATTATTTTTAATCATATCTACTAAGTTCGAGACTGTTCTAAACTTGTTTTAGTGAACCTAAAAATTATAGCAATCTAACAATCAACAACAAATAAATAAAATAATAAAATTGAATTATAACAAATGTTCTATATGCTGTCCGTTCATTTGAAGACACATTTCAATTCTTCTTTGTACAGTTGCTGTGGCCCGTTGAATTTGTCCGTTTTCTAATTCGGCAAAAGCTGTTCGTATCCTGTCCAGTAAATCTTGTTGGTTATTTACTGGGGAAGCATAGACTTTACCTTTGATAAATCCCCATAAATAAAAGTCTAGGGGTGTTAAATCAGGCGATCGCGGGGGCCATCTCCAAGGGCCATCGGGACCAATCTAGCGATCTTCAAAAATTCGAGATATAGGAATTTCTTCTATAAATTCAGAAACCGTCGCGTCCCTCGCACAATTTCCAAATACTTATCACTGTTTATATTGTCTTCATAAATACAGTACCGCACCTGATCATTTAATACTATACCGAAAACATTGAAGCTAAACCTCTCTTGAGAACGCGTTTCGCGTAAAGCGTGCGGATTTTCTGCTGCCCAGAAATGTTCGTTTCTTCTATTTGTTATTACTTCTCTAGAAAATGTCTCTTCATCGGTCCAAAGTATTTTTGAAAGGAATTGAGGGTCCTCTTGAATTTTCAAAAACATGAATTCGCAAAATTCTACTCGTCGGACGTCATCACCAGGTCTCAAGGCTTGCACGTTTTGGAAGGAATAAGGGTGCATATGATGTTCGCTCAAGATTCTTTGGACAGATGAAGAAGAAATTCCCAAATCGGTTTCAGCAGCCGGTATTGAACTTTGCGGGTTTGCGTGGAAATAAGCTAATGTGTTTATTACGTTATCCTCGGCATTTGTCACTGGTTTCGGAACATTTTTTGTAACTTTAACCTTGCCAAAACGCAAAAAGTTCGTTTCAATTCTCTTGAATTTTGACTTGTTCATTGGCGGCAAATCAGGGTGGCGTTCATTAAACACACGACACGTTCTCTCCAAAATTTTATAACATTCTCCATGAATATAAAATAGATTGAGAATATCAGCGTTTGAGTATTCTTCCATTTCGATTTAGAAGATTTAGTTTATCACTGACAGCTTTCGATAAATAACGCATACTAATCATCTGTCATATTGGATATTGGATCTCAATTGTTTTTTCATTGCTCACCATTGGAACATGTAAACATTTAAGCAAATACATACGATATTTTTATAAAACCCAATTATTTCGAAAATGGTTACGAATAGGTATAGGGAACCTTAATACAGTTCGATAGAAAATGAAATTCTACATTTGATAGTGCATAAAGTTATAGGGTGTCCCATTTAAAAAAACGAACTTTAGCGGCTTAGGATACCCTGTATCAAAATAGACAAATTCAATAAAAAAATAGAAACCTAAGATTATTTACCGATCGTCTGCAAAATATGAAGATTATATCTCCAAAACTTACAAAAATATGAGATTTTAAAATTTGGTACCCCGAAGGCTCATTTTCGGTTCAAGGTCAAATATCTTAAGAACGCTTGAACCTAGGTATAGGATATGCAACACAAAATAGCATTAAAATTCTCCGTAGAATCCAAAAATATCATAAAATACAGGGTGTTCCATTTAAAATAAGCAAGTTGATACCAACTTCCGGTTAAACCGGAAGTGACAGGAAGTTGAAAATATTTCAAAAAAGAAGTACCCCTTGACCTTACCTTAATCCCAAATTTTGAAATTTTTATCTAAATGGCATCATCAAAAACTTTTAATGAACGGGTTGCGTGAATAACCCTGTATATGTGTTCCTAAATAACTACGTACTGAACTAAATTGGGCCACTCTTCACTATTCCTAATAAAAGGAAATGTTCATAACGAGGGAAGTTCCGGGTAAAGGAAATTTACCGATTTTTTTTTCTAGTGCTAGACAATACCGAAAATCGCAACTCAATATCTTTTTGAGAATGTTGAAACGTATATTTGGCCAAAAATGTGCATGTTTAAGTTCTGCTGTCCATCGGTTGTTTTTCTGTTAGGCCATTTTCCCTCAATTACCTATCATAAGTAAGCAGCTGTATAAGACTAAAAGCATGCTAATTGCACCTTGAGCCAATACAAAATAAGTACATTTAACCAAAATAAGTTCTTCCTAACCATCTACTCCAAACGTTTGATAAAGATTGTTATAAGAGTGTTCACCTGCATGTAGACTACCTTATAAGATATACGGCCTATAATTAAACCTTGATTTTAAAAGGCATTTAAATTCCATTTTCAATAAGCAGGTGCCTGTTTTTTACATGACATATGAAAAGACTTTAGAAAATTGGTTTGCACTTTGAAGTAGACTAAAAAAAATACTGTCTAGCCGCGAGGTGGTCACGCTTTTCTGAATATCCAATTTTTAATTCCGTCTGCTATTTTTTGCAAAGTTACTAAAAACAAAATATTGCCTACGTTTCATGGATATGCAAATACCGTCAACTTCGACTGTCGGTAATAACGTTGAAAATGCTGGAGAATTTAGTAAGAAGAGTTTGTGTGAATGTGTGGTGTGTGTCTTAACAATAAAGGGATTTTCAACAGTAAACTTCGCTGATAAGCTTCAAATAATTTCCAAAGGAAGGGCAAAACCGCCTATGAAAAATTTAACCACAAAAATGAAAAACTGTATTAGACATTTTTATCCGGAAAAACAATACGAACAATTTAAATGGCTAACAGGGTGTGAAAATATAAGTACCTTATTTTGTTGGCCATGTTTACTTTTTGAAAATGAAAAAGCTCTCTGGAATAAAACTGGTTTTTCCGATTTAAACAGTTTCCATAAAGCTGTAAAAAGACACATTATGTCCAAAGCGCATTTGCAGGCCGTCATAAAAGAAAAAGTCTTCGGCAAAACCAGAATTGAACACGCCCTTAATAAACAGTTGAAAATTAGTCATCGCCAACACAATGAACTAGTCGATAAAAATAGGCAAATATTAAAAAGACTTATCGATTTGTTGTTTGTTTTCTCGGACAGCACGAATTGGGATTTAGAGGTCATGACGAAATAAGAGTTTCTTTAAATAGAGGAAATTTTCAAGATTTACTTAGTTTAATGGCTAATTATGATGATTGCTTAAAAAATCATTTAGAGCAGTCTAGCGTGTTCGCGGAACGTCGAATCGAATCCAGGATGATTAAATTTCCGCTGTTGCAACCATTATTCTAAAAAGAATTAAGCAGGAGATTGGCGAGGCGCGGTTCATTGCTATTGTTCTGGACGAAACAACTGATATCACTAATTTTAGCCAATTATCTATAGTAATACGCTATGTGAAAACAGACGGAAGTATTCAAAACCGATTTTTAGGTTCTAAGAATGTGTCCGAAAATCGAACAGCAGATGTTATATACCGTAGTTTATAATGTTACTAAAGAAATTAATGGAGAGAAAAAATTAGTTGCTCAAAGCTATGATGGAGCTGCAGTGATGGCAGGGCAATTAGAGGGTCTGCAAGCTAAAGTTCGAGAAACTTTCCCAAGTGCTGTGTTTGTCCATTGTTTTGCTCATAAATTAAATTTAGTTTTATCCCAGTCCATCAATCACATTAAAGAATGTAAAGTATTTTTCGTTACTTTAAGTGGCATGGCTGCTTTTTTTTTCAAGTCAACAAAACGTACACAAGCTTTGAACTCCATTGCAGGGCCGTTCCTAGCCCCTCGGCCGCCTTTGTGCAGAAATAAAACGGCCGCCCTTTTATAACAAAAAAAAAACAATATTTATTGAACAAAAAAATATATTTAAGTTCCTACGTATACATTAACAAGTAACATTGTATCATAACATAAGGTAATAATCTATTAAACGAAACAATAAACAACATAAAACAAAATACAAATGTTTAAACTATTAATTATTTAAATATCAAATAATATAAAAGCCAAACAAACAAAAATTGGTATCTTTTATATTGTATCTAAGTATAAAACTAAGCAAGTCCCAATAAAAAAACAACCTCTTCATTTCAAAAATATTTTTCTGGCTTTTGTACTTGCGAACTCGTCTATTATTTTATTATGGTCTAAATTTTCACAAATTTCATTTTCAATGGCAATTATACCTAAATTTGTAAGCCTTTCCTGTGACATAGAAGATCTTAAATAGTTTTTTATTATTTTTAATTTTGAGAATGACCGTTCACCAGATGCAACCGTTACTCGTATTGTTAAAAAAATTCTCAAGCTTATACATAAATTAGGAAAAGATGAGACCAAATTATTACTATAAATAAATTTTAGAATCTCAATAGGTTTGATTTGATCTGTTAGAGATTTAAATGTAACAATTTCTTCAAATAGTTCTACGCCACTTATATCCCTCGATTCGTCTTCGGTTAATGCGATTTCAAGTTCGACGCATTTTTGTTTTAAATCATCCGATGTCACATCATGAAACCGTGTTAAAAGGTTAAAAATATTACTGCAATACGAAAGAGAATTAAACCTTTCTTCTACTGATATTCTAGCTCGGTCAATAACAGTATAATAAAAATTTATTTTAAATTTCTCTCGTTCGTTAGTTAATACATTGTCTGTACTTTCATAACTAAATTGGGATTTTTTCCGCCTTATACGAACTTCTGGAAAATCTGGTTCCACATCAATTTCATTTGCTAAATTGGATGAAATTTCTATGTAAGTGTTAAAACTTTGGTCCGATCGCATTTCGTTAATAAAGTTAAGTACATGTTTTAATGATGTGACACACTGAGTCAGATCAATATTAATTTTTTGGAATAATTTACTGACTACGTCAATTTTAACTAATAACTCGTACTATATGACTAAGCTACAGATAAAAGTAAATGATTTTATTTTTTCTAATAATGAATTGGCACTTAGTTTTGTTTTTGAGTCTCTTGTAACATCTTCTGAAAGCTCAACCAAAGCTTTACAAATATTTCCTAGTTGATTCCGAAGTGGTCTAAGCGCTTTAACTCTGCTTTCCCATCGGGTGTCACTTACCGATGTAAGATTTAAATTACTAACATTTTTTTTAAAACATCCCAACGAAAAGGAGAAGAAGAAAAGAATACATACAGTTCCTGCACGATGTTAAAAAAATGTATTGTTTCGTGGGAGATTTTAGCGGAATCGTTTATTACTAGATTTAGTGTGTGAGCGGTGCAAGGAACAAATATAGCCCTGGAATTAACATTTTTTACCCTTTGTTGAAGTCCGATAGGTTTTCCGGACATATTGGCCCCATTATCATAGCCCTGACCTCTTATATCCCTAATATCTAATTCAAACTTAGGCAAAATATCATTAACCAATAGGTTAAAAATCCCTTCCCCAGTTGTATATAAAATAGGGAAAAAACCCAAAAAACACTCTTTTATGACAACATTTTCTTCGTTACATTCTACATATCTGACTACAAATGTAATTTGCTCTGTATGACTTGCATCTGGAGTAGAATCTAAAATTATGGAAAAATATTTGGATTTTTTTAAGAGTGTCGTAAAATGATGGCAAATATTTTTTGCTAGCAAAGTAATTATTTCGTTTTGAAAATGAATTCCCAAATAGTGAGTTATTTTACTTTTTGATTTTTGGGTCTTTGTAATTTTTTTTAGATGATCGGATAACACTGGGTAAAATTTTGCCACCATTTCAACAGCTTTTAAAAAATTGCCATTATTTTGTTCGTATAAGACGGAACTTTTTCCACGAAATGCCAATGATTGTCCAGCTAAAAATTGAATAATTGCAATAACTCTTTTTAAGATAGAGCGCCAGCGTTCCCTTTCAAGTTCAAAATAATTTTGCCGTTCTTTGTCAATAGTTAATTTTTTATTTAATGACATTTTTAACTCAACCCATTTTTGATTAGCTTGCAAGTGATGTACAGAAGATTCATGCTTGGATAAAATATGTGAAAGATGTCGCCAATCAGAATACCCCATTTTGCTATTTAACTTAAACACTTCCTTACAAAATATTTTACAACAAAGACAAAAAATGCTATTTGCTCTACAAGAGTATACCAACCAAGCTCTTTTAATTTTTTCACCATTTGGCAAAATTCGAAAATATTGAGTTGAAGAAAATTTCCTTCCCGATTCATCAGAAGGAAATTTTTTTTCTATATGCTGAAAATCGTTTTGTACTATTTGCTCAATAACTTGATTTTGTAAAATATCCGGCCAGGTGAATGGGTCGCTGACATCAAAATCATCATTAGTTTCAGGGATAACTTCGTTTAAGTTAGGATTATCATCGGTTAAGAGCATCTTTTCTTCATTATCTATTTCTGTATTTGATTCAGGGTGTTTTTTTTCTTCAGGGTCGCTTACTTTATGTGCATCCTTTACATTTTCATCCTCAATTGTATCTGTACCCTGTGACGATGTTGATGGAACTAAATATTTTTGCAAAGATCCACTTAATTTTTTTTTGTTTTTTTCCTTTTCTAATTTTCTTTTTTTATATTGAGCTCCAGATAAACGTTTTGTTTTTCTATCGAACATCTGGAAATAAAATTGAAAGGTAATTAAAGTTAGAAAATTTAGTTTATGTAATAGTTCTGAATCTGCGAAGATATAATTTTATAGTATCCCCAATTAAGTTCGCACCAAATGGAATTTTTTATAAATAATAAGTAAAATTGTAATCTAGCATCAGATTTTGTTTTTAAAATGACCCAAAAAATAAATATAATTATTATATTTTTATTAGATAAGTAAATTAGTAAAACTACTTTATACATTTTTTAAAACTTGAAATATAGAAAATTAATCTAGACATAAAATTAACAATAAACCACTTTTTGATCTCAAGCTAAAAAAAATTTTTTTTCACATGTTTAATATTAAATCCAAAACGTAAGATGCGGATTTGGATGATAATATTAAGTAAAGTAATATCTATCCGAAGAACTTATCTTTTTAAATTACGAAAATTTGTTTCTTTTGAAATTTCACTTTTGCAAAATGTAGAAAAAAATAACTAAATAACAAACACTTTATATCACTGTTAAACTCTCGCTAGTTAATCGAATATTAAAAAGAAAAACAAAACATTTAAAAACTGCCCCATTCTACAGTATATAGAGCTATATAAAACTATATACTGTACACATACCAATTATGAAGTATAAACAAACATTTTTGCATTGAAAGGCGGCCGCCCTTATCTATCATTTTTATTGCTTTTCCAAGGAACGCTGCTATAAATAGTTCTATTGTAATTTCGGCAACTCATGCACAGCAAAAAAAGAAATGACCGGTAATAAATTTCTTATGAATGTTTTATCTTAAAAGCCTAACAAAATGTAATTTAATTTTTCTTTATTTTGAAAACAAAAATATAGGTATATTTTTGTAATCAAATGGCTAATTTTGTGTTTTTGGCGGACGGACTGCGGCCGCCCCAATAATTTGGCCGCCTTTGTGCCGGCACACCGTGCACACCCCTAAAAACGGCCCTGCTCCATTGTCTACAAACGATTGCCCAAAGTAACTCCTACTAGTTGGAACTATAATGGAAGACTTGTGTTAACAGTATCTGAAAATCGTGGATCACTGATTGAACTATTTGAGAATATAATAGAAAATAATGAAACGTGGGACTCAGAAGCAATAAATAGTTCGAGGGGGTTTTTGGACTGTTTGAAACAAGATTTTAATTTTAATTATTTGTTGAACATATTTTCAGAAATATTTCCATTCTCGGACAATGTTTTTAATATATTACAAACTAAAACAAATGATATTGCTTTTTGCCTAAAAAAATGATGATTTTTAAGTTCATGTTAAGCCAAAAAAGAAATTACTTTGACCTATTTTGGGAGAAAACGATGACGTTAAATGTACAGCCACAAGTCAAACGTCTTCGAACAGACAAGGTCGGAGATGTTCAGACATCATACAGACGCCTCTTTTATAAAATAATCGATCAAATTCAGCAACAATTAAACTATAGATTCAACGGTTTAAATGATTTTAAATTCGTCGAGCTCTGCAATTTTGATGCATTTAAAGGACAAACTTTTCCAGAAGATGCGTTTAAATCTCTTCTTCATTATGGCCAGTTCTTCGACCGAGTATTACTGCGATCTGAACTAATTTACGAAACTGATGACATTAGCGCAAAAAATAACGCTAAGGAACTAATGCAATTTTTAATAGACAAGGAGCTGGAAGATGCCTACACCGAAGTGTCGAAATTGTGTGAATTAGTATTGACAATACCTGCCACAAGTTCATCAGTAAAAGGCAATTTTTCAACACTTAAACATATAAAAAATTTCGAGAAATTCAACGGGGCAGGAGAGACTTTCGCATACATCGCTGTTGTCCATTGAAAATAAACTTCTCTAAAATATGTCGGAGCATCGACGTTTTTATGATGACGTCATTGATAAATTTGCAAAAAATGATCGAAGAATCGAATTACATTAGAAAATAGGTAAGTTTCTAAAAACTGCTTCCCTTACTTAAAATTTCACCGCACGCCCCTGGACAAAACACTCCTGGGTTCAGTGCAAAAAAAAAACACTACCAGAATCAGTTTTTATCTTCTCGATTAGTTACAGCATAACAAAGATACGAGCAGTGCCTGAAAATTGAAAATGTTTAATCACCCTGTATCTCAAAAACGGGCTAATTACATTGACACAACCCGCTGTCAAATTTGACATTCCGTTAAACATTCTAAACTTTAACTGAGCTTTCTGCAACCGACCATTTTGAGAAAACACTTTGGGAAATAAGTTTTTTAGGTCTTCTACTTATTAAAAAAAATAGGTACATCGCCCAGGTAGGATGTTAATTTTTTACATTTTGACCATCATTGTTGCACTGCGCGATATCATCTAGATCAAAAATAAACTTCTGTCTCCACCGCGGGGTTACCTCCTTGTTTTGCAGCTGTGCTCATGGTAAAATAGGTAAGTTTACTGAGTTTACGCAAATAGTTCCCCTGCATGAAAATGTTTTCAAAATTTTTAAAAATGAAAATTTAAAAAATATATTTTTTGAGCTCTTCCGCGGTTGTATTTTTCTAACTAAAACTTTTACCATTTACCATCAATTGTGAACACACTGTATAAAAACAGGAAATATAAACCATATAGCAGCCCTAAAAACGACCTGTTTAATCAATTTTTGTTGGCTTTAAGAATATATTTTTTACAAAATTTGCTATTTTAACAATATATAATATTACTTAGAAATATAACCTAGGTATATATATTATATATACAAACAAATATAAATCGCGTACAAGTACTTAATTCTATATTAAATTAAGAATAAGGTTGACTTATATATTATGTTATGGCTTAATTTATACAACCTTCGATAGCTCAGTTGGTAGAGCGGTGGACTGTAGTGGAATATGTAAATATAGACATCCATAGGTCGCTGGTTCAAATCCGGCTCGAAGGATAATTTTTTTATGATTCTTCTTGTAATTAAATGCACCCTTTTTAGGATATTAACACAAAAGTGTATAGCTATTAATATTTCTAATGTTCGCAAGCAAAGATGAATAGCTCTAACGGACATCACATACCAAACAGTGAATCCTATTCATATTGTATTGAACACTATGTTATAATAGGTAAAGGCTGTAAAATTGGGAATTTTTCTTGTTTGTTTCATTTCGACTGTCCTTTTGTATTTCTGCTTTGTTTTTATTACTTTACTTGAATTTAAAAAATTAAATTTAATGAAAATTTAAAATTTTGGGATTAAGGTAAGGTCAAGGGGTACTTCTTTTTTGAAATATTTTCAACTTCCTGACACTTCCGGTTTAACCGGAAGTTGGTATCAACTTGCTTATTTTAAATTGAACACCCTGTATTTTATGATATTTTTGGATTCTACGGAGAATTTTAATGCTATTTTATGTAGCATGTCCTATACCTAGGTTCAAGCGCTCTTAAGATACTTGACCTTGAACCAAAAATGAGCCTTGGGGGTACCAAATTTTAAAATCTCATATTTTTGTAAGTTTTGAAGATATAATCTTCATATTTTGCAGACGATCGGTAAATAACCTTAGGTTTCTATTTTTTTATTGAATTTGTCTATTTTTATACAGGGTGTCCTAAATTCAGCGGCAAACATTCACATTTTCAAAGCCGCTAAAGTCCGTTTTTTTAAATGGGACACTATCGAACTGTATTAAGGTTCCCTATACCTATTCGTAACCATTTTCGAAATAATCGGGTTTTTATTAAACTATCATATGTATTTGCTAAATGCTTACACCTTCCCGTAGTAAGCCATGGAAAAACAATTGTTGTGGTTTTCTATTCAACATGACAGCTGATTTGAAACTTTTAAATTAAAATAAAATAACACTCAAGCTGATATTCAATACAAAATATTGAAGAGAACGTGCCATGTTTTTAATGAAAAACATCCTCATTTATCGCCAATGAACAAGAGAAAATTGAGGATGATTCAAACGAAATTTTCGTTTCGGAAAAGTTAAAGTTATAAAAAATGTAATAAATTGTTTACATTATTTTTAACCATATCTACTAAGTTCGAGACTGTTGTAAACTTGTTTTAGTGAACTTAAAAATTATAGCAATCTAACAATCAACAATAAATAAATAAAATAATAAAATTGAATTATAACAAATGTTCTATATGCTGTCCGTTCATTTGAAGACACATTTCAATTCTTCTTTGTACAGTTGCTGTGGCCCGTTGAATTTGTCCGTTTTCTAATTCGGCAAAAGCTGTTCGTATCCTGTCCAGTAAATCTTGTTGGTTATTTACTGGGGAAGCATAGACTTTTGATAAATCCCCATAAATAAAAGTCTACGGGTGTTAAATCAGGGGATCGCGGGGGCCATCTCTAAGGGCCATTGGGACTAATCCAGCGATCTTCAAAAATTCGAGAGAATTGGAGATAAACTGCAGCGGAATTATGTGCTGGTGCCCCATCTAATTGATACCAATAATTTTGCAGCTCACCAATAGAAATTTCTTCTATAAATTCAGAAACCGTCCCTCGTAGAATTTCCAAATACTTATCACTATTTAAATTATCTTCATAAATACAGTACCGCACCTGATCATTTAATACTATACCGAAAACATTGAAGCTAAACCTCTCTTGAGAACGCGTTTCGCGTAAAGCGTGCGGATTTTCTGCTGCCCAGAAATGTTCCTTTTTTCTATTTGTTATTCCTTTCGCTTCATCGGTCCAAAATATTTTTGAAAGGAATTGAGGGTCCTCTTGAATTTTCAAAAACATGAATTCGCAAAATTCTACTCGTCGGACGTCATCACCAGGTCTCAAGGTTTGCACGTTTTGGAAGGAATAAGGGTGCATATGATGTTCGCTCAAGATTCTTTGGACAGATGAAGAAGAAATTCCGAAATCGTTTTCTGCAGACGGTATTGAACTTTGCGGGTTTGCGTGGAAATAAGCTAATGTGTTTATTACGTTATCCTCGGCATTTGTCACTGATTTCGAAACATTTTTTGTAGCTTTAACCTTGCCAAAACGCAAAAAGTTCGTTTCATTCCTCTTGAATTTTGACTTGTCCATTGGCGGCAAATCAGAATAGCGTTCATTAAACACACGACACGTTCTCTCTAAAATTTTATAATATTCTCCAGGAATATAAAATAGATTGAGAATATCAGCGTTTGAGTATTCTTCCATTTCGATTTAGAAGATTTAGTTTATCACTGACAGCTTTCGATAAATAACGCATACTAATCATCTGTCATATTGGATATTGGATCTCAATTGTTTTTCCATGGCTCACCATTGGAACATGTAAACATTTAAGCAAATACATACGATATTTTTATAAAACCCAATTATTTCGAAAATGGTTACGAATAGGTATAGGGAACCTTAATACAGTTCGATAGAAAATGCAATTCTACAATTGATAGTGCATAAAGTTATAGGGTGTCCCATTTAAAAAAACGGACTTTAGCGGCTTTGAAAATGTCAATGTTTGCCGCTGAATTTAATACACCCCCCCATATATATATATATATATATATATATATATATATATATATATATATATATATATATATATATATATATATATATATATATATATATATATATATATATATATATATATATATATATATATATATACCCTTTATTGTATAGTCAAGCTTTCGGGATTATACCCCTTCTTCAGGACATTTCTACAAAAAATTTTTAGAAAAAGATAACCACGTTAGTAACTAATTCTAGAATTTTGGTTTTTTATATAACTCACCAATGTGGGTTTAAAATAAAAGCAAGATTGCATTCCATCAAACAAGAATTTATGTAATTTTATTCTAAAACAAACCATCACACTTTGGAACATTTAAATTACGAAAATATTGTTATTTAACTGTTATTACATGATTAAAAATTGAAAAAATTGAGGGATTATTGAAAACGAACGTTCATGAGGAACGCCATTATGTTACTTAAAACAGGTTGTGTTGCCGTATAAAACGATTTAATTTTTAAGATGATGAAATTACAAGGAAAACAAGGTGTGTAATAAGGATAGAGAATTGTTGTTAGATGTAGGCGACAAAGAAAGGAGAGAACTATACGACTGAACGTCGGTTACTCTGAACACGCGAAAGGTGATGGAGTGTTGCCTACATTAAGTGAAGGGCTATATACTGCCCAACGCAGTTTTAATCTCTACTAAATTTAAATAAATATATTTGAACATGAGAAGAACAAAAATTAGTTAATGCTTTTTTTTTTTTTTGTGCCTAATTATCTGTTATGGAACCAGTTAAAAACCATTTTTTTAGAAAATTCATACCCCCCAAAGCTAGTGCTAAAAATTTTGTTCCAAACTGAACACAACATAACTGATAATTTTAGAGATCCTAACTTTCATCCAAGTCCACTACTTTCTCATTCTTCTGTTAACACACCTAGTAACATAAATATACAATTGTCGACTCAGGAAGATATTTCTCCTCATACATCACAACGTTTTTTCTCTCTTCCATACATAGATAATCTCACTAATAAATTGATCAATATTTTTAAAGATACAGATGTGAAAATAGCGAGAAAACAACAAAAGACTATCTCTTCTTTTCACAAAAACTAAAACACCTTTGTCCTCTCTTGAAAACCACAATGTAGTATACAGAATTCCTTGTAACCAATGTGAATTAGTATACATAGGGCAAACGTCTAGGAGCCTTAAGGGCAGAATCACATCTCATAAAAGTGACTGTCGGAGAGGGGTACCGTCCTGTGCACTGAGTGAACACTTTATTAATAACAACCATTCTCTTAACTGGAATAATGTTGAGATTCTTGACAGAGCCTCATCATATTACAAACGCATGTTCTTAGAGATGATTCACATAATTTCACAGGATCCAGTGATGAATAAAAAAAGTGATACTCAAGGTCCGAGTACCATTTACAGCTACATCCTAAAATTACATAAAAACAAATACCAGTGCTTGGACGCTCCCGCCCCTGACGAGTGAAAGAGTTTCTCTCTGTTTTCCGTCCCTCTACTTTGTTTCAAAAAAATTTTTATAATGATAAAAAAATTGAACTTAATATAACTCCTTAAATCTCCCTTCCATCATTTAATAATAAAATTATGTTTCCATAACAGATAATTAGGCACAAAAAAAAAAGCATTAACTAATTTTTGTTCTTCTCATGTTCAAATATATTTATTTAAATTTAGTAGAGATTAAAACTGCGTTGGGCAGTATATAGCCCTTCACTTAATGTAGGCAACACTCCATCACCTTTCGCGTGTTCAGAGTAACCGACGTTCAGTCGTATAGTTCTCTCCTTTCTTTGTCGCCTACATCTAACAACAATTCTCTATCCTTATTACACACCTTGTTTTCCTTGTAATTTCATCATCTTAAAAATTAAATCGTTTTATACGGCAACACAACCTGTTTTAAGTAACATAATGGCGTTCCTCATGAACGTTCGTTTTCAATAATCCCTCAATTTTTTCAATTTTTAATCATGTAATAACAGTTAAATAACAATATTTTCGTAATTTAAATGTTCCAAAGTGTGATGGTTTGTTTTAGAATAAACATTACATAAATTCTTGTTTGATGGAATGCAATCTTGCTTTTATTTTAAACCCACATTGGTGAGTTATATAAAAAACCAAAATTCTAGAATTAGTTACTAACGTGGTTATCTTTTTCTAAAAATTTTTTGTAGAAATGTCCTGAAGAAGGGGTAAATAATCCCGAAAGCTTGACTATACAATAAAGGGTTCATCTTTTGAACTAGGCCTTTGTTTTTCTTTGACTGCATCCCCACTAATTTAGTATTTTTCTGCTTAATTAGTCAGTCACGACTAGGATTCACTCTATATATATATATATATATATATATATATATATATATATATATATATATATATATATATATATATATATATATATATATATATATATATATATATATATATATATATATATATATATATATATATATATATATATATATATATATATATATATATATATATATATATATATATATATATATATATATATATATATATATATATATATCTATATAAATAACCGACCGACTCATCGATTACTTCGCGATGGTTTGACCAATTTAAAAGGAAAAAAGGAATTTCGTTCTCACTTGTATTTTCGAAATTAACTAGACACTTTTAAATCCGATTTAAAGGCAAAATTAATTGTTATTATATTTAAAATCATAATTCTTAATGTCAAACAATTAGGTTAGGAACCAAGTGGTATATAAAAAGCACAGTGTTACGCACTTCCAGTAATATTTTGTTACCTCAAAACATTTAAATTACCTTAAGTATGTTTTAAAACGAAAGAAAAAAAGTTATAGGTTATTTTTTTGGACAAAATAAGTTTTAATACCTAACATTATATTCTCCTTTTTTTGTGCTGAAGCGAAAACAGTTTGATTATATTATCAACAAATGTTATTTGTTTAACTTACTTAGACTAAGCATGAACTAACCTATGTTCAGTTTGTGGAAAATTAATGGGTAACAATAAATATTTAAATAATAAATACAATATAATATATATATATATATATATATATATATATATATATATATATATATATATATATATAAGTTAGTTTTGGGATATCTTAAACGATGTAAGGTTAGATTAGGTTAGTTTTTTTTATTAATTTAAATGCATTTTGGGTTATACTTAAAAAATATAATACACTAAGAATAGCCCATGAAAGCACAAATATTTAGGCTACTTAGGGTTAGATTTTGGTTACCCGCAATAAATAAATTAATAAATACAAGAAAAATACTATATTTTTGCAAATCATAAAATATCTTAAGTGTTTATAGAAATTAAAAAAAATGTTTGTAACTATAGGTATAGGTATATTCTATTTTTCCTAAAAAAAGTCTAAAACATGAAATAAAATCCGAGTTGAACTGATCAGTTCGTACCAGTGGTCATTTGGTTTGTTTTGACGAGTCCAATACATAATATAGAATCATCGAACCTAAAGCTTGGGATAATTTGTTTTGTTTTCTTGAGTTCAGTAAAGTGTGTAAAAAGTAATAAATAATTTATAGTTTTAAAACAACTAGAAAACAAGCTTTTGTCAGTAACGCACTAAAAAGTACAAAATAATATAATGTTGTCGAAATTAATTAAACGTGCATGCTCCTCAAAGAAACAAAAAAGAGAATCACACTTTTTTGCATAGTCATTGAACAAAATATATTTTTAAAAAAATGACATGTACTTTGTAATTTTTAGTGCGTTACTGACAAAAGTTCAGCGATATAACTGATCTAAGATTAATATTAAATTTTAACCTTGCTCTTATTCTTTCATAAATCTACAAAAACTCAAACTACTCTGTATGTGCATAACTACTATGTATACACTAATTTCTCAATATAAATATATTAAAGTTGGTTAAGCATTACTCACAAAATATTTTAATAAGGTCCTGGTCAAAATAATTAAAAATATTTCGAGTACATCTCTAAGTTCTCCGCCCAGCTAATGGGGTTCGAGTAAACACGGTTATGAATGAAAATTCCAGGAGTGCGGTATCTGATTGGTTATTAATCTGTGCTCTCGGTGAATTGCAGGCGCAGTACACTACACCCACGTGTTGTTTAGTTTGCGGTGGTTGTTTACTTTTATTTTCGCGAATTTCACTGCAACCGGTGAGTTCCGTTGCAGTTAACTTGACTGTTTTGTGTTATATTTACTTATGGTGTTGTTACAACTTCAAATTCGAAGTTAGTAAATGTAATTGTTCAAGACTGGAATAAATTAAAAGACGTCTTTGAATTAATTACAAACTATGACAAACCTGATGAAAAATCAATCCGCCTTGCGAAAGGATTTTTAGGTGAGATGAACGATTTTGAATTCACGTTTTTGGCATTAGAGTTTAATGACATTTTCTCAATCGCTTGGCATTAATTTTTGCATATCCAATATAAAACGCTGTCGTGAGGCGCTCTGTAAAAAAAAAGGAACATTTTTTTAATACCATGTTTGATAAAGCAAATTCTATTACAGAAATAAATCATTACAAACGTGAGCTTGCTAAGCTTTCACCTGAAGAAATTAGGGCTAAGTGTAGAACCCTTTTTTATGAAATGACACTAAGATTTCGAGACTGTGAAAAACTTACATTTTCATGTTTGGCAGGTTCCGCTAAATTTTCCGAATATAGTTTAAATTTTCCGACTGGCCCGTTTGAAAATTTGTTACGGTTATATGGGGAAATATTTTCAAAAAGTCAACGACTTGAAAATGAGCTTGGTCTTATTTTTGCCAATGAGAGTAATTGGAATATATCGCTGCAAGAGCAAGTGGAAAAAATTAATAAAAATAAATATATTTTTACCTAAGCATATAAATGGTTTTCCCTTATTTTGACAATACCGTCGATAAGTGCGTCAGTGGAATGAAGTTTTTCTTGCTTCAAAAGTGTAAAAACTTATTTAAGAAATACAATATCTCAAGAAAGATTTACTTCTCTTGGCAATATTTCAATTGAAAAGGAATTTCTGGAGGAGATTAGGGCAACTCATCCATTTTATCAGGATGTTATAAGTAAATTTGCTGCTATGAAGGATAAGAGAATTGATTTAGTATAAGGTAAACCGGGGCAAATGCGAAAATGGGGTAAATGTAATAGTAGTCTATAATACCTTCCTCTAACCAAAACTGGTCGCTCCGTATCGTTATTCATCAATATTTACCTCCCACCGAATGTCTTAGTAAATTTGGGCCTTCGCCGCTCGCCTCAGTTTGATCAGTATTATTGACCGATGTTGTGCTGCTGTCAAGGTCAAAAGTTTAATTTGCCACGTGTCTATATAAAAATCGTTTAAATCTGCATTATTAGGGTAGGTAATTTATATATTTGACTATTTTGCTACAGAAGGGTTATATTTGTATAGAATATTTTTAAATTTGTGGTTTTATTAACTGTTTTTTTAATAATGCCATATATTACATTTACCTCGCATATTTTTATGGTAGGGGGCAATTGAAATGTATGACTAAAATACTTTTGCCCCATATAACACATTTGCCCCATTATTTTTTATTTTCTTTACAGATGGTGCGTTCCTACAAGAAAAAGCTCCCAAATCCCTCATATTTGGAAGAAGACGTAAAAGTGGCCGTGCGGGAATATATGGCTGGTCGAATGACTATTTACAGAGCACACAAAACCTATAATATACCTTATTCGACAATATACAGCCGTGCGAAAGGTCTTCGTGGTGTAAAAAAGCAAACTAGGGGTCGACTGACTGTCTTCACTCAAGAACAGGAGAAACAATTGGCTACAGCACTAAAAACTATGGAGAAGTGGGGATTTGGCTTGTCAAAAAAAGAGGTGTTGCAGCAAGTTGCTAATTATGTGAGGGAAAACAAAATAAAGACTCCTTTTAAGGATAGCGTTCGAATAATGCGCGCAAGAAAGCCACTGATCCATTTGTAATTTATGGCTACTTTTCGATATTAAAGTCAACTTTAACAGAATTAAATCTTGAAAATCAACCCGGACAGATCTGGAATCTTGACAAAAGTAGTTTCAGTATAGACCCAAGTAAAACAAAGGTCGCAGGACAGCGAGGAAAACCTTGCTCTCGCATAATCAGTACCCCAGGCCGTGAAAATACAACGGTTTGTCTACTAACAAGTGCTGATGGACAAGAGGCACCCCCCTTGATAATATTTAAAGGGTCTTACGTATGGGATCAATGGCAGGCACCTGATTCAATTTTTCCAGGACTATCTTATGCGTCAAGTAAGAATGGTTGGATGGACAGTGAAATATTTTTAAATTACTTTAAAAATACCGTTACTCCTGCGTTGGGTCAGAAAAGACCAGTACTTTTGTTATATTGAACGAGCAGCTCAAGAAAACATTACAATTTTAAAGTTACCGCCTCACACTACTCATTTATTGCAACCGCTTGATATTGCAGTTTTTCGTTCGGTGAAAGCTAGGTGGAACGAAAAATTAGTAAAGTGGCAGCGCCATAATATAGGTAGGAAGCTACCAAAAAGTATGTTTTCTAAATTTATAGCTGAAGTGTGGAACGAAACGAATCCCAGTATTATTGTAAATGGGTTTAGGAAGACCGGAATTTCACCTTTCAATGACAAAGTCGTACCAAGAGAGAAGTTCGACGCTGATGCATTAAAACGGTGGGAATCACAAAACATTCAAATCCTTAATCCGAAAAACGTTCAAGCAAAAAATGTAACAGTCATCCCTAACAATGAGCTTAGTTCGAGCTTGATATCAAATAGCTTTTCCGCTGATAATGAGCCTGGTCCGACTACAATATTAAGTAATATTTCCGATGATAATGAGCCTGGTCCTAGTAGATTATCAAGTAACGTTGCCATTGACAGTAACTCTACGTCTCAATTGGAAAGTGTTTCTTTTGAAAAGCTATTACTACAATGTGTCAAACAAAATCAAGTTTCACTCAAAGTACCAAAACGAAGAGTGGCAGCTGGTGCTGAAGTGATTACTGCACGAGAGAAGTCAAAAGAAAAAGAAACCTTAAAACGTAAAGTGAAATCTGCACATTCTCATCAAAAGAGGGCATCTACCTCCTCGAGTGAATCTGATGATGAGCTTCCCATTATTTATGAAGAATCAGATAATGACGGGGATTTTTTAGAAGAACTGATAGAACAGTCAGAAGAAAATCAGAACTCCTTTGAAGACACAATTCTAGAGAAAGATAAATGGGTCCTTGTTCAATTCCCAACAAAAAAGAAAATTGTACATTTTGTTGGTAAACTCCTGGAGAAAAATAAAGAAAGGGAAGAATGGCTGATTAATTTTCTTAGACTAAAAAGAAATAAATTCGTTTGGCCCAATATTGAAGACAAATCTTTGGTAGACACGGCAGATATTTTACGCATTCTTCCACAGCCTACAGAAGATAGAAGAGGGTCCGGATTCACATTTAACGTTAAATTTGCTGGAATGAATATTTGTTAATATTTTAAAATTTTAGTTTAGAAATTTCTGTTTTTACTTGTTTACGACGTAATGTAATGTTTGGAGTTAAGACTATTTGATTCTCACTTATTATGTTAATATATTTTATTATTTTTTACAAGTTATTTTACGTCTTAAACAACGACTTGTTTTTCAATTTTTTTTTTAATATTATGCAGTTCTGTTATTTTTTTAGATAAATCAATAAACTAAATAGCAAATTTTATAGGAAAAAACATATTTTTCACAATTGCCCCAGACGTTTTTCTATGCCATTTTAATACCACGATAGAACTGTTTATTACATTTGCCCCCAGGCCCTGGGGCAAATGTAAGATACTGTGGACATTTTAAAAAATATGTAACATTATTTTTATACTTTATTCAATATCGGGTTTAGTAAATGAATCCCATATCTCAGGAAGCGGTAAACTTAATATGGTATCAACTGTTTTATTAAAATAAGAAAATAAATACATATTTTATGATTTAATTTGAACTATTCAAATTTTATAATCGTTTTGCCCCAGGCTACCTTACAAAATTTAGGTAAGTTGTAAAAAATATTCTACCTCCTCCACATATACAAAAATTCTGGAAAAAAAATTTGCACTTCGCTTACTTTTTCACCCGCGAGCCGCCCCTGTTTTACAGTAAAAATACTTAATATGCTATAATTTGGTCTTTTAATAACAGTAAATTTGGTTTTGCTGCATTTTCTGTCAATTCCTAAAATTTCAGAGAACTAAATGCTACATAAAGCTTCATTACCTATAAATACAATGACTCATATAAGACGTGACAGTTGCACCTAAAAACACACTAATGATAATGATATACCTTTACGCGCCCTACATGCATGTGCGTAGGTGTCGTCTCTAAACTAGTCCTATTCAGACTTCATTTGCATTGCACATAGAAGGTACCTTCCATTTGAATAAAGTTTCTGTGATAATGACATGCACGACAATGAAAAGAGATAAATAAGAGTTGCGCGCATATGGGAACTTGATTATAAAAGCTGGAAACGGGCGATGCGATTATGTACTAGAAGAAATATACAGTGTGTACAGGGTGTCCCATTTTGGGTACTCTTGCGGGGTATCTCCGTTATTTTTATAGATAGAAAGTTGATGGTTTCGCGACAATTTGCTACTTTTTCGTAAAACTAAAGATGCCGTTAATAAAATTTTCATAGCCCTTTTAGTTTTTAAGATAGAAGGTTTAATCGAAAATGTTGAATTTTCAGACACCCCTCGAATCTCCACTATCAGATAACTTATCGAAAATATGAAAACTGTTTCTTATATAATTTTTCCCGTAGGGCTTAATTCCGCCTTCGGCATTAGTATACAGGGTCAGGTCAAAAAGTTATCGGACCCTACTTTATTTTTTTAAATGAAACACCCTGTATATTTTTAGACCATAAAATTTGTCTTTTTTTACCTTTTCAAAAATATATAATAGTATGCACTTTTTCTTAGAAACGCGCTAAAAAATGACAATTTTGTGAAATTAAATGTATAATTTAATAGTAGGCTATGGCTATTTTGTATCGACTTTTGGTTTATAAAGCAGTTTATATTTTTTTAAACGTTCTTTTGGTATTTTTATTTAATTGATATTTATCAATTTCTTCGAATAATGGCAGAGTACAAAAATTATGAAAAATATGCTATGCTGGTATGTTGTTATAAAGTTTAAAAAAATTAAACCAGAAATATCGTTGCCAATTTTTTACCTAATTAACAGGATCCTAGATACTGGTGGAATTCCCAGTTAGATTTAACTAAAGCTTTCGTCGAGGTAAATCATTTGATGTTGTTGTAAAACATTTGGATCTACGTGGAACGCCATATACACTTCTATCAATTACTTATCGAATAGATTTCAAATGCTAAATATAAATAATTGTGTGTTAGTGGTATTGCGTGCCGCAAGGTACAGTATTAGGTCCGATTCCGTTTACAATATATATTAATGATATGTTAATGCAAAAATCATCTGGGGATTTTATAAGTTTTTCAGATGATACAGTTATTCTTCTTACTTCCAATTCCTGGAAATGTCTGAACTAAATAGTGGAAAGGGAATTAGAACCTATTTTTTGTTGGCTAACCATTAAAAAATTAACTATTAAATTTGCAAAAAATAAAATATATAAACTTTACTGCTTTTTCACATAAATTAACAACATATACACAGTTGTTACAAACAAATTTCTAGGGATTATTGTAGAATATCACCTAAAAATGGAACTATCACAAATACAATTAGGTCTTAAGTCATTCTTTTATAGAATTAAATTTTGTTCAACTTTTTTAAATTTTAAAGAAATTAAAATCCTATATCACGGTCTCATGCAAAGTAGCCATTCATCTAAAAAACCTTGGAATACTACAAAAAAGAATAATTAAAATTATGCTTTAAAAAAAATCGTACCTACCCATCAGACCTTGCTCTCCAGGAATCAAAGCTCTTTGACATTAGACTTTATTTTTATAGCATGAATATTCACTTAAATAAAAATAAATTTATGATAACCCAAATAGCTGTCCATTATGAAGCTAGACAAAATGACCACTTTTAAGTTCTAACACAATTTATAAAGAAAATCATTAGCCAAAAAAGTTATACATATCTTGTATCGAGGGCCTATAATCTTTTGCCAGACGAATTATAAATCCTCGTAAAATCTGGTAATTCTAAAGAATTGTTAAAAAAAATTAAGACAATTTATTTTATTTAACTGAGAACTAAATTAAATGGGGTGGTAAATATTAAAAATTAATGTATCAATATTTACAAAAGTACAAAAATAAACAAAACAGGAGCAGTATTTTGTTTAAAGTATGTATTAAATTCATACCTCTTCATTTTCATTTCAGTTATTAATATATTTAATTTTATTTGTATAGATGTTAAACTGTCAAAAACGTGTATGTTTATATTTGCCGTTAATACACCTGCTGACTGGAATAATTATAAGTTTCTGCAGGTTTCCGATGTTTATTTGCAGTTTGTTTTCTTAATATTTTTTGTACCTTATTATAATTTTTTATGAAATTATTAATCAGAAAATCCTGGAATATTTTTTATTGTTTATTGATAAGTAATTTTGTATTATTTTGACATTTTATGACTTTTGTCTTATTTTAGGAAAGCGAGAAAAAATCACAAGTAGTATTAATTTTATTTTACCGGTAGATACGGTGCAGTAACATGAAAGATGACTTAACTAAGATAAGTAGGCCTTGGAAACAATTGCATAGGGATGCCATTATAATTTTCATTAAATTTAACCAGAAACGTCAAAAGTACTGTTTTGTATCAACATTTCTGATAACTTTCGTTACATTTTTACACTGAGAAGTGGTTCTAGTTAGTTTTAAAAATAAATATTATGGTTTATTCAAAAGAACATCAAATTGACATGCTCCTTATTTATGGGGAATGTCGCAAAAATTCAAGGGACACAGAGAGATTATACCAGGAACGCTTTCCGAATCGTGACGCTCCTTCACATGCATATTATCCTTGGCTAGTACAACATTTAAAAAATGAAAATAATGGGGTGTCCATGCTAATGGCAATGATGGTTTCGTAGTAAGCGAAGAAGTGGAAACAAACGTTTTAGCGTACATCAAGTATGACCGTACAGCTTCCCTCCGTGAATTAGGCAAACAGTGCAATACGTCCCATGAAAGCGTCAGAAAAATTTTAAAGAAACACGGGTTTAAATCGTTTAAGTATCAAATTCACCACCACCTATTTTAAAATGACTTCCAAAGACGACTTATTTATTGCAATTGGTTTTTTAGATAATTATAGAATAAGTCCTGTGTTTCATTATAAGATTATTTTTTCGGACGAATCAAGGTTTACTAATCTAGGGATGTTTCATTAGAAATAATTTTCGTTATTGGGCAAAGGAAAATCAAAGATTAGTAAGAGAAGGTGCCTTCCAGGAAGTTTTGGAGTTAATGTTTGGTTAGGCGTTGTAGGACTAAGCGTTATTGGTCCAATATTATTCCATCAGCCTTTAACTGGCAAGATGTATTTGGACTTTCTCGAAAATGAAATTGAACATTTTATAAATAATTTGCAGCAAAATGATGATTTAGTTTACCAACAAGATGGCGCCCCTGCTCATAATTCAAGAATTGTTGCAAATTACTTGAATGAACGATTTGGTGAGAACTGGTTGGGAACCAATGGACCAATTCGATGGCCAGCGAGGTCGCCTGACCTAACCCCGCTTGATTTTTCTATATGGGGTCATCTGAAAGAAAAGTGTATGCAACTCCTGTAATATCGTTGGAAATGTTAGAAAATAGAATAAGACGAGCCGTTGAGAGTATCTCAGAACAGCATTTACGAAACCTGCTCGCGGAAAATGTTGAGAGAGTTACACTATGCCAAGAACAAGGCGGACAGCGCATAGAACATTTAATTGAGTGACTTTTGTATTAATTGTGAAAGTTTGATTTTAAATTAGTATTAAACCCAATAAAACCCCATATTTGTTTATTATTTCTACCTATAATTCAAAGTATC